>JAVXUO010001528.1:0-525000 GCA_033065855.1 Escallonia rubra | reverse complement strand
GTCGAAGCTGGTAGTCGGGAAATTGATCACAACACGCCGCCTGTTTACATTGACGGTACAGTTTATCTTATGACGGACTGTTTTCCTTACTTGTCAAGGAGCAGCCCGTTTTACTGGCCATATATCGTGGCCTACGAAACCAATGCCGTCGTCGAGAACTCACCGCACTCATGACACCGTGCCATTACCACCATGGTAGGCCCTCCGGGAAAGCCACGGCGCCGCTGTACCGACAAACACCGACGCCAACCGGCGCAACCACTGCCCGCTGCCAACGCAGCTCTGCCACAGGCCCAAACACCGTCCAGCTCCCGATCTGTGCCACCGCGATCTGGAGCTTGGATGGTTGGCGCAGATCGACACGGAGCTCTTTGGGACGGTGATGCTAGTGGTCACAACCTCCAGATCTACTCCAGATCCGCCCCACCGTGATTGGCCGCAGCGCCATGGCCACCATCGCCGATGTCGCATCGCCATCTCTTTAGGCAGTGAGAGAAAGGACCGAAAAAGAGAAAGAAAAAGAGAAGGAAAAAGTAGACTCCGTCTACTCGTCCGCTACATAATGTAGCGGACGTAACAGACTCATTTTTGTCAAAAAATTTGTCCGCTACATTATGTGGCGGACGGGCTTAAAAAAACTAAAAAAAAGTCCGTCCGCGACACAGTTTAGCGGACGGGGCGGAGGGGCAAAAAGGTAAAAAAGTCCGTCCGCGATATAGTGTCGCGGACGACTGACAGTATTCGAAAAAGGCGCGATCTGGGGGGTCCATCTTTCAGGATGGACGGCCAGATCGCGTTGGCAACTTAACTCCATTTGCCAGCGCTGTCAAGGGATCAGCTCCCATATATATATATATATATATATATATATATATATATATATATATATATATGGGAGTTGATAAAATGATAACGCTAGCAACTTAACCCAAGTTGCTAGCGCGATCTGGCCGTCCACGGGCAAGAATGGAAGGCCAGATCGCGCGCCACAACAGCGAATTTTTTCACCGTCCGCTACATAATGTAGCGGATGGTAAATTATCGTCCGCTACATTATGTAGCGGACGGCCAAACAGCGCTAGCAAGTTGCTAGCGCTATTAACGGATCAGCTCCTTATATATATCTGTGTGTGTGTGGGTGTGTGTGTGTGTGTATGTGTGTGTATATATATATATATATATAATTTTACAAAAAAAAGTGAGAAAAAATATCTATTTTGCTTGTAAATAGTCACATTCTCATATGCATTGTTTACTTTAAATACATTTAATTATCTGAATATAGTCCACAGCGAAAATGTAAAATTCTAAAAACTTGTGAAAAGAAAAAGAAAAGAAAATTACCTAATGACCTGGAAGATCTTCAACGCTCAAATTATTGCTCTTCCAATCATCAACTGGTTTATCTTGCTCCCGGTATTTTTGCATCAAGATAATCCTTTCAACATAAACATAACTCGGGTGACTCGGGTTTAAGACGACTCTTCCTATCATCCAACACCCTCCCGCTCGCTGAAAATGCTGACTCTGAAGCAATTGTGGAGACTTGCATCGGTAGTACATACCAGACAATTTGGGGTAAAGTTTTATAAGTTTTTTCATTTTGTTGCAAAAAAGTTAAAAAATTAAAATTCATCTGTTCATCCATTGGTAATGAAAAACAATGATCAGTATTTGCATACAAACCAATTTCATTAAAAAAGAAAAAAGAAGACGACCCTGTAGAACTAGAAGTACCTTCCATTGTTGTTTGTTTTGCCACTAGATGTTCAAGGCCCTTAAGATATGACCCATAATATATTTCATCGCTCGACAATGTATCTCGCCCGCGCATGTCAGCAGAATTTCGAAATAAGTTATAAAGATCTTCAAATGACTTACTTACTTTCTTTGTAAGCTTGATTGTGGCGACTTCCATGTAGCACATATGTTTCGATATTTCTACTATTGAGATATCAGTACCATGCAAATTTAGCTTAGGATCCAAACAAGTGGCGATAGAAAAAATAAGAGGCAATTTCGCCCAATATTTATTAAACTTAATGTCCATCTGTTCTACTATATCCTGAAAGGGTCTTATATATCTCCATTTCGCAAAAAATTTAACAATTTTTAGATTTTCTACTATATTGATAGGGGACGTGAGATAGTACGTACCAGAGAATAAAACGGTAGACGTGTAAAATACCTCCAAAATTCAATTAAGTGTGCAGCCATCTGCCATTCTTCATGAATTGGCAAGCCTTGTGGGAACATGGTTAGTAGGCAAAGAATATACACTTCTTTGTATACCATAACATGTAAAAGCAATTGTGGAGTTCCACCTATGCACGACATTTGTAAGTGGTCTCCTACGGAGCAAACTATATTGAACACACAAAACTTTAAATTGCTGTATTATTGGACCCGAACAAATTAATATACCCCGTCATACTCTCATTTTGCGAAGCATGTCTCTTGCAGCAGCTAAACCATCTTAAACAATTAAATTAATTATATGGCAAACACACAGAACATAAAATAATTTACCATCAAGTATAGGTCTAAGGTTCGTCTTTGAGACTTCAACAACAGCTATATTGTTATAAGCATTATCAAAACTGATACTCTTAATCTTGTCCTTTGTTTTAAATGTGTTACATACTTGGACTATAATATTAACAACGTTAACTGCATCATGCGGATAGGGAAAAAGTTCAAAAGTAATGATTCTCTTGTTCATAACCCACTCAGAATTAATCCAATGGCCGTCACACAAGCATAATTAACTAGAATAAAAGGAGATTTTCAAACATCAAAAGTAAGAGTAAATCTACCATCAAATTTATCAAAATAATCAATCAAGCGTCCTTTAGCAGTACTATACTGTCTGAGTGCATCAGACCTAGATGTATTTAGATGAACTTTTTAATACAAAGGTTGCACGTAAGTTTTCATATATCTAGAGTACTTATCATTATCAACAAAATTAAAAAATTATTTATCTTAACAATAAATTCAGCAAGACCGTCTTTGTTAGACCCGCATATTTAAATGCTTATTTAAAAAAAAATTAGAGAGTTTGGGGACGTAATGGGTATTTTAGAATTGTAATTGTCTTAGAAATAGAAAAATATACCTTTTAAGACTTCTAATGACATACTTAAAATATATTCATAGAAGCATAATAAAGTTCAGAAAAGTCTCCAAAGAATCCCTAGGAAGAGATCTTTGAAAATTTTGATCGTTACTTTGAGGTAAGTTTATTTTTTATTTAGAATTGATGCATGTGGTGAGAACCACATAATCTATTGTGATTGATAGAGTCTAATTGAAAATTTAGATATTTTCTTTAGAGGCAACAACCCTAGTGGTCCCTGTACTATACGCATTTTGCCATATTAGTCACTAAACAAAAAATTTACCCATTTTAGTCCTTAAACATTACGCCGTTTGCCAAAGTAATCCTTTTCTCCATTTCCATCCAAAAATGTCCGTTTGTGGACCCCACACGAGGGGCACAAAGGAAATTTCAGGCCTAGAAGCCTCGAATCATTTCAGACAAAACCTAAACCATAAAGATCAAACACGTAAGAACAATAAACCCTAGATTTCCTAACAATAACATCAACAAAACCTTAAACATAACAAATACTTTTTAAACACAAAGAAAATCCATTTTTGCTCACCCACATATCAAGAAATAGATTCTCTCTTACAGACAGATAGAGAGCAGCATAAATGAATAATTGAAAACATCAACTTTCATTAATAAAACTACAGATCGATCGATTCACATTTTACCCCTAGTCATCTACCCAATCATCCAGATCTAAACACATATTAACCACCCAGGTCCCTTAACCTACTCTAAAAAAATAAAAAAATACAAACTAAATAAAATTTAGCTACTAACACCAGTCCTAATTCCTGATTTTTCGATTAAGCCCTCTCACCACGAATCCTCCTCGCTAGCTGGATATCCTTGGGTATGATCGTGGCCCTCTTGGCATGAATCGCGCATAGATTGGTGTCCTCGAACAGTCCCACCAGGTACGCCTCCGTCGCCTCTTGCAGCGTCGCCACGACGGAGCTCTAGAACCTCGGGTCCGTCTTGAAGTCCTACGTGATCTCGCGGACGAGCCTCTGGAAGGGTAGCTTGTGGATCAGCAGCTCGGTGCTCTTCTGATACTTTCAGATCTCCCGGAGCACCACGGTTCTGGGCCTGAAGCCGGGGCTTCTTCACCCCGTCGGTGGCCGGCACCGACTTCCTAGCCGCCTTCGTCGCTAGCTACTTTTGCGGGGCCTTTCCAACCCTAATCCCAATTTCATTGCTCTCATATCCCGATTTCTCTCTCTTTGAAATAAATGCAAAGGTTTTTCTTCCTAAAAAGCTGTGAAGGGTGTGTTGTTTTGGAGGAAAGGGAAACAGACGGGTAAGGGAGAAGGGAAGTGTCCTTTGTGCCCCTGGTGTGGGGTCCACAAACGGATATTTTTTGACGAAAATTGAGAAAATGACCACTCTGGCAAATGACGTAATGTTTAAGGATTAAAATGGGTAAAATGTTTGTTTGGGGACTAATATGGCAAAACGCGTATAGTATAGGGACCACCGGAATTGTTGCCTCTTTTCTTTATTAGGGTTTTGATACAATTGGATTGATAAAATCAAAGTTTTGGGTTTAGTTGTGCAGTTAGAGGTAAAAGTTTACTTTTTGAAAATCTGAATCGACGTTTGATCGATCATTCATTCAAAGATTTAATTTCTCAATTTGGCTGTCATGATTTGCTGCCCTGTTTTGTGTGCTCATGAGAAACCCACTGCCTGACATTACACATGGTCTTCCAAACACGTGTTGGACATTTTTTTCCATGTTCTGTTAATGTTAATGCTTAACTCATATGACTTCATCGGCCTTGTCCCACCTTTTCACTTATTTATTTCTACACCATGAGTACTTAACACTAAATCTTTCTTTATCATTCCATCAGCAAGTTGCAATTCTTTTTGTTTTGTTTAGCGGCTCTAATATTCCACATAAACTCCGCACCTTCTTCCAATTAACTGTGATCAGATTGTTTTGTGTTGCCATCATTTTGTACGGTCAAAATTTGCATGTGAAATATGTAAATTGAGATTATAGTTCCTTTCCTTCATTGTTTATAGGCAACTAGTAGTGTCTGGCCTATCTATTGGTAAATAATTAATTGTGTATTTTGGTGAGTCATGTCAGGTATACGTGACTATTCTGTTTCTGACTTATCTACATGGATTGGAACATGGGCTAGCTCAGCGGGACGAGCTAGAGATCACAGTCTTATTTTCTGAACTTTGTTTCACGTGTCAGTGATGACATGTGTGATCTTATTCTGAATAGCTCTCTAGTGTCTGTCTCTGTACAAATATATATTTTGGTATTTCGAAATTCGGTCTGATATCTGTTCCGTTAAAATTATGTACTTCCGTAATCTCGTTTTATTATACATTTTTGTATTCCTTTTGATTGGTCTGTTGAGCGACCTTACTGGGCATTTGGCTCACTCCCTTATTATTTTCCTTTCAGGTGATCAGTATTTGCGATTGGATTACAGGGCTAGCTGTATGACCGAGAGCTCGCGGTTTTTATCTCAGAGTCAGTATTAGTATATTTAGATGTAATAATTAAGACAAATTGAATTTGTTTAGATTTATTTTGGAACTCAGTGTAGGAGTAATTTGGATTATATAAATACTTTAGTCCGCTATGACATTTATTAATGCATCTTTAGGATTGATTAGTAGATACTCTAAAAGACCACTTGGGAGACTTTTGATAGTTTCAGGTTTTTTGCCTTTGTTTATCTAATATTAACGCTCCAAAAGTTCGGGCGTTACAGTGTCTTTGATCTCGCTTATTATAAATAAATAACTTACTATCAAAAGATAACTACGTTTGAATAGAATCGGCATGTCCTTGATTAGGTGCACATGTCGCGTAAGGCCTATTAAGATGTCCATTACCACTACCACACGTCAATAATTTTCTACAATACTTACATTGAGCTTTTCGAGCACCATCAATTGTAATCTCGTCAAAATGATTCCAACACATAGCTTTCTTTTCTTTTTTTCCCTTTTTAGACTTCTGGCGGACTAGAGGTAGGAATGCTCGGTCCTTCATCATGATGACCACTAGTTGGATAAAATTCTACCCTGGAATAGCAGTGTTGCCAACCGAGCAGCGTTCTTGACTAAAATGCCCGTAATCTTGTGAATGTGTGTATTTAAAATCTAGAATGTTTTGGCTAAACTGAAAATTGGATTGAGTATCTATACCCATTAGTGGCGGATCTTGAAATTTTGGTGCTAGTGCTGGTGCTGGACATTTTTTACTACGTGATCTAAATAATCCTGACATATTTGACGCTAAAATTGCTTAACAAGAATAAAAAATAAAACTTGTACGAATAATTAAATAAAAAGAATATCGGAGAGGGTTAGTACTTAGTAACAAATAAGGATGGTAGTAAAGCTTGTAGAATTTAAATAAGAGAGAATGAGAAGATTGGTGTGAAAAATGTGAAGAAGATGGAGTGAATTTATAGATTTTTAAAGTTCACAAAAGACCAAAATACCCCATAAAAACTAGTCGTTTATAGTTGTTGGGGAGGATATAAATGTAAAAGTGCGTAAAAGAGTTCTTAGAACCTCGTTGGACGAAAATACCCCCCCCCCCCCCCAAACTAGCCGTTATATAGCTCTTGGGGGGGGGGGTAAAAGTAGAATTTTCTGCACTTCTACCCGTTGGAGGGAATCTGACCGTTTTTTATATTTTTGAACTTTCGGGTTGGGTCCGGGCCGGACCAGACCCGGGCTTTTTAGGGCCAGGCCATTTTCGGGCCGGGCCGGGCTTTTTTCCAGAATAATTCGGCTTGGTCCTAGCCCTTGGCCCTATGGACCAGGGCCGTCACTGTTCACCATGAGGGTCGGGCTAGCCCGAGCCGTATGATGAACTAAGGGCCGTCAATTAGTCCTGACCCTTTTGACATCCCTACTTAGTGGTTATCTACCTCCGCCTACCCCACCCCCAGGTATGATGAATTCAAACTACTATGAGTCGATTTGTTGAATTTTGTGGATACTGCCCAAAATATATGGTTTACATTTGATATGTTGACTTTTGAACGAAAAATGCCACCACTTGGACTTGATGCAAAGTGCAATAAGTGCAGGTTCCTGCCGTTGCAGATTTTGAAAAGGGATAATGTATCTAGGCATGCTAACAAGTGCATTGCACAGCTTGCAGTATTTAACTAGCATGGCAGACAATGAGAGACACGGCGATAACGTTTTCATTTAGTCGTCCTTTTTAGCAGGATTAGTTTAAGTCGCCATCATTATGACTGACAAGGAGAGATCAGCGAGAGTATAGAAGGCGAGGATCTAATTCAAATGTTTGACAAGTCATACCCAGTTGATTAAGCTCCTCTTGGGTGCTTGTTTTCAGGCTTTTTCCAACAATGTATCCGCGTTTACTAATGGGTTCTTCTTCTGTTTTGTAAATTCCCTTCTGTGATAAAATTATTGAAGAAACAGCAAAACTTCTGATCTGGCCAAGAGTAAGCAATCGAAAAACATGGAATGCAAAAACAGAACAGAAAAGCTACTCAAATGGGTCTTCATAAAGGTTGGGATTTAGGTAGAAGTGCAAGTGAGATCATGTAGCATAGCTTGGTGTATGTGTGCAAGCATGAGCAGAACTGACCCCCACAGATCAGCTTGAACGGCGCCACAATAGGATCCTAATAATTGCGGTCCCAGGCTCTTTTGCCGATTCGCGAAAGCAACATTCTTCGGTAGCATAGGCCTCAGGATTCGCGAAAGCGATATTCTTCAGTAGTATAGGCCTCAGGCAATCTTTGTTAAGCCTCCAAACGAGAAGTAATCTCAACAAATGAAGTGACATTAGTTGCAAAGAGCCGAATCTTAGCTCTAAAAACAGGTAAAATAAACATACATTAATACTCAAAGTAAAACTGACCAACAAAGAGGTTGGTTCGTTATTGGATTCGCTACATCATGTACAAACTTTGACAGATTGCAAACAACATAACGCGTCAATGAAACTATTTTTTTTGTATTTATGAGTGAGAACATGAATTACAGAGATTTATAAAAAGGAAACACAATACTAGAATTTGCAACTCAACTCTAAGAAAACCAGGGCTCCTGATACACAAGAAATGGCTATGAAGCAAAGCGAATGCAACATGAGCAGGTGACCACATCATTTGATTCCCAGAGCTTTTCTAGAAAAGCATACCTTATCGTCAACTGCTTTGCAGTATTGCTGGGTTGCCTTGATTGAAACTAGCACTTACAACGCGCAAACAAAATCCCCGCTTGTCTCTATATCATCTATGTCACCATCGGTATCAATTTCATCTAAATCCATGCTCCCTCCAACAAATTGCCCTCCAATTTTGGGCCCCTCTATATGTTGGCTTGCCTCTTGTATTATAGCTAACACTTCCTCTAGACTTTGATATGTACTGTCCACGTCGTTATTTTGCAAGCTGGCCTCCTCCCCTTCCGTAAACTCTATTGGCAAGTTCTTCAAAAACCATGGGTGCTTCTGTATTTCCGGAATGGTTATTCTCTGCATTTTTTAAAGCAACAATCCCACTTAAAAGTCAAGTCATGAAAGAGATTATACTATATACTATTTATACATTGAATGATTCACTTAGAATACAAGTTATATGACCTTTTCGGGGTTTGATACAAAAATCCGAGATAGAAGATGTTTACACTCCATGGAAACTCGGACATAGTCTGGAATTGAGTACTGGACACTAAGTATGCGCTGATGCAAGCCATTAAGTCATTAGCATTGTACTATAATCAATGAAGATAAAATAAGCAAAACACATTACAAAGCGACATCAATAATTAATTTTAAAATGGGAATGACTTACAGTAATCGTTTTTCTAAAATTTCTTGGATCGTCGCAATCTTCAAATGGATAAGCACCAACCAGCATCACATACAGGGTTACCCCACAAGACCAAACATCTGCAATCTATAGATCTCCAGTGCAGCATATATCAATGATCGATGTTAGGTGACCAGGCTATGCCCTTCATTGCAAAATGAATAAAGACAAGTTGACTTTTACTACCTTCCCGTCATACTCTTTTCTCGATAAGACCTCTGGTGCAATATAGGCCGGTGTTCCCACGGTAGATTTGGGTTGGGAATGCAACACGGATGACTAAAAAATGAGGTATACGAGTTAGGAAATGAGGATGACTAAAAAATGAGGTACACGAGTTAGGAAATGAGTTTTTTTTTTTTATTAAGTGTATGGGGTATTGAAGATTTTGTAGGTTGATTGCCTTTGAATAGCCAAAGTCACATATTTTAAGACGTGGTGCCGTGCTCCCATCTAACAGCGTGTTTTCCAGCTTGAGATCTCTGTGGCAAATTTGCTGAAGCAAAGAATATCAGGACTAAAAACAATTTTTCGTAGAAAAAGAACAACAATTGATCATATAATTAAAATAAAGACAAAGAATATACCATTGAATGGCAGTAACTGACTCCTGATATCAGTTGTTGAAAGAAAAATCTCGCCTGAAAAAATTGAACATACAGAAGAAAGACTTCTCTAAATTTGTAGACTTAGGTGATTATCCTATTAGCCCTTAATATCAAATAGACATGTTGTTCTGAAGATTTTATTTGCTCAAAGACCATAAAGCTAACAACAATATGGAGTTGCCTATTCTTTCCAAAAGCAACTAAGAAAAACTCTAAGGAGACCACAACAATCATGAGATGACCCAACATACTAGAAATGAAATTGCAAACCATGCCAACAACATAAATCATCGTCGCCAAAGCAGACCCTAATCTCCTTGGCTACCAAAGGAGAGAACCAGATCCTATTAAGATTTAAGTATGCATATCGCCGATGCTGTGGTAACGTGGTGGTTGTAGCGTTCGAGTCATATTACTAATTGCAGCAAAATCAAATAATCTCATGGACAGCTTAGCTTACCTCATCCTCACTGAATCTACCGGCATTACATATCCTCTCAAAAAGTTCTCCTCCTGCAGCATATTCCATGACTATGGCTAAATGAGTCGGCGTTAGCAATACCTGCAGCGCGAGTTTCATTGCTTAACACCAGTCATGAATTTACGAAGCAGAGCAGATGGAGCAGAGTGCCCTGTTCTATAAACAGTGAATTATAAATCAAGGGTGAAATGCTCTTGAGTTTTTACATCCCAGAAAAAAAATGAGAAAACTACTCTATGATTCACAGCTTTAATTAATTACCCTGGTTTCCATTATCTGGCAAACCCAACTTTTTTTTTAGAAAGTTCCACTTTTACATTGGAGAATTATATCTGGAGTAAGTGGAACAAACAGTTCATCTCAAAATTGCAGATGGATGTCTGATTCAGAGAATCCAACTCAGCAGAACTTACTCTTTACCCATAAAAAGGACAAAATTATAGGCCAGCCTACTTCTAAAGTAAAACCACGAAAGTACTTCCCTATATTGACTTCTGGCCTGAACCTTGAGTGATATCTTTTACAGATGAAAAGCAGAAACAAGTTATCAAGAGCAGAAAGAAGAGCACTAACTAACTAAAGTAAAGATAAGAACGAAAAAGGTTAGAACCGTTAAGTCAAAAGAAATACTAACTAAAACATGGGAATTTTCAACTTCTCTTCTCAGATGGCAATCAATTAGTTATCATTTCTTACATGAACAGAACGGAAGAGAAATATGTCAGCAACATCATGACCATGATAACTAAACTCACCTCCTTGAATCTAATAATGTTGGGGTGCTTCAGTGACCTGTGGTTCATGATCTCTCTCTGCACATGCTCATCAATCTGTCAAAACCCAAGAAAAATCCGCCATATCAATCCATGGAAAGCAAAACCCATATGGCTTCAACAAAACCCACATGAAAAATCATGGCACGTTACGCTAAGAAAAGGAAAGAAATTCAGAAACACACACGCACACGCTAGCAATTGAAAAGAAGCGAGATGAGAAAGGAAATGAAGCAGACCTTCTGGCCTCTCTCGATATACTTGATAGCATAATGCTCTCCAGACCATTTATCCTTGACAAGCCTGGCCACACCAAAGTTCCCTGACCCTATATCTTTCAGAATCTCGAACCGTTCCATGTTTATCACCTTAGCCGAGCTCTACCAAACAAAGGTACACAGCATAAATTCTCTCAGGGCTGGCTCTATATCTTCAAAATATATATAGGTTGAGCATACGTGCACTGTAGATGCAGAGCTGCCAAAGAAGAATAGCTGTAAAGCTTTGTGATTAAGCCCAGAACCAGGTCCTGTCCAAGTCTGCGCAGATTGGGAACTCTGCGGTATTGTAAGACAGTGCAGCACTTTTCAGGAAAAAGAGGAGAATGAGAGATGTGGCAGTGTGAGATTGGTCAGAATTTCGAGCAGACCTATGCAACTTGGATGCCGTACGGGCTTGTGTGGCTAAAGCGTGCGCCTCTTGCCTTGTATCACATCTCGTACTCGCTTGCCAAAATTTGAACAGCCTGGCCACATTAACCCTGAAGTTGTGACTTGTGAGATGCATCAAAAGAGAAGGTTTTGTACCCAAAAAAAAAATATATATATCAAAAGAGAAGGTTACTCCATTGTGAATTGGTGCAGTCTTGCCGTGAAGAATATATTGTATGGTTCTGCACTGATTGAGATAAGAGTCGGTCAGTAGGACATAACTTGATGCAAAAAAGGCAGGAGCCGAGAATTATTTAACAGGTTGTGGAGGAAAATAATTGGTTGCTACCCGGGTCGAAAGAATCTTCCTCCTACCCCTCATGTATTGACAATTAATGGTTGTTAAAATCTTTCTAGTGGCTTTTATTTTGTGACGTTAAAAAAGTGTTGTTAAGAACTGTCGCTGAAAGTGTTAACAGAAAAGTCATTAGAGACATTTAGTGACTATTAGTTGTCACTATATATGGGGTTGGAGGAAAATTCCTACAACCGGGGTCGCAGGAAAATTCCTACAACCGGGGTCGCAGCCAAAATTTGCTCGGTTGTGGATGGCTTATAACTATCCAAATTTTTTTATGAATAACTGTGCTCTTGAGACAAAAAGATTATCGTCCAAAATGTTACCACCAAAAAAAAAAAAAAATTTGTTTGCATTTACTGTGGCTAACATACTTTTGATAATTTTGAAGTAATACATGATTGAGAATTAACTTAATATTACTCGGAATTCCTTCAGCCGCAAATTTACTCCCTCACACTCTCTACCCTCAGATCTAAAAGGCTTTTTCAGATCCGTCGCGGTCATCAGACTTCTGTTCCGGTTGGTTTCGGCTGAGATCTCCGATGTGGGTCCGAAATTGTGGGATTGTGGTTTGAAGTTGACGGATCTAGTAGAGCAGGATGATGTTCTTTTCCTTCGAATTGTGGATCATTTTGATCAAGCCTTGGGAACCCTCTCCATCTCCATTGGATCCGATGATAACCGCGGCAGTAACGTAAACTGTCATTTGAAGCGGTACCTTAGAAATGATGCCTTGTTGCATCTCATCCACCCTGTTACCATTTAATATGGATTTTCAAAATCTAACAATGATAATATTTATCTTTTATACTTTCCTCCCAAGTCGTGTTAGCCATGCTGCTTATACTTTCTTAGCTGTACTTTGTTTCTAGGGTC
Organism: Escallonia rubra; assembly: GCA_033065855.1. Classification (NCBI taxonomy): domain Eukaryota; kingdom Viridiplantae; phylum Streptophyta; class Magnoliopsida; order Escalloniales; family Escalloniaceae; genus Escallonia; species Escallonia rubra. The sequence continues at coordinate 512,296 of JAVXUO010001528.1, read as the reverse complement.
GAACATTAGTTTTTTCCCTTTTTTGTTATATATTATTATCTTAGATAATACAATGTTCGTTCTACCAAAAAAAAAAAAAAAACTCTTACCTATTACTGCTATTTGTCTATACACACGTGCCGATACAATGATTTGAAAGGGACAAGGTATCTAGAAGAATTAATTGAGATGAACAAGGTACAATGAGCTTGCCATTTGCACGAGGATTGTCCTCTTGGAAAATTTGTCCAGTGTACATGCATTGCAAGTGAGTGAAAAACAAGGATGAATCATGTGCTGTCCTACTCCAATCAGTTTTTCTTCTAAAAGTAAGCCAAAGACTTACTAGAGCTTAGTAAGGGATGGGCTTGGCACAACCCTAAAAATGCTTCTTCATAACGTGAAGGTAATTGCACCAACAAAAAAAAAAATTTAACGTGAAGGTAATGGATGTAGAATGCAAAAACCACCACTCTGCCAGAGTGATAATTCGCTTGCATTTATCTTCCTTGCACTGACATATCTGGATGCAAATGAATGAATGAAAATTTTTAGCCGTTATCCGAATTATACGAAGAAAGTTATGACTCTCATATAGCAATAATTAATAGTCGTTATATGTCTTTAATGATTTTTATTTAATGACGCTAAAAAAGTGATGATAAGAATTGTCGTTGAAAGATTTAACATAAATGCCACTAGTTGTATATAACGAGTATCAATTATCGATATATTAAGGATTGTAACAATCTTGTTATAATATGAGTAGCAGTCAAAATTTGTCCTAAAGGAATTGAGCTATTTTTGAACATTTTTGTAGATCGCTAGCTCATTCCATGACTTGTTCATGTTTTCTCATTTACTTGATAAATCGAGCTTGATCTCAAAGTTAGAGCTCGTTTCGTCGAACTCAAGTATCACCGAATTATTCATTAGCAAGCTCTGGACATGCTCGTCCTGCTATTTAAAATTTCTATACTTGAAACAATTGTCAAGCTAAGGCGCTTAAACTAGTGTGGACTTTAGGAAGACTTGGTTACTTAAAATTAATTGAGCCAACTTCAGTCATGAACACGAGCACAAATGCAACTTGAACACTACATCAAGAGCTTTGAGCAGGACTAATTTAAATTAATAAGTCAAAAAACGAGCTTATCAAGTGTTCTCGTTAATAAAACAAATATATTAAACTTTAACAACTCTTAACCGAGCTTGAACATAACCTCGAATAACCCCTACAAGACAACTAAACAAAATGAAAGCTCGAGGTTCACAGCGCTGCCCACGAATGGCAAAAGCCACCTAAGAAAGCGGTGTGAGAAACTGCAGAAATTCGTTTGCTTAGGGAACTGAAAAATTGACTCCAACGGTGAGAGGTGTGGGGTGGGGGGCCAATTGGCTGGTGGGTCCTGGCGTGAATTGCAGTTTGTAGAGTGCTACTGTCCCGCGACACTAAAGTCATGGAATCGAAGGCCAACATAACATTATTGGACGGCCGAGCAGCTTTTAGTGCGCCTTAGAATTTAGTGCAGCTGTTCGGGATGACTCTGAGATTGATAAACCACCTTACCAAAAACAAAGGCTCTCCACGTTATTGCGGAGGTGACCGAAAAAGGAAAGAGTGCCTTTGACACTCGCATATGGATGTGAGGCATCTGATTCTAACCTTTTCAACGGGGACAACTAGGCTTGAAAAGGAGTGGAGTACGAGGTGGGAGTTGAATGAGTCATGATAGATGGTTTCGGACTATTATTATTCGATTATTTAAGACCGTTGATTTAGAGAGGGCGGGTATAACGAAATGAAGGATAAAGGGAGGCGGGACGTGTTTTATGTTCATCGAGTGATATTCAACGGTCCTAAAGAGTAGGCATTATTAGTCATCCACCCCCAATATTTTCTGCTAATTTGGGTTGACGGACAACTAGCTTTCCATTTCGCACATGAACATAGACGTAAAGTAAGGAAGAAAATACTAACCTATCGCACTGAAAAATTAAATTGTACACTATACTTTTGCGCGAAGAAGTAATAGAGATGAGTGATGTCAAGAAAGTGCATTCGCAGTATATGTGGAGGTACCACAAAGAATGTAGTCAAAGTAAAAAGCCAAGAGACCAAGTGTTTCTAGACAGAGAAAGAAAAGTGGCAGCTGCGAGTGCGAAGGCAGGGGGTGAATCCATGACAATTGTCACTAGTCTAATACTTAGGTCCAATGTCAGGGTCTAGAGTTGAGGTCCAAAGTCATGGTTCTGGGTATTTCTCTTTGTAAAATTCTCAAGCCTTGAAGTCCTATACAGAGAAAGTGAAATGTGAAATGAGTTATGTCCTTCTGAAAATGAATTCTCATGTCTCTTAATTAAGGGGATTGAGAAAGTAATTTCATCAAGGAACACATGCTCTTTTTTAGAGTGACAGTCCTTACAATTTCGCACAATCTATCTGGAAAGAATGGCTCACACAGAGCCGGTTTGGCCAAAGAACCCCTTGATCTAGCCACCAGTCCAAAGCCCTTGTTGAGTCCCACAGATCATCAAGAGACACAAAGTATCTAACAGCAGCAGGGAAGGCCCAACTCCTAACTGCAAGACGAACAAGGTGATATATGTCCTCCAGAGACTTGCTCTCGCCTTGGTGTGACCCTGAGGGTCATGGTCCCCAGGAGTGCCGATGAAGAGCCTCCGTTGCCGAAGCCACGTAGATTAGTCACGCAGACACCCTGGCAGAGTTATTGTCCCAGAGGAGCCGCTTATCCCATAGGTGAGTCCTTATGCTAGAGCACAAAGCACACCAAGGTAGTGTCACGAAGGAGTAGCCTACTCGATAGTTCAAGGTAGTGTCTTAAAGGAGTCGCCTACCTGACACGCCGAGGTAGTGTACCAGGTAGTCGCCTACATGATGGGTCGAGGCATTGTCTCGGAGGAGTCGCCTACTTCATGGGTCAAGGCACTGCCCCAGAGGAGTCGCCTACCTGGCAGGAAGGGACTCTTCATGCTCGAGCACTCGAAGCTCCCTAGCAGATATTGTGTCCCAGAGGAGACATCTATCGTGAAACGAGTCTTTGTGCTAGAGTAGTCGGAGCGCTGAGGTAGTGTCCTAGAGGAGTTTTCTACTTGACGGGCTGAGGTAGTGTCCTAGAAGAGTCTCCTTCTTGGCGGGAGGGGAGTCCTCATGCCAGAGCACTGGGAGCTTCTTAGCAAAGGTAATGTCTAGACGAATAGCCTATCCTATTGATGACCTTGTGCCAAAGCACAAAAAGATAGTGTCCCAGAGGAGTTGCCAACCCTAAGGGTATGTGGTATGGCAATGTAACAGAGTACGGGGTGGGGTGGGGGGGTGAACTGTATAAGTGGCACGATGCATGGGCTCGACAGGTTGTGTGTGGTGCCTGGGGCACTCTCAATGGAGACGGTGAAAAGGTACATTCACTTAGTGTGGTGTGGAGGCACATGCCAGAGTGAAAGTGCGGCCGACTGAAGAAGTGTTAGGGGCATGTATGATGATGGCAGTGCTTGGGCGAGGCCGACTGTCACGCTGCCGAGGTAGTGCCCTAGATGAGTTTTCTACTTGACGGGCTGAGGTAGTGTCCTAGAAGAGTTGCCTTCCTGGCAGGAGGGGAGTCCTCTCATGCCAGAGCGTTGGAGCTTCTTAGAAAAGGTAATGTCTGGACGAATAGCCTATCCTATTGATGACCTTGTGCCAAAGCACAACAAGATAGTGTCCCAGAGGAGTCGCCAACCCTAAAGGCCTGTGGTATGGCAATGTGACAGAGTGCGGGGTGGGGTTGGGGGGGGGGGCGAACTGTATAAGTGGCACGATGCATGGGCTCGACAGGTTGTGTGTGGTGCATGGGGCACGCTCAATGGAGACGGTGAAATGGCTTAGTGTGGTGTGGAGGCACATGCTAGAGAGAAAGTGCGGCCAACTGAAGAAGTGTTAGGGGCATGTATGATGATGGCGGTGCTTGGGCGAGGCCGGCTGTCACGCTGCTCGGGTGGGGCGATGGGCATTGTACCGGGGGCGCATAACGCAAAAATTATGATGGAGTGCGATTAAGCGTCCCGATGCTCAAACGCTGCAACGGGCATCACAGAGCAAGCAGAGGGTGACCTCAAAATGAGGACGAGGATCCCCCAAGGAGTGATCCTAAGGCTGACCCCTTTCGGGAAGGCCCAAGGCCGAACCACCCCTCGAAAGAAGGCACGCCCTCGACTCCAACACATGGAATATTTTAGTGCCAGAGGCATCCTACGCGAGTTTAGGTATGCACTCTGGCTTTACCAGATTTTCAATGTTGATCCTTGGCCATTGCATATTCATTTGACGAGTTAGGAAAGTTGTCCAAAGTGTATAGCCAAGACGGGCTAGCAACATAAGCCTACTACACGCAGTAAGTATTGAGGCAATCCAACAGCTTAGGGCATGCAAACCTGTTAGTCCATATATAGAAATAATTTTGTTATGTGCTTCATGTGGGTGTCGCTGGCACTGTAATTGAAAAATAAAAGTAATGAGTAGGTAGCTTGAGCTACCTCGCGCACCACCTATCGAGTTTTTGGGATGCTTAAGCATCGTTAAGTGGCTCGGTGATAAGCACTGGGACACGGTTGGGGTCATGACATGAGAGTGCGGCGATGGAACGCAGTATTGGGGGCACGTGATGTGAAGACGGTGCTAGGCCTCGTCGGGCATCTTAGGCACTATTGTAGAACAACAAAAGTAATTAGTAGGTGGCTCGAGCCACATTTTGCACCACATACTGAGTTTGTGGGACACTAAAGTGATGCGGTGCCGGGGCTCGATGACAGGCGCATGGGTATGGTCAGACATCAAGGTGCGGAGGCGCAATGACGAACGCATGGGTATAGTCAAGCATAAAGACGACAAGTCCAGAACAATGAAATGAATGAGGAGGTGGCTCGAGCCACCTCACGCCTCACCTATTGAGTCCGTGGGACATTAGGGCGTTACGACGAATGGGCACCATGACGGGCTCAGGGGCATAGTCATATGTTGCGATGCGGGGGCTGAACATGCACATGGGTACGGTTGAGGGGTCGCGACGGAGGGGCGATAACGGGCGCATTTCTAAGGCCTCGTGATGCAGCAACACCGCATGGGCACCTCGAGCATCGCCATTTGAACAACAAAAGTAATTAGCATCAAGCACCACCTACTGGGTCCTTTGGTTGCCCGAGCATCGCCAGGCGTCGTGGTAATGGGCGTAGGGGCGTGGTCAGGGTTGCGACCCTGGGGCATAGCAACGGGTGCAATGTGCTTGACCATTTACAATTGTTGAATTGGAGAAGGTGGATGTGATAAAAGAAAGAAGGGGGGGGGGGGGACATATTTTATATTGACGCTTTCAATTAGTTGGAATCATCCAATCTAATTATGTATATAGTAAAATTGAAGGTGAGATATAATTGATCTTCACTTTGTTACTTGAGATGTATGTTATTTTGCCAATTTAAAATTTAACCAGTCATAATGATCTTACATCTCTATCTTCCATGTCAACATGTATCCCTTAAAAGTTTTATTAATAGGTTTACAATCCCAACAATTCCCAAAATTTGTCAAAACATTCTTTCTCTCTTACCTTCAAAATTTGCCTCCCCTTTCATCTTCAAAACGCACACGCACACGCTTGTATATAAATTATTCCTCTTTTTAGCTTCCATCATTCTTATATTTTTGTTTTTCTCTTTGTGGCATTTATAGGCACAAGTTATCATGTCTTTATCATTATCATTTACATGATACATTTCTACCTGTTTATGCTAATTCACATTGCTGCTAAGATGCTAACAATTGTTACCAAAATTTTATTTTACAGACCGAAAATGGAAGAAAATGCGCAATATTCCAATCTCCCTCCTTTTATTTCATTGCAAGTCTCTCTCTCTCTCTCTCTCATACACACGCACACATGCACGCACACACGCACACACATTTATATATGAATTACCCTCATTTTATTTTCTACAATCTTCTACAATCTTTTTATTTTCTTATTGGTGGCCTTTATTAACTCAAATCTCAATTATCGATATTCTCATCACTGAAGATACTATTTTTACCATTGTATGCTAATTCATTTCTTCATTTGTTGTTAAAAGGCTAATAATTGTAAGTAAAGTTCTAACTTTGGCGACAAAAAATGGAAGAAAAATCAGAAAAAGGTGGAAATAGTATTTCTAGTATTATAATCACAATTGTTGTTACTACTACTTTTCTTATTCCTATTAAGCATACAATTACAAACTTTTTCATTGAATATCTCATATGTTCTCGCTTTCATTTGCGATGTACGAGATTAAAACTAGTATTTTTATTGATTTGGAGTGACGTAACAACTAACTTGTAATTTCGCACATGAACATAGACTAAATTAAAGAAGAAAATGTTGACATCCCGCAATCAAATCCATATGGTACACTATATTTTTGGGTTTAGGAGATAATAGAAATGAGTAATTAACCCTCCTCCTTAATGCACATTTGGCTACAACTACATGGAACAGAAGGCCGATGACCAATGTTTACTATTCAAGAGAAGAGTAAATCTTTTGTCACAATATTTAGCCACACACGTTATACAACTGTTATCGGAGGAGATGGTCTCACGTATATATTTTATTAAGACACAGATTTCAACTTTAGTCTCACATATTAATTTTCAAAATGTTAAAAATTAATGCAACTGACTTATTTAAAATAGTTTACCAGTACGGGTGGTTGAAGTTGAGTTGCCTTGGTTTTACATAATTATTATTATATACATAAATATATGACCAAATTAGGTTATACATCTTTTTATGGTATCAAGTTGCACTCTGATACAAACGAAGAGGAAGGACACTCGAGACGTTTGTCTAAATTTAGCCCGGCATTCTTTGATGGAGCTGGAACTTGGTCTGCTGTATTATTACAAACTTGCCAATAAGGCAGTTCAAAAATAATAAGCTAAAGAGTTGTCTACGTGTTCTGCTAAAATGGACTCGTTATAGTCTTGGACACTGTTTTGTGATCATCATCTTCTCTCTTCTGCATCATCCTCATGACCAAAATCTTCATTATCTTCTTCTTTTCTTGTGGTTGAGGCACATGGCAAAAGTTGAATAAACAAGTCTTCCAACTCCATGAACCGATAAGAATTGCACCAGCTTGTTACAAGGAAAATAGGGTATGTCATGCAGTCTTTGAATAATGAATGAATATAAGCTTTTCAAATTATATTCTAGGAGACAGTGTGAATTTCAATCTTCAATTATTGTTCATGTAAAACTTATTTGATCAATTATTGCTTAATGAAAATTCTCTTCTTAGAGGACATTTTCCGCTTGTATGGGTCTTCGGTCCTTGTGGACCGATGCCCATTCGTGATCGTTTTCCTTAGTTGTTCGGGTCAAGTAATTGGTATCGCACGGTGATGGTAGTTTTTGTATCTTTTTTGGTCACGTTCTTGCTTTAGTTGCTCCCTATGATCATAACTTGTCAAGCGAAAAAAAACATAACAGAAGTTTAGTATACCCATAATTTTATCTGTTGTTTATTATTAGTAGACTTAAAATTTTGTCGCTATATATATACTCGCAACCCAAGGGGAGGGGGAAGCGGGTGGTGATTGGTAGTGGTTTTTGGTGGTGGGATGGTGCTTGGTTAAGCGGAGATGGATTAGGGTGGCCGCTGGTCATGGTCGCAAATGTATGTGTGGCGTTAACGACGATGATAACTGAAGAAGAGGACGACTTCTAAAGGTTTTATTAAATTATATCATGCCCTAACTCTATTTATTGTTCTTTAATAGGAGTGGGAGTTTTGTAAACCTACTACAAACCACAGCAGACAGAGCTTAATCCCAATAGTTAGGCATAGCCACGTGTAATTTCAATCAACCCTCAGGAGTCTCAAGTGTAATCAACCTTAATCAAGAAGAACTCTTAATTCCCGAGAGTTTGAACGATCATTCAGAAACCCACCCCCATTCTCGGGCACTCCAGTCATTTGAATAAGTTAGGACGCGCAATCAGTAAATTGCCGCTCACAGGGGAAACCCTACGAACCGAACAAATGACCCATAATGTGATAGACACCAAAGGGTGCACCAAAGCACAGCCCAAGGCCACCTAAAAGAGGAGAGACCCGAAAACCAAAAGGACCTTAGAATCCCTCCCCTCCGACCACTGACCCCCAGGGGCAGACCTACGTTGTGACAAGGGGGGCTGAAGCACCTCCTGACTTTTGGGGAAAAAATAATTTCTTTCGGGAATCGCACCGCAACTCCACCCTTTCCCCGAGACGCCGTTCCCCATACCCCGTTCCCCGAGAGACGCACACTCGGAAGTCACTCTCTCTCTCTCTCTCTCTCTCTCTCTCTCTCTCTCTTTCTGACCGTGACCGTGAGTGACCGACCGTCGGTGGACTAAGCTCAGGCAGCCCGTGATGACTGACGAGGCAACTCCGACAGATCAAGATCTATCGACGACCACCGACGCCTCGACGGCGGAGACGAGATCTGGCCCCTCACTCCGCTCTTCGACTGCTACTCCGAGGATTCGACCAGATCTGGTCCCTCATCCCCTGCCGGCGACGAGTGACTAGGCTCCCTGCCTCCTTGCCGACGACAAGTGACAAGGCTCCCTGCCTCCCTGCATTCAGTTCAACGGTCAAAGCAGACATGCAGAGGTCCGTGAGTCGGTGTGGGTCTTTAATTTGTTACTGTTATGTGTCATGTATGATGTATCATATTATCAGTCTATCATGTATGCGTCGTATACTGAGTGGGTGTGGGTCATTTATATTTTTGTCAAACCACTTATTCAGCTGGATATTATCCTATAAAATGTTTAGTTAAAAAAAAAAAATTTAAATGTTCAGTTCAAAAAAAAATATTAAATCGATTCAAAAAAATTAATTCGTTATAATTTTTGCAAACCCCTGAAAAAAAATTCTGGTACCGCCTCTGCTGACCCCCCGCCCCTACTCCCTTAGTCCCCATCCCCCCTCCCCGCTGACTTCCCACCCCTCGGACAGTCAAGGATACCCTTTCCGCTAATTTGATAGAACTACTAAAAGCAAATAATAAACCCCAAAGTGGCGTAAGGACCCAACTAGAGCGCCCTAATCTAAATGAGATAAACTAGGCGTGCACAAGACGGGGGATGATATTTTCCCTTGGAATGTAACAGTAAGAGATACCCACAACAAGCACAAGAGAGTCTGCACCACCCACACTCCAACCATTATCCGGTTGCAGTACCCAACAGTCCACCTCTAAAAGTGCATTTCAATGCACAATCCTTAAGCGTGACCGACGCAGTCTAAAGCTTCAATCCGTCAACAATACTTTTAAAAGCACAGCGGCTCAAACTAACTAACTAACTATATATATATATATATATATATATATATATATATATATATATATATATATATTTGTGACAAAGGAGAAAAAAACACTTAAAAAGGGAACTAAAGGTGAAAACTACTTTGAAGTTGAAACCCCCTGTGAACCAATATGTAAATTCAATTTTCACATTTACTAATGTCTCTCAGCCCTATGTTATTCAGACTTTGTTTATTTTTTATTTGTGTGTGTGTGTGTGTGGGGGGGGGGGGGGGGGAGAGAGAGAGAGAGAGAGACGTGGGGGATTGATGGATTGTTTTCTTTTGGTTGTTTCAAGGGTGAACGTTTTAGATGTGGATGACAAACCTTAGATTGACTTTATTAGTGTCGTGAACAGTTGACCATTGATCTTTCTGCATATTGCGCAAATTAAAGTGAGTCCCAAACACAACTATGTGTGCGAAGCCAAAATGGACAGCAACAAAAAGATTAGCCTGAAACTAGTGAAAAAAATAGTTGTAACTGAAATGCACTTGTTTGAATGTTTAACTCTTATCGAGGACATTCTTTTAGGGTGAGGAGTGGTGGGTGGTGGGTTGGGGGGATCCGGTGAATGAAAGGTCCATAGCATCTTGCACTCTCCTACAAACGAATAGGGATAGGGAAGACAGACGCATAGCTAAGGTTTTGTATGAACTTGACCCCGCACTTGGTACAACAATACCCATCGAGACAATGAATTACTACTTCATTCATTTCATTGAGTTTTATACATTTCAAACTTTTTGAGTGAAAATATACATTTTCAAAAAATGCCCTCATGTCGTTTACATAATGGCAACTAATTACGTGACACACGTGATGCGTCCATAAAAATGAAGACAATAATATAATATTTTTATCATATCAAGCTTCACCTTTAAAAAAAATTTCACTACAAATTTTCAATAAATTTAAATTATGGAAACCAAAAATGTCCTTATAAGTAGTTATTTACAATTTAGAATTTTTATCTTATGTCACTTTTTAAAAAAATTCTTAGAATGCCACGTGTCACCATCTTATATAGGTAGTTGTGTAACACCAAAAGAAATGGTCTACCAAAATAAGCGATTTTCTTATATATAGTATTAGTATCGTGGCACACACGATGTGCGGGCAAAAACAAAGTTAGTACTTTGAATTTTTTTTTAAATTGTGAAGACCAAACATGTTAAAACCAATAAAATAAACTTATAGAAGGTGAATAGGATTTTTGAAAATTAATGGGAAATTAAAACTAAACACAGTCATGAATCTCAATTAAACCAAATAATACTTCAATGAAAATGATAACTACACAATCTCAAGCAATCATAGAGCAATAAGTAAAGAGATTGCGTTAGAGATACTTGACAAAGAGCTTTAAATGGTTCAGTTTGAACTACCCTCAAGCCTACATCCACCTCTTCAAGGAAGTCCCTTGCAAGAGCACTAGAATCCACTAACAACAATCTTCTTTCAGATCAAGATCAAAATCTTACAACACTTGGTGATATCCTCACACCAAGCACAAGCCTTGAATCCACAAAGATCACCCAAGACTTGACAAACCCAAGCCTTGATCACAATCCTTTTACAAAGATCAAATGTGTACAAAGAAACCCTCTTGAAAGGAAATGTGTACAAATGAAGCTCTAGTACAATAGAGAGATGAGAGAATTGATGACTTAAAAGAATGTTCATTCTCAACCAAAGCATTGCTCATAAAGATGCTCTCTTTAGTGATGTAAAATCATGAAGATGAAGAGAGAAAAGTATCTATGAGCCTTGATGTTTCTCTAATGAATGGAGACTTAGAATGTGGTTTCAATGGTATATGATGAAGCCCTAAATCATTTTTATAAGGTGGATATCAAATATAGCCGCTACGGGAATACTTGGCATGATTTTGGGCAAAACTAACCATTATTTCTCACCCAACGGTCAATAAAGTTGACTGCATTCACAATGAAGTGGACTGCATTCCCTTACTGCCCATTTCTTGACTGCCTCAGGAAACCCCGTTTCTTCTATTGGGCATAACTTTCTCTAAACAAATTAGATTGAGGCGCCATTTTTTGTGTTGGGAAGGTAATGAAATGTTTTATCAAAATATAAAAGTATTAGCACCAAAAACATTTTTGAAAAAATATGAGTGAGCTACAAACTTCACTCATTTTCAAGAAACACACTTATGTGAAAGATTATGAACTCACATGCAATGCACAAGATGTCCTAAGGTCATTTTAGGTCATAATCATTCATCCGAGCATCAAACCAAGACTAATTACATAAAAGTAAAGATCAATCATAATCCATAGTAACTTAGCATATACATTCTTTATTGCTCTTTGACATTGGACTTGATAAAGCTTCCATAGCTTGTCCACTATGCTTTAAGCTTCTTTGGCTTTAATCCATCTATTCAACTTCTCAAATGTATCTTCATGAGTATGTATGTGAATACCTACTAAGAATCCACTCAAGCACACATTAGAAAATGATTAATGTTTCGTTATCATCAAAACTAGATATAAGCCTAGGTTATCTAACTATAGGACTAACACATGCCCTTATAGATAGTTACGATTATGTGTGATTGTGTTATATGTGTATCTATGAGTGTGTGATTATGAGACATTGCTTGTGTGTTATTCTTTGTGTTTGTGAGAGTGTGTGTGTGCGTATACGTGTGCGTCTGTGTGTGTGCATTCATGCGTGACTCTTTGTGTGCTCGCTCGCGCTTATTTTTTCGTACGTATTTCGTGCCATTGTGCATTAGTCTTTGTGTGTCTGGGGTAAGCATGTAATTAGGAAGTCAAAATACCCACGTATATAATTAACAAATCAAAATAAAAGGGTGATAGTAGATTTAAAGGTTTATAGGACTTTAAAGTGTAACTAATTTTTGGAGCACATGCAATGTTTGTGCAAAGAGAAATTATTATTCTACAAATAATTTAGGGTGGACTCCATAGGAAGAGGTTTTAATGGTGAGAAAAAAAAAATGAGGGAAGATGGAGTTATAAGTAAAAATGAGTATGAGTAGACGAAGATAACTCTTGATAATAAGACTAATTATGAGGTATGTTTACATTTAAAATTACTTTAATTGCAATTGTTAAATTGTTTAGGATATGAATATGAGTATATTAATGGTTTATAAGGTTGAATATGTTGGAGACAAATGGTCACTTAAACTCATACACTCACTTATATGTGGAGGACATAAAGAGAACTTGAAGAGAATACACAATATACCTTAAAAATTATTGTTATCCCTTCCTAACTATGCACACTTGAACCTCTGCTATCCGTCTGGCGACCCCGGTCGGCCAGCTACATCAGTCGGTCGACCGGGCCGCAGTTGGCCGGCCCCTCGATCGACCTGCCGCATTGGCCGGCCGGCCCCCCCAATCGACCGGATGCACCAGTTGGCTGGCTGCTCCGGTCGACCGGCTGCATCGACAGCCTGCCTACCCCGGCCGGCTGTGCACATTTGGACCACCATATTCGTGCATCAACTCAACAACGCCCGTCGCCCTCTTTCGAGCGCCAACTCCAGGTCACCCGCGCCAGCGCGCCGACTTTGCGACCTCCGTCACCCGCGCCCTCACCGACTCCGCGACACTTGTCATCACGCCTAGCACTATTTCCATATCACATGCCCCCGGTACCGTACAGTCAGCCGCGCCCATGCGCCGCGCCACTGATACAATCGAGCCCCCTGGCTCTCTGTCACATTATCATGCCGTCGGCATCACACGCACTCTGCCATGCCCATACATCGCACTGCTTATACAGTCGCACCTCCCGAATCTCTGTCATATTATCATGCCGCCGGCATTGCATCCGCTGCGCCCATGCACAACGCTGCTAATACAGTCACGCCCCCCCGGCTCTGTTACATTACTGTGCCTCCGGCACTGCATACACTATGTGGTGCCCATGCTCCGCGCCGCTTATACAGTCGTGCCTCCTGGCTCTATGTCTCACTACCACGCCCCAGCGTTGGTTTATCTTTTCACCACACTGTGGGCACCTTGCCTTCGTTGTGGAACATGCTTAGACCCACTCCCCGGAGTGTGCAGCATCCTGCGGGGATAGGCGACTCCTCTGGGACACTATCTCCACTAGGGAGCTCTAAGTGCTCCGGCACGAAGACTCCCCTTCCGCCAGGTAGACGGCTCTTCTGGGATGCTACCTTGGCCCATCGGGTAGGCGACTCTTCCGGGACACTACCTTGGCATGCTCCGAGTGTTCCAATACAAGGACTCACCCGCGGGGTAGGAGACTCCTCCGGGAAACTATCTCCAGTATGGAGCTCTAAGTGCTCCGGCATGAAGACTCCCCTTCCGTCAGGTAGACGACTCCTCTGGGATGCTACCTCGGCCCGTCGGGTAGAGCGACTCCTCCGGGACAATACCTTGGCACGCTTTGAGTGCTCCGACACAAGGACTCACATGTGGAATAGGCGATTCATCAGGACATTATCTCTGCCTGGGAGCTTCAACTCCCCTTCCGTTAGGTAGACGGCTCTTCCGTGATGCTACATCGGCCCGTCGGGTAGGCGAATTCTTCGGGACACTACATTGGCATGCTCAGAGTGCTCCGGCATAAGGACTCACCCGTGGGATAGGCGACTCCTCCTAGACACTATCTTCGCCAGTGTGTCTGCGTGACTAGCCTACATGCTCCGGCACTGGGGGATTTCATCGGCACACCCCTAGGGACTATGACCCCCGGGTCACTCCGAGACGGGAACAGGTCTCTAGAGGACATTGCGCCTAGTCCGCCTGGCATTTAGGCGTCGGGTCTTCCTCGTCACTGCCAGGTCCTCGGCGTCCCTTAATGCGATGTGGGACTCTACAACGGCCTTGGACTGGTGGCAAGATCAAGGTGCTGTCTGGCCACACCGGCACTGTGTGGACTAGTCTTTCCAGATAGACAGAGCAACGTCGTGCAGGACCGACCGGGTGAATATGCGATCTGACAGTCCATGGAGCACCGGCACCTGTGGACCCCTCGGTGACGTGTCACTCCCGGGGAGCATCATGTGTCTCTTGATGACATCATCATCTCAACCTTTATGAATAGGGGTCTTTAGAATTCATTTAAGGACTCTTCACATTTTTCAGAATTCATTCTCACATTTACTTTCTCACACTAGAATTCTAAAGAGAGAAACATATAGGATCTTGACTCTGGACCTAAGCATTGGACTGTGACTGTCGTCGTGTATTCACCTCGCGCCATCGCCCTTGCAGCCCTGTCACCCTTAGGCTCTGTCTGGGAAGCCCTTGGTCTCTTCCCTTGCTCCATCCTTGCCGTGTCCCAACATCAGCATACTTAGCATCTGACTCAGACTGCATTTGTTGTGACACCTCCACATTGACTACGAACCCACTTTCCTTGGCATCAAACTTTTTCTCTCATAGTTCTTCCTCTTCTTCTTGTTTTCCTGCTTACACTTGGATCATTCTTACACCTTTTTCTAATGCTTATTAGTAACTCTTAGACATGCAATTAAGCTATCACTAATCCACTATTTCATTACTTTTTAGCCCACTACTTGCACTAAGCAAGTATCAATAATGCACTTGTAACTTATGCACCACTAACATACAATAACCCACTAACATCTCATACTAATCACCACTCTAAAGAGCTAAATCAATCAAGTTTATTTTTCAACACCCCCTTTAAACTTGATTTATGTCTTCAAAAATTATTCATTGTTGAGGGGTTTGATAAACGCCAACAATGGTCTTGACTTCCAATTCCATCAGTAGCAACAACCTTCTTCGCCATTTCTTTTGATGTGTATCGCATGTGGGTCATTTTCTTGTTGCACCTCTGACAATATTTCGTCATTTGTGTGCATATTGAATCTTGAACATTATCTTAAGACACTTCTTGCAGCTCATCCGGCTCAAAGAACGTCTCGATGTTCACCCAACTTGTATCACTCAATAAAATCTCCAAGCCAGGTTGAGAATGATACTCTATATTTCTCACAAAATTACATCCCTTAACAGGTATGACAAACTTGTCTGAATAATTATCACTGGCATAATTTGTCAAAATATCATCCTTGATGACATATTCTTCAAGTAATATTTTAACCTTCTTAGCCAGATGGAAAGTGTCCACTACCTTTTCAAACTATGGCTCTTCATCTAGTGAAAATGATTTAAGCTCATTTCCTTCTTATGCATAAAAGTTAAATGTTATATCTGAGCCACCGTGAACTTTTACCTCTTTGTCAATGCTCTCATCTTCCATCTCTTCTTCATTTTGAACATTGTCATCACCATTTGTGTTCTCGCTCTCCTCCATATTTTCAAATGGCTCTTCTCGGTTTGTCAACACTTCGTTTTCTTGACTTCAAAAGCCTTGAACTCTTCTTCATCATTTGTCTCATCTGTTTCTTCGGCTTTGGAAATGTGAAACTCATTTTCATCCCGCACTAGAATTTCTTCCTCGAGATGTTCACCATCTTCATTTGTGAACTCGTCTTCTTCTTTGGATTGTACCCAATACTCCTTGGGTAAGAAGTCGCGTCTACAGTTGGAAGCAATGACCTCGATCATTCGCCAAACATCACTTGGAGATCTTACATCTCTAATGTGCACCCATATGTCTATATGGGCGGCCTTTTGCAACACTCGAAGTGCCTTTTCTTCCTTCTTTCAACAAGCTACTATGTGGTTCTTCACCGACCACATCCTACAAATCACACGATTTGAGATACAATGAAAGGACACTTCTCATTCTCACATAATTTGACAACATCAATTTCTCATACCAAATATCCATTTTGGATACTTTTTTCTACAAACATAGTGACTAAAATTTTGACGCCGCAACGTCCAGTAGGATCATTGTGGCTCTGATACCATTTTATTGGAGACAGAGTCACTCAAACTCAAGGGGTTACTTACATGAGAAAGACATAGAAAGAACTTGAAGAGAAACACATAATATATCTTAAAAAATTTCTCTCATAGTTCTATCTTGTTCTTGTTTTTCTTCTTACACTGAGATCATTCTTACACCTTTTTATAAAGCTTATTAGTAACTCTTACACGCAATTAAGCTACCACTAACCCACTATTTCATTACATATTAGTCCACTACTTACATATTAGTCCACTACTTGCACCAAACAAGTATCAATGATGCACTTGTAACTTATGCACCACTAACACACAACTTAATCACCTACTAACACGTCATACTAATCACCACTCTAAAGAGCTAAATCAAGTTTATTTTCCAACAGAATAAGCGATATGATTAAAAGCTATAAGAAGACTTCACAACATGAGTCTTTGTTCTCCCTTAATGATAGTACAGACATTAGGAAGGAAAAAGATTATTAAACATCCAAAAAGAGAAGAATCCAACTAAACTGAAAGAGTACCAATTATCTAAAAACCACATCCGTGAAGCACACAAAAGTGTAGGCAAACCTGCTCTTTCCGTTTAATATGCAGGTAAAATATACGTCTGTGTATATACAGAAAGATGGAGTCTGCCCGTCCAAGACGAGCAGTCCAACAGATAATTGCTAGTCGAGTAGTGGTGCTAACATGCTTGAGCGTACATATCGTCACTAGGAAAACATACGCCATTTGGGTG
This sequence comes from Escallonia rubra, assembly GCA_033065855.1. NCBI lineage: Eukaryota > Viridiplantae > Streptophyta > Magnoliopsida > Escalloniales > Escalloniaceae > Escallonia > Escallonia rubra. The sequence goes on along the minus strand of JAVXUO010001528.1, from coordinate 495,300 downwards.
TACATCTACTGTGAGTAATTCTGCTCGACTGGACAAAATTCAGAGTAACCACCTCACTGGCTGTTGAAAATCTTACCTCAGTACTAAGATCAGGATCTGAACACTGCAAGTTTGTGCTTTATATCAATTCGCTTTTCTAAGGAGTGAACAAGCTCATATACAAGTTAGAATTACCTCTTCTACTAGATATAGACCACAAGAACATCTGTCCTTTCTACTCTGAAGCTCCATCGTAAGACCAGATTACCAATTTCGAGGAATATATTTCTACCTTTACATAACAGAATTTCTAAATCTCGTAACCTGGAAACCTGGATTTGCTTGGGGCAAGCAGATCAAACCATAGGCATGCAGCCCCTGCATGTCCTTTGAAAAGTGAATAGGCGTGGTCAGCTCCACTGGCCCCTGTGACCATTATAAGCTCTCGTGCATTATGATACAGGAAGCTTGCAAATGCCTTTGCTCTTTCTTCGTATATGCTCTCTCCAGTTAGACGATAGAGGGACAGGAAGGCATATGCATTTCCTGAAGCACCATCTGCCAGTCCCACCTTCTTCACCAATCCACTTTTCCAAACCACCTCTCCCCCTTCTATTGCAGCATTTCGCAACTCCCTGTCACTTGGGAACACCTGCAACAGTAAACGTATAATTCCCGCATGGAAATTTAAAATATTATTGCTATTTATTTAAAAGGCACAGAATTGCAATTGTACTGGTCAGCTTTCTGACCTCAAGAAAATCACTCCCAAGTATTTTAGATCTCCAATAATGACCATCTACAACTATCAGTTACCGGAAATCAATAGCCATTTGCTTCCATCTAGTTTAGCTGCTAAAGCCACTGGGCATCGTACCAAGAGACCAGGGTTTGATTCCCATCTACACCAGGATTTCTTACTAAAGGTAGGGAAGGCAGGATGGGAGGGGGGTGGGGAAGGGAGAGGGCTATCACGCATTTGTTTCACCCCGGCCCAGGTGACCTCCAATGGATAAAAAAAGGGCAATTCAATCATTATAGGGAAAGGAACTATTCAGCTTTAGACCTCATGCGATTGATGAATTTTTGAAATTGTGTCTGCGGGTATCTTGTTATTGGAGGGAGGGGACGGGGTTTTAACGACTGGATCTCATCGACTTGGAAAATCGAAAGGTTTGTCAACGAAGGCCCAAAATATATTATTTGGCCAAAAAGACGGTGATCCAAATCAAGATTGGAAAAATTGCATAAGCCTGGGCTTCTCCCTCTCTCTGTGTTTTTTTTTTTTTTTTTTGGGGGGGTGGGTAATGAAAAGAGGAGTTCTTTATATATGAAATGTTCATTACCCCTCCTTTTCTGTTGGTTTGTAACCAATATGTGGAGTTCTGTATATATGAAATGTTCATTAACCCTCCTTTTCTGTTGGTTTGTGACCAATCTATTCAATTCAGTGTGAGTACTCTTTTCCAGCTTTGACAATTTCAGTGTTCTAACTATACAAACCTGTGATGCCTTGCAGTGCGTGATTGTGATGCCGCCGGCACCATGAGACCACTCCACCAAGTTGTCCCTTAGGCTCCCTTCACTTGAGGGGTAATTACCACTATGAGGAAACCTGTTGCTCATCATGTACCTTAGTGTCCCCTTAACATCCTCCGCATCTTCCGGGGAGAGCGGGAAGTGAAGTAACACCTGCAAAATACCTGCAAGGCCATGAGCTGCACCCCAATACCTCGTCCCATGCCATCTATACATAAGTGGGCATGCTGTGCTGTCAGATGTCCCAGCTCTGCCCCCAGCTAATACAGCTTCAACAACTGGCATCAGAAGATGGCCTGGCACTGTGTCGTGTCCAACGTGCTTGTTTATGAACAAAGAAGCCCATAAGAATCCAGCTCGTCCATAAAGAAGATCATACGACATTCCAAGGCCACCTTCCTCGGGTCCAACCGGGAGGGCTCTCTCTTGTGCCATCTGGAAATGTTATCTTTAGAAACATAATGCGAACTGATGTAAAACTTGCACTTCTATAATTGGCAATTGGTGTGTAAGATGGAAAAGGTACACAAATCATTGGATACTTGTCCATAATTCTCACCAAAGAAATGATCAAATCAACCCAAAAAAAAAAAACTTGCAATTCCAAAAGTACTAAGCAACTGATGCACAGGGTGAAAGGAGTTTCTGAATTATCAGCCCATGTCCTAAATAAGACGACAACACTAAGCAACTCATTCTAAGTTATCACGCCATGTCCTAAATAAATCGACAATCCGATTTGCAGCAACACAGCTAATGATGTTGATCTAGACAAAAAAAACCCAAGGGGCAGCTAATATTTTCCCCCACCAGCAACAAACTTCAAGCCTGAACTTTGTGCTGACCAACAAGGTTTCAGACCATCCAAGTAGGACTGCTACTCAAAAGTAAGAAAACGAATCAAGGTAGTCAACCTGCTCTCCTTTATAATTTGTATCGGGAGAGTATGTAAAAGACCTTTCCTGACAGGTACATAAATTTCGTCCATTCTAGATATTTCAATAGAAAACATGACATACTTCCAGTGTTTTTGTATTTCGCAGTTCAAAACAACTTACTTGCATGGAGAAAAATATTCAGATATAGCAATACGTTTGGGTAGGAAACCAAAATTCGCGAGTTCTTGTTGTCCTTGGTGCAATTTATTTTTGGTTGAGTGGAAGATTTGCGCCAAAACCACATAACTGAAAAACTAAAACAAGTGGAGACTCGCCCTTATAATCCTGATACAGCAGACGAATAACGTCAACTGGATGAACAGTAACCGTGAGCAGAAGACCGGCCGGCCACAACCATTTTACCAGCACTGTTTGCCTTCCTCCGCACATGAAGAACATGGCAAACCATTCCCTCTTGCAATCTATAATTCCCAGTGAACTCCATAAGAATTCAATTGGTCTCTTGCTCTTACCCCCTTCATCTATTGAACTACTACTGGGGAATCAGTCTCTACTCTAGCTTTACAAAAACCCATCCCCTTCATCAATTGAATTTGCATTCCCCACTTTGAGTGTAGATGCTAAACCAAATCCACAAAAAAACCTGCTAAGGAAATGTTTATGGGTTTCATAAGGGTCAAGGTCCCCTTATTAAACCAATTAACATTTACCATCAGTAAACCCACAATTTTAAAGCGGTTCGGCAATATTCTTTGCCTACCACGGAGAGGATAGCCTTTTCACAATGAGAGAAAAAAACTCATACAAAGTATTACCCGCTCAAAATATATTCCCAACCCAAGCCCCTATTACACCCTCTCTCAAATCCAGGTGAAAGAAAAACAGTAGTAAATCTCTCAGCACCACCAGTGCACTCGCACAACACTGTTTTTGACTTTGTGTTGTTATGTTACCTTCACGCACTCTCTCCTCTTTCTGTCACAATTCCCTCCAAAATGCAAATGGGATAAATAATGCAATATGTCAAAACACAAGGGACCATATATGCAGTTTACCCAAGAAGACACACAAATAGACAAATATATATGGACGACGGCCCCCTTTGGTCAGCACCACCAGATGACAGATGTGGTGGACCCCAACACTCGGAACATACTTGCTTATTGAGCCACTTGGTCATGCAAAACACTGCCAGGGAACTCTATTGTTGCAGCTTATTTTGTGCAGCATATAGCTTTAGGGGAAAAACTTGTAGCATAGTATTTGTCATAGCTAATAGCTATAAGTTGGGCACAAGCCTTCTAAAGGGAAGTGCTTAGGAAGCGCTTCCAACTCAACAATTCACTTATGAAAAGACCCCCCAATCATCAGCTCCCCCACCTGACATGGTCACTTTTGGTGTTCATTGTTCAACACCTAGTTATCTTACCTTCTAACTCCAGAAAGACTTTTAACCACCAAAATGAAGAGAAAAATCCATGGACGACACATCGAGGTATGATGCAGGCTGCCAACATGTTTAGAAAAGTTGTCTGCAATCTTGATCATTTTCAACTTCAAGAATTCGGGTTGATAAGTTGCAACTAACAGTTCATATGAACTTACTCCAATAATATGCATAAAATGCTTTACTATTGTGTCAGATAAGCCTAATTTTGCCCATTTTCCACGTCAAGAATTTGGATGTGTGTGTGGCAATCAACAGTGTATCAGAAAATTGCAGATAATAAGCTCAGAATGCTTTAGTATTTGTTACAAGCCTTTTTTGTTTTTGGGCACAGAGAAGAATGTTTTATTGGGAAGAACTCGAACTTGAGTTCTTCGATAGAGTACGGAGACTTCGACCAGCATTTGCTTTGGTGCTTTATTGCTAAAAAAGCTTCTTCATAACTATAGCATAGGTTACTTGACAGTTGACACATAACCGGTCTACATATACACACAAAAATGGACGGTTGGGCCGGTTAACATGCATGGCACGTGTATCATTGCTTAAAAAGCTAAAATTATTAAATGTGTAGGAGTTGGATAGGATCCCCTGTTGTACGCATGGTTACAGCAGGGGTGCTGTGATCCGAAATGAGAGAGGGGGAACAGATGGAGTGTATCATTGCTTTACATCCTGATCACAGCAGCCTGTTGTAACCTGCAGGACTAACGAGCCATCTTGTTGTCACTAGAGCAGTCAATATGTCTTTATTACCAAGTATCAACGAAAATTTAATATAACTATTTAACTCCTCCGACTCTGACACCAGTTTTTTCAATTAAAACTATTTTTTGAAAAGTTTGGGGTTAAAGAATTAAAAACTATAGGAACTATAGCATAATAAGTTGAGTCTATTTAAAGTTTAGTACTTTTTTCTCTTTTATAATTTTGATTAATTTGAGCCTATTTACTTGAATCCCGCATGAATGGGTTGAACAACCGTGAGTTGAACCAGTGAATCGATGCCTTCACCGGTTGGATGGATGGCCAGTAGTGCAAGTATGGTGACAGACAGAGAGACATAAGATACTCGTGTAACACGACAGAGAAATAAGATATTGGTTGATGATATTTGTGATTCGGAATCGTACCTCGTGGAAGAGATCCAAATACAAGTCGCGTTTCTGATGGTCCCCACAATAATTAGCTACCACAGCACCCACCGCATAAATCCCTCCTCTGCCACACAAAAATGTCACGTGCCTGAAACCAAACACATCATAAGACGTGTACGAAACAATTTTAGAAAGGACTTGTCACCCCCCTGGTGTAGATCAATTACGTCGAAATTGCCCAAAATAATAAGGATTTAAGTTTCTATAACCCCTCAATCCTGCAACCCCAAGGTACCACATTGCTTATAAACATTGTAACACACCATAATTGATCCTGAACCGTTCAACTTTTTTAGCGACAAACAAATAAGACGCATATGAAAGCGATTAAATAGTAGTGTAGAATAGTGAAAGGACCTTAAAGAAGTACGTGCGACGGTGGCGCACGTGTCAACGATCTCGGCGCACAATAGCAAGTCCGGGCGACTACCGGTGGCCTCGTAGGACCGCAAGCAGGTGAGAGCTGTCCCGAGCAGGCCGCTGTACACAGTTGGGTCCGTAACACCATCATTGCGTCTTGTCCACGTGACCTCCACCACCTGTACTCGTACGGTAAAAGATGAGAGCAGAAAAGGTGAAACCGAGTTAGTTAACCGCACCCACTACTCACCAACGAGTTGCACTGAGTTGGTGAGTCGTACAGGCATGTACTGACATATATACCTGGTCCTTGAGGTCTATGGCAGCTCTGAGGAAAGTCTCGGCTGGAAGCGAGAGATCTTTCCCGGCCACTGGATCTGTTTGGCGAAGCAATTCTCGCCGTTCGTTGCCTTCTTCGTGGCTGCTGTTGTTGTTGTTGTTGCTGCTGCTGCTGCTTCCCTGAGAAGCAAGCTTCACGACTGATGACATGATGGGTATAAGCTTCTTTTGGAAGTTGGGACTCGTTCCGGAAGAGTGAGGGTGGCTCTCTTTCTGTAATTCCCTCTAAAATAGGCTTAATTTAAGCGCTTTCTACATGAGCTGATCGGGGGGCGTATTACCGTGTGTGTAAAGCCGGGGGGGGGGCACGATAGCCACGCTGTGGGTGTCCACGGACTTCAATTTATTATTATTATTATTATTTATTTATTTTTAGAGAAACCAGGGACTTGATAAGACTTGCAAGAAATCCCGTGGGGGAGAAAGGAGCCTCTATTTTATGCTTTTATCTTAGTATTTCATACTCTCGTGTAAACCGTCTCATATAAACTGGTTAGATTTTTTTAAGGTCGCGCCATAAAAAATAATCACTTCTAAATTAAGAAAGTGTTTGTAAGTATTTTTACATATCTACTTTTTTATATTTTTTAATTATATTTCTTCCTCTACATTTAACTTTGCACCAACTCATTTTCTCTCTCATGGCCCACATTTTTACATTTTTTATTATATTTCTCTCTCCACATTTAATACTCTTCTAACTCATTTTCTCTCTCAAAACTTAATCAACCTTTTCAATCTTATGCTCCAATATGAAATAAATTCTCAAAACTTAATAAACATTTTCAAGGTCTAATCTCAATCACATATATCTTAGGCTTAGGAGTCTACAGAATCTCAAACCTAAGCTTTGATACCATTCTGTAACGCCCCGAACCCGAGGGTCCGAACAAGTTCTTAAACCAAAATCCACACATCAATGACATAACTATTATAAAGGCAGAGCAGAACATATAGGATACCACAAACATAATTATCTAAATCTCAAATAGTTAACTCCAAAAATAATCCAACACTTGTATACAATTCCTTCAAAAACTTAATTCCAAAATACTTCAAAACTTTATTACAAGTCTTCTTAGACTAAATATCTAAATCCAAAAGAATATAAATCAACTAACCAATATTTCGTCTAAAGAAATCATAAGCTCTATTCTCAATATCAGAAACCAGAGCAATTCCCACCGTTGCACTAATATCTCTCCCTTCGTGCTACTTTTGGCCTGGAAGGGAAAGGAAACGAAAAACAAAGGGGTGAGCACAAATTGCCCAGTAAAAGATCTTACACACAGAGGGCCAAAAACGAATACGAAACTAGAGTTATCAAATAGAGCCAATAAATAGGAATTTAGATAACTCAATCAAATTTTACAAATGAATGATTACGGTGACCAAAAGAGAGTTAACAAAACGAATAACAAATATGAGTTATCAAATAGAACCAATAAATAGGAATTCAGATAACTCAATCGAATTTCACAAGCGAATAACAGAAGCGACTGAAAAGGAGGTTAAATAACCAATAAGTCGAATATCGATTCAAACACGAATAACAAATCAACCCAAAAATGTATTACATAACCAATAAGTCGATTATCAAAATATTTTTACCAAATCTTGTGGGTGTCACATACACAATTGCTTATTATTAAGCATCACAAATCATGGTTATACCATGTCGAATATCGCAATCGGCGCGTCACACATAAGTCACGATAATTAAAAGTGACTTTCAAACACAAATATCACCCACAAAGTAATTTGATAAATATAGTAAATATTCATTCGAAGTCCAAAAATAATCATTGTAGACTTAAATCGAAGAAAACGAAAATATGAATCTAACGAAATAAAAATCAACTCAATCGGAGATCAAATGAATGAGATATTCTCAAAAGAAGTTTTGGGTGGAAAATTAAACGCACGAAAATCGATAAACCTTTTAAAGGAAAAGGGAACCACTAGAAGATGACAAGTGACAATGAAAACCAAGGGTACGGGAGAAAAGTGATGGAATAGAATGATTGAGAATCATGATATAAATTTTAAAATTTTGCTAAGAACCAATAAGTACATGACACGTGGCATTAGAAATCTGAAAGCACACTGAATGATCTCGCTGCCGTGACTTGGACAGATGATTTGCACAAAATCATAGACAGTCAAAAGACTCTTCGTTGGGGAGAAAATTTATCTTCCTCTAATCGAAAACATGTTAGATGAAAACGATTTCAAGAATAGTAACGAAACCGTCTTTAACGCAAGTTATAAAATAGTAGAAAATTTTATAGATAACGCTAAAAATAAGTATGATGATCAACAATAGGCTTAAATACATTTTTGGAATCAAACGGCAGCACATAGATTCTCGTGTATAAAACGAAAAGACGGCATAAGAATCCTTACCTCAAAGTAATGAATATCATGTCAAAAATCTTGAATACCCAAAAGAATGCACTTAACTCTTTATCTTAGATCAATCACCACCTTTTTGCTTGAATACCCAAAAGAATGCACTTAACTCTTTATCTTAGATCCATCACCACCTTTTTGCTTGCATACCCAAAAGAATGCACTAGCTAGCTCTTTTATCTTTTCTCTCTTTTGTCTAAAAAAAATATGAAGACTCTTATGACTCTTGTGTCTTCTTCCTCCTTATATAGTTTGCTAATCTAATTCTAATATGACTTGAAGTCCCAATTTCTAGTGTAATTATAACACAACTAAAATCCTTATTTCTAATGTAATTATTAGACAACTAATAGACCTCATTACTAATTTAATCACAATATGACTTAAAATCCTAATCTAAGTCGAAATCTTTTTTTTTTATTTTCCTTAATTGAATCAAATTAGCCACTAATACTATTAAATATTAATTTCTTCACTAAAAGGATTCCAAATAATCTATGTAAGGTCCATTACTCAATCCAAAATCATAATAATTTTTAATTGTTCTTTACGCAAGTACCCAAAAATTCGGGGTATTACATTCTCCCCCCCCCCCCCTTAAAATAATTCCGTCCTCAGAATTGAACGTACCTTAGTTATCAAAGAGTTGAGGATGCTTTTCTCGCATAACTTCCTCGAGTTCCCAAGTAGCTTCCCTTTCAGGGTGGTTACGTCATAACACCTTCACAAAAAGCCATCGTCTTAGAGCACATCACACGCTCATCGCATTCCAAAATGCGTTCATGTTGCTCCTTGTAGGATAAATCGTGTTTAATTTTGATTGGCTCGAACTGAATAACATGAGGGGTTCAAAGACATACTTCCTCAAGGTCGAAACATGAAAGACCTTATGTATGTTTGACAAATTAGGATGTAAAGCTAGACGATAAGCAAGTGTACCAACTCGCTCCAAGATCTCAAACGGTCTAATAAATCTCTGAGCTAATTTCATTTTCTTTCCGAACCTCAACACACTTTTCTACGGAGAAACTTATAAAAATACATGAACACAACATTAAATTCGAGTTCACGATGTCTCTAATCACAAGAATTTTGCCTGCAGTAATCCGGACAAGTTCTGGGCCTATCAATTTCCTTTCCCCAATCTCGCTCCAACATATAGGTGATCGACACCTTCTCTCATAAAGAGCCTCAAATGGTGCCATCTGAATGCTAGCATGATAATTATTATTATAAGCAAACTCAATTGTAGATGACTGTCCCAATTACTTCGAAAATCCAAAACACAAGCCCGAAACATATCCTCCAATGTCTGAATAGTCCGTTCAGATTGTCCGTGTGTCTGTGGATGGAAAGTTGTGCTAAGATTCAACCTTGTACCCATGCCCCTCTTGCAAACTACTCCAAAAACGTGAAGTACCTCTTAGATATCTGCTTGACACAATGGACAATAGCACTCCATGCAATCTAAGAATCTCTCGAATGTACAAGTTAGCAAGCATCTCAATCGAATCCTTGCTCCTTATCATCAAAAATAATTTCTTGCTTTCCAACACGAATCATTACATTCCTCCGCTTTTGAATGAAATTTTAACCTCGAACCTATCTAGTAAACGAAATGTAGTGAACTAAATTACTCACTCAAGTTCAACGCATGTAAATCAACTGAAATCAGTCTCTATCCCATCACGCCTTCACTGCGCTACTCTGATAATACACCAAACCATGCTTTTGCATAATCCACCTAACAATTACATGCTTAACTTCAGGCCTAAGTATACCAAAGTACTGAGTAATTGTCACATGTGACTTGTACTCTTCTAGATCCAAACCTTTAGTTCTAACTTCTGTTCTCATCGCCTCCTTAACTATATACTAGTATCTAGGTGATCAAATCTACGCTCATAAAAAGCCACAAATGAAGTCATCTCAATGCTCCTTAAATGACATTTTGCTAACAACTGAGATTAACTTGTTACTAAAGTTGCTAAGATATGGGCATACTTTCCGCCCAATGCATTGGCCACGCATTAGCCTTCCAAATAATGATAATACTTAATCAAACCGCAAATATGAATTCCAGAATTCTAAACCGACAAACATCTTAGTACTTCAAACACACGGTTACTTAAGACAAACATCAAACTTAAACTTCTTGCCCATGTTTGTCAACTACAAAAGGCCACAAACTCAAAATCTAAGGCTTAACTAAAATTACAACGACATAAAATCTATGCAATTCACTAACCAAACCATGAGATCACCTAATGACCAATATTCCCTCCCTCTATTTTTAGTCTGATACCAAAATCAAAACCAAGTCCATCAAACAACCTTCGGAGTATATCACTTTGACTTAGCCAATATGAATAACCAATTTCTATAAGTACTTACGCATCACACCAAAAGACCACCATGTTTTCGCTGCGCACTTTGATGCCTCAAAGCAAACCAGCTCAAAACTATTACCAAATCCATCACAGAGAAAAGTATTACCTTAAAAGTACCCAAAATAAAATTACACACATATATCTCGCATCCACCAAAGTTTAATTCTCTAATCTACCACATCACTTATATTTCTCAATCACAACGCAACCTATAGCTACTAGCTATTAGAGCTATTCACCATATGATCATAACCTTATCTTTTAACCATTCTATTTTCTAAAGCAATCCATCTTGGAACGATTGGAAAAAAAATTGGCCCATACCCAACATTATATCGAGCTGTTTCATATCCAGAAAACTAAGTCAATTGTCAAATCTCTATCATCGATACTGATGAGGCAAGAAGTATAAACATATGGGCCACCACAGGGTTTTCTATAAGGGTAATTACATATAGATGTGGTTTCGAGTTTTTAGGTCTAACCCTTAGATACTTACAAAACGATATCGAAACAAATGAATAAAGTGGCATCAGGATCTAGTAATGCCAACGCCTTCTTTCAAATTCACTACAAAATATCTATCACCATATCACTTGTATCTTAAAATCACAACCTTTTCAGTACCCTACTTGATAGATCAACTCGTAGACATCAAAAGATCATAGGCCTATCCTTCAATCATCCTCTTTGATTAACACTTCAAAATATTTGAATCCCAAAGGCAAGTAACATGTGTTCTACAATTGCATACTTGACCCCAAATCCCGAGCATATGCCCAAATCAAAATCTTATGCTCCAATATGAAATCAATTCTCAAAACTTAATCAACATTTTCAAGGTCTAATCCCAATCACATATATCTTAGGCTTAGGAGTCTACAGAATCTCAAACCTAAGCTCTGATACAATTCTGTAACGCCCCGAACCCGAGGGTCCGAACACGTTCTTAAACCAAAATCCACACATCAATGACATAACTATTATAAAGGCAGAGCAGAGCATCTAGGATACCACAAACATAATTATCTAAATCTCAAATATTTAACTCCAAAAATAATCCAACAATTGTATACAATTCCTTCAAAAACTTAATTCCAAAATACTTCATAACTTTATTACAAGTCTTCTTAGACTAAATATCTAAATCCAAAAGAATATAAATCAACTAACCAATATTTCATCCAAAGAAATCATAAGCTATATTCTCAATATCAGAAATCAGAGCAATTTATCTCTCCCTTCGTGCTACTTTTGGCCTGGAAGGGAAAGGAAACGAAAAACAAAAGGGTGAGCACAAATTGCCCAGTAAAAGATCTTACACACAGAGGGCCAAAAACGAATACGAAACTAGAGTTATCAAATAGAGCCAATAAATAGGAATTTAGATAACTCAATCAAATTTCACAAATGAATGATTACGGTGACCAAAAGAGAGTTACCAAAAACGAATAACAAATATGAGTTATCAAATAGAAACAATAAATAGGAATTCAGATAACTCAATCGAATTTCACAAGCGAATAACAGAAGCGACTGAAAAGGAGGTTAAATAACCAATAAGTCGAATATCGATTCAAACACGAATAACAAATCAACCCAAAAAGGGGTTACATAACCAATAAGTCGAATATCAAAATATTTTTACCAAATCTTGTGGGTGTCACATACACAATTGCTTATTATTAAGCATCACAAATCATGGTTATACCATGTCGAATATCGCAGCCGGCGCGTCACACATAAGTCACTATAATTAAAAGTGACTTTCAAACACAAATATCACTCACAAAGTAATTTGATAAATATAGTGAATATTCATTCGAAGTCCAAAAATAATCATTGTAGACTTAAATCGAAGAGAACGAAAAATACGAATCTAACGAAATAAAAATCAACTCAATCGAATATCAAATGAATGAGATATTCTCAAAATAAGTTTTGGGTGGAAAATTAAACGCACGAAAATCGATAAACTTTTTAAAGGAAAAAGGAACCACCAGAAGATGACATGTGGCAATGAAAACCAAGGGTACGGGAGAAAAGTGATGGAATAGAATGATTGAGAATCATGATAAAATTTTTAAAATTTTGCTAAGAACCAATAAGTACATGACACGTGGCCAGTGTTATTAAAGGTGCAAGCGCACCTAAAGCGCAAAAGGTCCCTGGAGCCTAGGCGCAAGCCCCAGGCGCAAGCCTTTTCGAAGCAAGGCGCAATATTAAAATATATAAAAATAAATAAAAAAAAGTGCATTAAATAAAAAAAATTAGGTAAAAAAAATTTTAGAACATGACAATTAAACAAACTTCTAAACATTAGAGAAAGTTTCAAATACCAACATTCTAATTTAACAAGCTTCCAACAATAAAAATAAATTCTGCTTTTAAAAATAAGATCGATCTCAATGGAAATGGGCATAATATAGGGATTAAAAATTCAAATCTTTTCTCAAGACTGAGCTTTGGCCTTATGAACAATATAAAGTGAAGCTAACAAATCAGTTAGGTCTCCTAATTTAGCCATGTGTGCTCTGTCTTCAACAACTTTCACAGAAAGGTTAACGTAGTTGGTGAGCAATTAGCGATAAAAAGTGTTTTATCGCTAACAAATTAGTTATGTTTTATATTTTAGTCTTAAAAAAAGTGTTTTGACTTGGTAAAGACAAAAAGGGTAAAAATACTAAAAGAGAAATCAACGGTCCACGTAAAGACAAGAAGTCAAATCGAACGGTTACACATCGTGCGCCTAGCTTTGCGCCTCCCGCCCCGCTATGCGCCTAGCGCCTGAGCGCCTGGGCTCACAAGGCGCGCGCCTAGGCCTAGGCGAGGCGCGCTCTGTGCGCCTAGCTGCGCCTTGCGCCAAGGCGCGCCTTTTATAACACTGCACGTGGCATTAGAAATCTGAAAGCACACCGAATGATCTTGCTGCCGTGACTTGGACAGATGATTTAGACAAAATCAGAGACAGACAAAAGACTCTTCGTTAGGGAGAAAATTTATCTTCCTCTAACTGAAAATGATTTCAAGAATAGTAACGAAACCGTCTTTAACGCAAGTTATAAAATAGTAGAAAACTTTATAGATAACGCTAAAAATAAGTATGATGATCAACAATAGGCTTAAATACATTTTTGGAATCAAACGGCAGCACATAGATTCTCGTGAATAAAACGAAAAGACGGCATAAGAATCCTTACCTCAAAGTAACGAATATCATGTCAAAAATCTCCTCTTTATCTTAGATCAATTACCACATTTTTTCTTGAATACCCAAAAGAATGCACTTAACTCTTTATCTTAGATCCATCACCACCTTTTTGCTTGAATACCCAAAAGAATGCACTTAACTCTTTATCTTAGATCAATCACCACATTTTTGCTTGCATACCCAAAAGAATGCACTAGCTAGCTCTTTTATCTTTTCTCTCTTTTGTCTCAAAAAAATATGAAGACTCTTATGACTCTTGTGTCTTCTTCCTCCTTATATAGTTTGCTAATCTAATTCTAATATGACTTGAAGTCCCAATTTCTAGTGTAATTATAACACAACTAAAATCCTTATTCCTAGTGTAATTATTAGACAACTAATAGACCTCATTACTAATTTAATCACAATATGACTTAAAATCCTAATCCAAGTCGAAATCTCTTTTTTTTTCTTTTCCTTAATCCAATCAAATTAGCCACTAATACTATTAAATATTAATTTCTTCACTAAAAGGACTCCAAATAATCTATGTAAGGTCCATTACTCAATCCAAAATCATAATAATTTTTAATTGTTCTTTACACAAGTACCCAAAAATTCAGGGTATTACACCTTGTCTAAAAGGGAAGTTACCCTTTAATGGCCTGCACAGACATCAATGGTGTATCGGCATTTTTCCGACAGTTAATTGCTCTCTGCAATTAATTGTTGTTCAAAGCTCCCTCGCTTTCTTCCTTCGGAAAATAAGCCGGCATCGTTACAACTTTCCATGCTCCCATGGCTGTCACGGCGACGGGATGGGGGGAGAATGAGGGGCAGCGACAGGGTAGGGGAGTTGTAGAAAGAGAAAGAGTGTAAGGGGAGTTGGAGAGAGAAAGAGAGAGTTTGAAAAAATTACGGTTTTTTTTAAAACAAAAAAAAATAGGGTTTAAATCTGTACTAAGGGTAGTATTGGTATTTTAAAGATACGTAACGGATGACATCATCAAAATGTACGATTTTTTAACGGACGAAGCACGGAAGGACACGGCTGATACCTTTTAAAACTTAATGTCCTTGACTGTAGTTACACCCTAACCTCAGGAACACTACTGTAATTAGCCCTACACTTTTTTATTATATTTCTCTATCTACATTTAACACTCCTCTAACTCATTTTCTCTCTTTTGCCCAACTTTTTTCTCTCTTCTTTCTAAAGGGTTGAATGAAAAACACACAATATATGACTTAAATCATTAATATGCGTGTAAAAAAAGAACGTAGTCGAATTATGTGGGATGGAGAAAGTACTTCGTCTATCGCTTAATACATATTTGCAACACATTATAAATTTCAGTGTAAATAAATAATAATAGATATTACTTATCAAAAGGGACAATTCAACAAAAAAGAAAAAAGAACGAATACTATATAGGTTTTATCAACTGATTGATTTTAATTTTGTTGCAAAACGATGAACATAAGTTTGTTTTAAATGAATCAGTCACTTTTGATCCACGATGATGTTGTTTAAGTGAAAAACAGACCGACACATTTGATTTTCT
This sequence comes from Escallonia rubra, assembly GCA_033065855.1. Classification (NCBI taxonomy): domain Eukaryota; kingdom Viridiplantae; phylum Streptophyta; class Magnoliopsida; order Escalloniales; family Escalloniaceae; genus Escallonia; species Escallonia rubra. Next base: position 480,023 of record JAVXUO010001528.1, on the reverse strand, counting down.
GGGAAAAATGCTCTATGACTCCCTATACTTAGACCATTGTGCAATTTGCCCTCCAATTGTTTTAAAAGTTATACTAAACATACATCTACTCTCGAAAATTATGAACATTTGATGAATTCCTTCAAACTTAACTCGCCTTTTGTGTGGAAAATGTTTGGCGTGCTTTAACGATCAAAATGTACCCTTTTGATCTTTAAAGGGCACATACCCACACCACACCCACATACCCGTCACAGTTCCTCTCTCTCACCCATCACCTACAAACACTAGCACCCAGCCCGACACACACATGCCCCCTTTCACATCCCATCCCCATCCCCATCAACCACCATACACACACACACACCCACGCACGCTATATGCGCGCGCGCTCGCACACACACATACACACGAAAAACACACATCATACCCACACCCACATGCAGGCACACAGACTGCATGCGCGTGCACACACACACACACATACTTGCTCCTGTTGGATTTGATCGGTCCAATCTAATTAAGTGGCCTAACGGGTCATACTAATGTTGACTTATTATTTGACTTGGACATTAATTAATTAAATTAGGCTAAATAACATTATGGGCCTATTTGATTTAGCATCCAATACACTAATGATTTATTGTGTATAAAAGGCTTATAGACCCTAATCTCTTAACTTTGATGGACGGTAGAGATTTGGCAGGCTTTAGGGTTGATCCCACTACTCTCTCTATATAAATATCTTTTCTTCTTGGAGGCTAGGGTATCATTATGTTTTGGCCACTCTTTGCCTCCTAGATTAAAGAAAAAAATACACCACTCTATTCCATCATCAAGAATAGAGAAGAGTAGTGAAGATCAATACCAAAGGGTACGTGTTCGCTTCCGCATCTTGGCGTTCTTTCATCATCGGAATAAATATATTGGTAATCTATGGCTTCCTTCGATTCCGGTGAGTTCGTAACCTTATTGTTCTTATATTTATGTTATTATAAGATTCTAATGATCTTGATTATGGGGTCAAGATGAATGATATAAATTCTAACATGTGGTATCAGAGCCGCGTTAATCAATTGCATAAACATAGAACTTTTCCTTAAGATTCTTGGAGTATTTGATGAATTATATGTTTCACGTTAAAGTGTTAAAAAAAAAAAAGGGGGTCTGCGCCTAAGGTCTGCGCTAGAGGGTGTGTTACCAAATTATTAGGTTATGAATTTGGGCCTGTGGCATTGACCCATATTTTGCAGGCTGGATATAACTTTTTGGGCTAGAAAAATGTGGCCTGTTGGTTGGCCATTGGGATGTTCGTTCTGTTTTTATGGTTTGGCCCAGCAAAGGTAATGGTGACCTGTTATTCAACCTTGCAAAACTGGGCCGAAAGGCCAGACCTTAGTTAAACCTGTTATATTGGGCCTGTTTTGTGGCCTGAAGCCATTGGCCCTTGTGGCTAGGGTTTTGTTAGGTGGGCCGAATTTATTGGGCCGTGAAAGGCCTGTTAAGGGCCTGCTGTCCACAAAGCAAAATTGGGCCGTAAATGGCCTATTAAATGGTTTGCGGGCTAGGCCTTTAGGCCAGTAATTGGATTTTTATTGGTCATGTAAATTTGGGCCTGTAGTTTATATGATTGGGCCTATTTGGCCTTTATAGATTTTCAAAAGGACTTGTGTATTTTTAATTGGGCCTTGTAAAATAAAATTTACATAGTCGTTTAACGCTACATTCCTATTGAATTGTTTATTTGATATGTTATTATGGATAACATATGTATTTTAATATTGACTTATATTATTGGGATACTGATGAATATAACGTGCCGTTATTATTATAATTTCAAGAATTAGTCTAAAATTACGAGATTGTGCTAAAATATTATGCTTCATTTGGCATGTTTAGACTATGATAATGAACTTAAAATAATTAGTGGTTCTTACTTATTTTGGCAGTAAGCGGCCCAACGGAAGTTTATTGTCTTTTATAAGTTGAGATAATGATAAACCACATCACGTTACGCTTATTAATTAAAATATTAATCGGCCCAACAGAAGATTATATTTTAATTTTTAAGCGGAAAGAAAGGAAATTAAAAGTTACATGGGTCTAATTATTTTCTGCCCAACGGTGATATAATTTGTGCTCATGTTGCTTTTAATGATTTCCAAAATTAATAAGGATGGAAAAACACTTTTATGTTAATAACCGGCCCAACGGAAGGTTATAAGTGATATGTTAATTTTTCCTTTGGAATAGGTTTTGTGTATTTACCTTTTCCATATAAATAAATTGTTTATCCCTCAATTTATTTTATTATGTTAAATGATGAACTAACTATTTTCATCATGTGGATTTTCGGTACTAACGTGCATGATTATTGTTATTATTTAGCGTATAGTCCTGCTGCAATTACTGGCTATCTTTCCTCTATTGAATCATTGAGCGGCACCAATTTTAGAAAATGGAAAGAGCAGATTAGCATAATCCTTGGAGTTATGGATTTGGATTATGCTTTACGGGTTGACGCGCCTGTTGCCCTTACGGCTGAAAGCTCTACTGAGCAAAAGGCAGCTTATGAAAAGTGGGAGCGTTCCAACCGCATATCCCTAATGATTATGAAAGGCTCCATTACGACTGCTATTCGAGGAGCCATTCCTGACTCGGATAATGCTAAGTTGTACCTTGCTCATATTGAAGAACAGTTCCAGGGTTCTTCCAAGGCACATGCTACTACTCTCATCACTAAAATGGTTACGCTCAAGTATAGTGGATCCAACGGTGTTCGTGAGCATATTTTACGGATGAATGATATGGCTTCTCAACTAAAAGGTTTGGACATGGAAATCTCTGAAGGTTTTCTCGTGCACTTTATTATGACTTCCCTTCCTGCGCAGTTTGGTCCTTTTAAGATCAACTATAACACGCAGAAAGAGAAGTGGAAGATGAGCGAGTTGATTTCCATGTGTGTCCAAGAAGAAGAGAGGCTAAAGTCTGAACAACCTGATAGTGCTCACGTTGCCATTACTGGTCCATCTAAAGGAAAAGGAAAAGGAAAGAAATTTGGCAAAGGTAATGTGCAAGGGAACAAGAGTGCTTCTGTAACCAAGACTGACAAGGCAAGCTCTTCTGGTACCGATGGTTCTTCTGGTCCCAGGTGTCAGTTTTGTAAGGATAAAGGACATATGAGGAAAGAATGTCATAAATTCAGAGAATGGTTGGAAAAGAAAGGTAATTTATCTATTTGCGTTTGTTATGAGTCTTATACAATTGATGCTCCTTTAAATACATGGTGGGTTGACACAGGTGCAACTGTGGACATAACTAATTCATTGCAGGGATTCCTTTCCGTGAATAAGTTAAACAAAGGGGACCGTAATGTTCTAGTAGGAAATGGATAGAAAGCTCAAGTTGAAGCTGTAGGAACTCTCCGTTTAGTTTTGGAGAGTGGCTTCAATTTGGATTTAGTTGAAACTGTTTATGTTCCCAGTATGACTAGAAATCTTATTTCTGTTTCTAGACTTGACGCTTATGGATATTCGTTTAAGTTTGAGAATAAAGGCTTCTCTCTTTTCCTTTACTCTAGAGTTATTGGTTCTGGTTTGTTGGAGGGAAACCTCTACAAATTACTTTTGAATGCTTCTTTTACTGAATCCTTGAAAACAATGAATGTGAATGATGTAGTTGCTAAAACTTGTGGTAAGAGAAAAAGAGAGAATGAACATTCTGCTAAATTGTGGCATGAACGTCTTGGTCACATATCACGAGGCAGAATGGAATGCCTCGTTAAGGATGGAATTCTTCATTCTTTAGATTTCTCAGATTTTGACACATGTATTGAATGTATTAAAGGAAAATTTGTAAAAGGCAATAAACATGGTACCACTCGAAGTACGGGACTTTTAAAGCTTATCCACACAGACATTTGTGGACCTTTCCCTACACCGGGTATTGGTGGTCATAGATACTTTATCACCTTTATTGATGACTATTCTCGTTATGGATATGTTTACCTCATTCATGAAAAATCTGACTCACTTGCCATGTTTAAGACTTACAAAGCCGAAGTTGAAAATCAACTCGACCTAAAGATTAAAGTTGTAAGATCTGACAGAGGCGGAGAATATTATGGAAAATTCTCTGAAACGGGTCGTAACCCTAGTCCTTTTGCCTTATATTTGGAAGAATGTGGCATCGTTGCTTAGTATACAATGCCAGGTACACCCCAGCATAATGGTGTAGCTGAACGGCGAAATCGTACCCTCATGGATATGGTACGAAGTATGATATGTCAAAGCACTCTACCAGAGTTTTTGTGGGTTGAAGCACTTAAAACAGCTGTGCATATTCTTAACAGGGTTCCCAGTAAGTCTGTGCCTAAAACACCTTTTGAATTGTGGGCACAGAGGAAACCAAGTTTAGAATATTTTCATGTGTGGGGTTGTTTAGCTAAAGTAAAAGTCTACAATCCGCATACTAAGAAACTCAATCCCAAGACCATAAGTTGTCATTTTATAGGTTACCCTGAAAGGTCTAAGGGTTTCAAATTTTACTGTCCATCACATACCACTAGAATTGTTGAAACTAGGCATGCAGTATTTTTTGAAGATGCTGAGTATAGTGGGAGTAGTACACCAAGAATAATAAACCTTGAGGAAATTCAGGATCATGTTTTTATTCCTATTATCCAAAAGGTTGGTGCGCCATTACCTCATATAGAGGATAACGATGCACCCGAGGTAGTACCTAATGATGTGCCCCCTATTACGGATTATGCTCCAATTCCTGCTAATGAGCAACCTCTTCGAAGGTCAGGAAGAGAGAGACGGACGACCATCTCTGATGACTATATTGTGTACCTAGATGAGGCTGACTATAATCTAGGCATATGAACTGATCCCACATCCTTTAAAGAAGCTATTATGAGTGATCACTCAACTCAATGGCTTGAGGCCATGAAAGATGAGTTAGAGTCAATGAAAATAAATGAAGTTTGGGACCTTGTTGACTTGCCTGAAGGGGCCAAAGCTGTAGGCTGTAAATGGGTCTACAAAACTAAGCTAGATCCTAAAGGTAATGTCGAAAGATACAAGGCTAGACTCGTCGCTAAAGGTTTCACTCAAATGGAGGGGATAAATTATAATGAAACATTTTCTCCTGTGTCGAAAAAGGATTCCTTTCGAATAGTCATGGCTTTAGTGGCTCATTATGATTTAGAGCTACATCAAATGGATGTAAAGACTGCATTTCTTAATGGTGACTTGCATGAAAATGACTATATGACTCAACCAGAAGGGTTTATGGTTGAAGGCAAGGAACATATGAAATGTCTGTTGAAGAAATCCATATACGGATTAAAGCAAACCTCTAGACAATGGTATCTTAAGTTTCATGATGTGATTAGTAAATTTGGCTTTAAAGAAAATGCAGTGGACCAATGTATATACCTAAAGATCAGTGGGAGTAAGTTTATCATTCTAGTTTTGTATGTAAATGATATCTTACTTGCTAGTAGTGATATGCATATGTTGCATGAGACCAAAAACTTTATGTCTAAGAATTTTGATATGAAAGATCTTGGAGAGGCCTCTTATGTTATAGGCATGGAGATTCACCGAGATAGGTCTCGTGGGATATTGAGATTGTCCCAAAGAGCCTATATTGAGAAGGTTCTGAAAAGGTTCAATATGCATAACTGTGCTCCCACTGTTGCCCCTATTGTTAAGGGTGACAAATTTAGTTTGCTACAATGCCCTAGGAATCAACTGGAGCAAGACGAAATGGAGCGTATTCCTTATGCATCTGCAGTAGGGAGTCTTATGTATGCTCAAGTCTGTACTCACCCAGATATAGCGTATGTTGTTGGCATGCTTGGACGTTACCAAATAAACCCAGGAATGGGTCATTGGAAAGCAGCCAAGAAAGTCATGCGTTACTTACAGGGTACCAAGAATTTCATGCTTACCTATAGGAAGTCAGATAACCTTAAGGTTATTGGTTATTCTGATTCCGATTATGCAGGGTGTGCAGACACCTTTAAGATTATTGATTAAGTATCTCGTTGTGAGAGATATAATTCAGAATCACATATTGTCTATTTACCATATCAGTACGACCGCTATGTTAGCTGATTCCATGACGAATGGCTTACCACCCAATCTCTTTAGAGAATATGTTGCTAGCATGGGTTTTGGTTGATAGCTTTTCCTTTTAATGATGGGATTTTGATTTGTGACATTTATTTCCGTGATCACCTTATGTTATGGATTCTGGATATTATGATTATGGTTTGTTACCTCTCGTTAAAAGTGCACATTTGAGGTATTCTGAAACAAACACTCATGTAAGGATCACATGAATTCGTTCATATTGTTATTTATTATGGAACGATGCAGTTCATGTCTATTAAGCTGTTGACTGTCATATTTGGCAAAAGTTCTGAGATTGTAACCGGAGAACGGTGTTGTGGCGTTGAGAGGCACATATACTATCTTCGATTCATTTTAGTATTTTTGTTAAATTTGGCCTAACTTACGGGATGTTTTGTTCATTTTTGTTATGTCAAAAACTTATGACATTGACATTAGTATAACCCTTGGCCAAGTGGGAGAATGTTGGATTTGATCGGTCCAATCCAATTAAGTGGCCTAACGGATCATACTAATGTTGACATATTATTTGACTTGGACATTAATTAATTAAATTAGGCTAAATAACATTATGGGCCTATTTGATTTAGCATCCAATACACTAATGATTTATTGTGTATAAAAGGCTTATAGACCCTAATCTCTTAACTTTGATGGACGGTTGAGATTTGGCAGGCTTTAGGGTTGATCCCACTACTCTCTATATATAAATATCTTTTCTTCTTGGAGGCTAGGGTATCATTATGTTTTGGCCACTCTTTGCCTCCTAGACTAAAGAAAAAAATACACCACTCTATTACATCATCAAGAATAGAGAAGAGTAGTGAAGATCAATACCAAAGGGTACGTGTTCGCTTCCGCATCTTGGCGTTCTTTCATCATCGGAATAAATATCTTGGTAATCTATGGCTTCCTTCGATTCCGGTGAGTTCGTAACCTTATTGTTCTTATGTTTATGTTATTATAAGATTCTAATGATCTTGATTATGGGGTCAAGATGAATGATATAAATTCTAACAGCTCCTACATGCACAATGCACACATAACCATTCTCAAATGGGCAGATCAAGAAGAAGACGGATCATAAGAACAATAGATGATTCAGTCGCATTTATGATGGTGGTAAGTGATGGGCAAGGATGAGGGGAGGGGGTGCACCACTGCGTGTGGTTGGGTGCTTTTGTTGTGCCAGATGACGGTGGAGACAGGTGCACATACATTTAATTAGTATGTGGTTCTTGGTGATTGAGCATCGTGTGTGTAGGTGGATGCACCACTGGATGTGCGCGTGGTGTTTCTTTGTGTGTGCAGATGGGGTGTGTTGTTGGTGGGCGATTGAGGAGGGGGAGGTGTGAGTGCGTATGTGTTTTTGTGTGTTAGTGAGCGATGAGAGGCTGTGTTGTGGTGGGTAAATGGGGGTAGATGGTGGGGTGGCCGCACCACCATGTGTTGGTGGATGTTGTGCGTCTATGCGTGTTTGCAAACATGAGGATTGAGGTTGTGGTGGAGGGGAGTGGGTTGTTTCTTGGTGGGTGGATAGAGTGGGGTGGGATGAAAAAAGTCACCTAATAATTTTGGTATGAAATTTTCGTGCATCAAATGAAGTAGTTATGACATTTCAACGGATTCCATCACAGCCCATCCAATGTGCACAATTTCCCGGAGTAGATGTATGTTTAGTACAACATTTTAAACAATAGGGGGTCAAACCACACAACGGTCTAAGTACAGGGGGCCAAAGTGCAATTTTCTTGACTTTTCAAAACTTTGTGGTCTTGGTTTGGATTCTTATGGATTGGTGCAAGTAGTAAAGTGCATTCCGACTTTCTTTCTTTTTTCCTTTTTCTTTTTGTAAAGAGAATTGCTATTTTAAATTAAGCATGAGAATGTTATATATAAAAAACCAGGAGTCCACTTCCTCAGTTACATGAGTAGCGATGTCACTTTCCAAGAAAACCAATATTCTTGCAGTAATTTACAATCATATTGAAGATAAGTAGCAATTCAAGGTCTTAACAGGTACAAACCAGGTATGGTATTGGTTGATGATATACAAAAGTCAGATTGTGTGATCTGATGAGTTGATGCACTTTGCCTTTGACTTTGCCTCCTTGATTGTGCCGCCTTTCTTGTGGATTACACGTATACTAAGGAATTGCTGAAGACGGAAGATAGAAAATCACACATTACTCCATGATTCTTTGAGTCCCTGGTACTAGTTGTATTGAGCTCTTTTTTTTTCCCCTTCCTGGTAATAGTAACAGAAATATAGACAAATCAAAGAGATTGCAGAGTAGTCAAGTCACATCAACCCTATAAAGGGTAATAGCACACGTATATAAGAATGACATTCCTATGCGGTGAGCATCACAATAAGGGTACCTAACATCGGAAAGAAAAAGCACACAAGAAAATAGTTGACAGTATAAAAGCCAACAAATTGCCTGCCAACTCAAATAAGTAACAACAAAAGGATAAACGCAAAAAACAAAGAGCTAAACTCAACAAAATCCCAACTAGCACTAAGAGCAAATTATTATTATTATGATTATTATTTTTATTATTTGTGGGATCAAATCAATAGCTGCAGATAAGCACCAATGCAAGCAAGATCATGCAACCTGACACCTGTCCTGTCCACCCCCATGGCCAAGACTGCCACGCACAAGCGGAACAATGCGAGTCACCGCCACTGCTACCGCTTCAACGTCGGACCGCCAACCACACATTCCAGTCTACCGCTATCGCCATCGACGACACTGCCAGAGTACCCATAACTAACAATCCACCTTCTCCCACCACATCACTGTTGCGCCGACGTACCACCAATTCGTTCGACAACTACAACCAACAACCACCCTAACAAAGAATTCAAGGGCTCCATTACAACAATTGAGACCGCCATGCACCTGACCTGAAACCCCATCACCCGGAGCCCTTGAAAATCTACCACCACCACAGCGGCACCAACCACCACCAAACCCAATCCATCCAACCTTTCTGTAAAAAGGAGGGGAGGGGGAAGACAACAATAGAAGAGAGAAGGAACCCTTTTCTACATACTCACCCACCTTCGCCAACCCGACGGCATCACAACGCCTGCCACTTCAAATGGATATCCCACCAAAGCTACACACAAAAATTGACTAAAAGTTTGCCCACCAAAAATCACATTGAGAAACCCGGCACAAACTGCGCACCCCATGCTTCGACGCCACATATCTAGCATCACGCCCGATGTCCCATGAACAGCCCATTCCACAGCCTTGGATCTAGCAAGGGAAACATTAGGCACATAGAGATTCAAAGAAAAATTAAAATAACAACAACTTATTTTTTCAGTTTTAGAAACTGGAAAAAAAAAAGTTGCGTTTGGTAACCATATTTTTACTTCAGTTTAAAAAACCAGTTTTTAAAACAAGACTGTTTTTTAAAACTCAAAAAATGAGTTTCGGTTTTTTTTTTTTTGAGACCACCACCACGGCCGCCAGCAGCCACCTCAGGCGACCACCGCCACCGCAAACCACCACCAAAAAAAAATCAAAATAAAAACTGGGTATTCAAACACCCAAAATAAAAAATGGGTTATCAAACACCCACTTGTTTTTGTAAAAAAAAAAATTTAACTGCTCTTTATTTTTATTATTTTTTGGAAACTAAAAAAAAAAGAAAAGAGTTGTCAAACAGAGCCTAAAATTACTTACACAAAGGGAATCCTATCTTACCATGCTACCCCATGCTAGCGGAGATCCCTGTTTTTTTTTTAGGCAATATTAAAGTTTCAAGGCATATTCTCAAATTTTTGTTCTTAATTTTGTTTGGTAGTGTATTTTCTTCCGTTATAGGTTTCGTAACAATTGTAATTCTGGGTTAAACTACGATAAAGTTTGATATCTATATTATTCTTAAGAGATCAGTATTACGGTAAAGCTTTTTTTGAGGTTCTAATGATAAATTTTATTCCACCTTTTATAATCATTCTACGTACCTCTTTAAAAATTCAAAAAATAGTTATTAAAGTAAATTTTAAATTTAAACCGACCTCTTAATACTCAGGGGCGGACCACCCACCTGACCAGTGGGGGCCATGGCACCCCCCGTTTTTTGGGAAATTTTCTTTTTGATATATAGATAGATAGATAGTGCATAAATATATTTAAATAAATTACAAAAATGTCGTTATAATAATTAATTAAGATTTTATTTTGTTGTGTTATTTATTCTTTGTGCCACCGGTTATCATATATTTTTCTTTTTCATTTCCTTATTCGATCTTCACTCTTGTAAATTCTAAATTTTAAAACTTCATATTACAAAAAAAAATAAAAATAAAAAGAGTAGGCCAAGATTAGTTTTGGTTATTTTTATTTGATTTTTTGAGTTTAAATTTTTATACATATATTAACTTATATGTTACTAGTGTACTCATACAATTGATAATAACATTAGTAGATTCTTTCGTGTAAGTTTAGTAATTTGTTATTACTAATCTTACCAAGTTAAATAAATCACTTTGAATAGTAAAATTATATGATTAGTAGGCAAATTGAGCAGGTATTTTGTATATAATGATGCTAATTACATTATGTTTCTGATTTGTCATGTTTTATGTAAACTTGAACCTTTTAAAATTCTTTTAAGTGAGTCATTAATTTTAATTTTTTTTTGCCCCCTGCGATTAGACTTTCTGGATCCGCCCTGTTAATACTCTTGCTTTCTAGCTCCAGTATCCATCTCTCTCTCTCTCCAACTATTTGTAACTACCTAAAACTCATTTTCTCCTGATTTTATCGACTTTTTTTCTCGTTCTCTCACTATGGTGTCCACCCATATTATTTGCAAAATAAATTTTTGTGCTTGAACAAGCATGACTAGTGCCCAAGAATTTTTGTGAAGTAACATTAGCCTCCTCATCACTACCACTACGATGCTACAAAAATGTCGCATAGAACTTGCAAGAGAATACTTATATGTTGCTATGACATATAATTTCTTTTTCCAGTATCTCTAAAAGACAAGTTCAAACCACGTTATTTGTGGCACTTTTTTCGTTTCATTAAATCGCGAATGTCACTGTTGTTTTGGCCACGCCATCAAAACTAATCCAACATATGTTGTTTTGGCCATGCCGAATAAAGTTTTCTATTGCATAATAACACATTAATATTTCCAAGTTCCGCTAAGCAGTTTGAACAAGTGTTGAAATCCCAATTCTCAACTTATTTTATTCAAATTGATATGAGAATGGACTTAGTGATTTTGCGTACAGAAAATGTTAAACACGGATGGGCGATATTTTAGGACTATAGTTTGTAGGGCAAACATAGTACCAACCATCAATTCAGAGGAGAACTTCGTTGGCCAAATTTGGAACTTCGTCTATGGAAAAACTGGTGATACTTAAAACACCTATGTTCTCTTTGTACTTCAAGTCCAATCCTGTCCGTCAAACAATTACTATATGGTCCATGCACGGTTTGCATTACATTGTACATACATCAACGGACCAATGGTCCATTGAGGCTTGCTGTAAGGATGGAGATAGGTATGAACTGATACAAGGCAAGAATGTCTACCTCGTTTTTACAGCGATAGAAATGCCTATTTTTCACACTATGCTGTGCTTTTCCACACCCTTGTTCGTCGTTAAAGCTTACGTTTTCTCGTTAATACACTTTTTAGCAACATAATGAGAGTACGGAACACAATATAGGATATGAAAATAAACACTTCTTTTAAAAGATCCATAAAAACCTTACGTACTGATGATGACAACATAAACCGTGGGTCGCTAATTTGATCACATTGTTGGCGCTTTAGACCTGGTTTGCAAATTAGGTAAACTGAATGATTGGGCTAGGTGAAACCTTGAGCCGGTTGAAAATTTTGAACAATCCACAAATGCAGCCTTACCGATCCCCAGTTGAAGTTTAAACTGTTTGGACTGGCAAGTGGAGCTAACAGAAGGTTCTACTTCGGCGCTATAGATAAAGAGGTGTGCAGGTCCTTTGTAAGCATGTTGATACCAAACTTATCATAAACAGTAGGAGAATTTTTGAACCAAAATTGAATTACCGTACGCTTATCATATTCGTTTTCTGTTATTAGCAATGATGATGAAAAATATTCTTTTTGCGTTTTTACCATTTTCTGTTTTCGTTTTGGATAAAATTACTCAAATAGTAACAAAAAACTGAAAACACCTAAAATGTGTTTTCAGTTTTTTTTCACTAAAACTTAACCCAATATAAGAAAAAATAGCTAATTTTTTTTTTGTGAAAATGATAAAAATACAGGAATGGATTTTTTAACTGAATATGAAAATCATAAAAATAAAAACAGAAAATAATATATGGTAAGCGTACGAGGCCTGAATTACTCAAAACTCGATTTACGTGGTTCAATTTGAACGGTTTGATTGATTCAATTTGGGCATTCCGATGAGTTTGGTTATGGGTTCAGGTTTTTGATAGTAATATTTGGGTTGTCTTTTTCAATTTTAAACATCTGTTTTTGTTAAAAGTTAAACAAAAGTAGAAGTTTAAAGAAAAGCCTATATAAGTCCATATCTATCAAATTAAGTAACTAGACTCACTACACAATTAGCTTTGACGAGGCTAAATTTACACAGTTATTACTAAAGGGTCACGAAATATCAAAAACATGTTCTTAGTAACGAAAGCGTGGGAGTTTTTGCAACAAAAAAAATGGAAATTTAACCTGACCATCCATCAAGTGACATCTAAGGTTATATTCCCCTTGTTATCCAGCCTTGTTAGCTTTAACAAAAGAGAGAAAATGAGGGATAAATTAGAGAATGACTTACTGTGTATCTTTATGAGTGTTTATGCATTTACCTACTAAGAATCTCAAATGTATCTTTACGAAGGTTTATGCATTTACCTACTAAGAATCTACTCAAACCACGTATTATAACATAATTAATGTATTGTTACATCAAACAAGACGTAAGTTTAGATTATCTATAAATAGGACTAACAACATGCTCGATGCTTATTAAATAGCTATACTCTGTTAGAGTCTACGCGAAATCAACTCTCGAGAAATTCTAACATGATACAAAGATCCTGCGCTAAAGAAGTCAATTTCACTTTAATGGGTAATGAAATTCTTGAGGTGAAACCTGATAAGGTTAGGTACCATTTTGTTAGGTTTGTGTGGATTGAGATTTATTTGGTATGTGGTATGTTCCATATCTTACACTTGTGATCAAGAGATTCTTTATGAAAGCACGTAGGATGATAGAACTATTAATATTAATGTATCTTTAAATGTCTTTGTTAAACAAAGGATAAGAAGATCTCAGTTTTCGATTTCTTAATATATATATATATATATATATATATATATATATGGATTTTTTTTTCTCCACCGCTGCAAAAAGGTAAAGAAAAAAAAACCCAACCGCAACAAAGTGTTGCGGTTGGCATCATTTGCTCTAAAAAGCCAACCGCAACACTTAGTTGCGGTTGTTCTTGTTGCCCAAGAAGTCAAAAAATGCGGCTGCCTTTGTCCTTTCCCCCCCCCCCCCCCCCTCGTGGCCCCCACCCCATTTTAAATGTGAAAACTTAATTAAACAGTTTTTCACGAATTTATAAAAAATAGGTAGAGCTAGATTTTGCCAAAGTGCAAAAAAGAGACCCTAGTTATTTTTAAATATCTATATGAGAGAAAAAATTCAGATTTTTCCAAAGACTGAAAATGGGTTAACTGATACGGGGAACCTTGTGACTTTGCAGTGTAATTTAAAATATCAAGCTAGTACGATTTCGCTCGAAAATTTTATGAGAACCCTAGGATGTTGGGAAGTTCCATTTCCCAGGAATTCGGGCCATTTCGAATTCGTTAGCTATTTGTTTGGCCGAATGGGCTTTTAAGCGCTCGATCCGGACATCGGTTCGAGCGCTCGATCTACCCCGAGAGGGGTATTTTGGTAATTTTACGGTGTTAAGTTTTTCAAAGGGCTTTTTAGTCAAAAAAATGTAAGCAAAACACCTGAAAGGTTGATTTGGGGTTGATTTGGGGGCGTTAGGGTGACAATGAACCCCTGGGGGGCATTTCGGTAATTTGCCGCCCATCGGGGGTATTTTGGTAACTGAACATTGTCAAAATTTTCCGAAAGGTCTTTAGTTCAGGAAGGGGTGTAAGACACCCGAAAAGTTATTTTAAAGTTGTCCTGAGATGTTTGTTGGGGCGATGGCTACTAGGGGGTATTTTGCATAAGTTGGGGGTGTTTTGGTAACTTTCCCCTTTAAAATTTTCTTAAGAAATATTTGGTATATAATTGATGTAATACATTTAAAAAGTAAATTTAAAGCGGTTTTGAGGTGTTGGTGGTGTAGCGGCCATCGGGTATATTGGTAAATTGTCACGTTGGCTTTAAATTTTAGGGAACTGGCGTAATTAAGCGTTCAGAGTGGTGGGAAGTGAGGACCGGTGTTCATGCATTGCAATAATGAGATAATGACTCTTGCTAATGTGTTGGTAAGCTAGGTTAAAGATCCAGTTATAGTTTTGGAATGTAAATATTATGGACGCTAAGTTGGTTTACGATTATATTTTGTTCTTAGAGATATGGATTTCAACCCCGGACCTCATGATACATCAATCCTATACGATGACGATGACCACATAGCGATGCACGTATTTGACGGTGTCGATAGGGGTGTTTTGGAAACAATTCAAAGCACAAGTCACAGAGAAAGAATGGGTACTGAACGAGGAACAAATACAACTATTACACCGTCAACATTTATCTATGTTCACCGATTGCGGGATTTGGTCTTGGAACGACGATTGCCTTATATCCGCTCTAGTTGAACGATGGAGGAGCGAGACGAACTCATTTCACTTCCGGTTTGGTGAAATGACTATTACATTAGAGGACGTCAGATTTATACTTGGTCTTACTTGCCTTATATTTGTGATTAATTACTAATTCCATATAATGTTTGCATTCACAGGTTTGGTTCTTACGAGAGGCTAACCACGGGTCGTCCACAACCGCGGGAATATTCTGATGACACGTGGCCTAGGGTGTGGGCCTGGGGGCCTACGACCAACCGGAGGAGGAGACGGGTAGACCCTCACCACCATCTAGAGTTCTATCGGGGGGAACTAGAGATACTGGATGCATCCCAGGTGACGTGGCAGCCATATGGCAAGGTGATGCATCGGTTGGATGAGTGGTGTTGGTAACTTCTGGTGTCGTACGTGCTGGCAGGTTTGGTTCGGGTGCCGCTTATTCACTTCGAAGAATGTGAGTTTCATATGCCCGATCGAGCTATGAGGCAAGCTGGTCCTATTAGTTTCAGTTTCAGATACCTTGTCATCATGAAAACCACTGATTCCTATTAGTTCTCCATCCAGTGAACAGAGCGGTCCACATATACGATAGCCTAAGGAAGGACGGACATGGGCGGTCGATGGCATAGATGTACAGCGAGTACATCACTGCAGTGGTTAGTTTTTATCTGTTGACCTTGGCTCATAGTATATTCTTTTTGTTACATAGGCTTGATGACCTTTTTTATTATTGGATGCATACTACTATCCTCTCGTTAGCGTGCCAAGATTATTCGGGGGAATCCATCACTAGGAATTCGACGGTAGAGCCTTGGACGGTCATGATGATACATGACCGACCAAAGCAATATAACAGTCACGATTGCGGGATTTACGTCCTCAAGTACATGGACTACATTGCTCGCTCGGAGGTGCTCAAATATACGTCGTGGACTAGGAAGGATGCCTTGACGTTTAGGTATAGGATAGCCTGGGAGCTGAAAAAGAATGAAGCTAGACGCCTTCATTACCATTATCCTAACTAGCGTGGCTAAGGTGCAATGAGCAAAGAACCCCTTAAAAAAATGTACATAATTTTTCGCAAGCTATGAATTTGGCGATAAAGTGTGCGCACTCAAAACCCAAAAAAATTACGTGGCTCGATTTTCGCCAAAATTCATACAAATGGGCTAACTAGCGTGCCTAAGGTGCAATGAGCCAAAAAGAAGTGACAAAAAACATTACAACATTTTTCGGAAGTTATGAACTGGGCGCTAAAGTGTGCGCGAATAGGCGCGTCGTAGGAAAACTCAAAAAAATTTAAGTCTCGATTTGTGCCGAAATTCATAGAAATTGGCTAATTAGCGTGCCTAAGGTATATTGAGCAAAAAAAAAGTGACAAAAAAAATTACAACATTTTTCGGAAGTTATGAATTGGGCGCTAAAGTGTACGCGAATAGACGCGTCGTAAGAAAACAAAAAAAAAATTAAGTCTCGATTTTCGCCAAAATTCATAGAAATTGGCTAATTAGCGTGCCTAAGGTATATTGAGGAAAAAAAAGTGACAAAAAAAATTACAATATTTTTCGGAAGTTATGAATTGGGCGCTAAAGTGTACGCCAATAGGCCTTTTATAGGAAAATCAAAAAAATATTTGTCTCAATTTTCGCCGAAATTCATAGAAATAGGCTAATTAGCGTGCCTAAGGGGCAATGAGCAAAAAAGAAATGACAAAAAAAATTACAACATTTTTCGGAAGCTATGAATTGGGCGATAAAGTGTGCGCGAATAGGCCTTTCATAGGAAAACCAAAAAAATTATTTGTCTCGATTTTCACCGAAATTCATAGAAATTGGCTAATTAGCGTGCCTAAGGGGCAATGAGCAAAAAAGAAATGACAAAACAAATTACAATATTTTTCGGAAGTTATGAATTGGGCGATAAAATGTGCGCGAATAGGCCTTTAATAGGAAAACCCAAAAAATAATTTGTCTCGATTTTCGCCGAAATTCATAGAATTGGGCTACCTAGCGTGCCTAAGGTGCAATGAGCGAAAGAAAAAGTGACAAATTAAAGATTCCACAAACCTAATCACAAATTAAAGATTCCACAAATTTAAACATTATAAAAGTTCAATTTAAACAACTGAAACATTGACCCTAAAATTCTTCCTCATCATCATCCTCCTCGACGATGTTGCCAGGTTCGATACCTAGAACTTTATAATGGTTTCTTTTGTCATGATCAGTCATTTTATTACATAACGCACACTTCCGTAGTTTTTTTAACCTGTTGATTCTTCAATCGGACTCTTCATACGTATTGCTCGTTTTCGCCCTTTTGTTTGAGACAGAATTGGATCAAAAATATCGTCCTCCTCACCTTGCAGGCTAGTGCTGTCAATGACTGGCTGTGAAGCTCGATTGAATCTACCGGCTGGAGTCGCCCGAGATGTCGGAGTGTCCCGTCTTTCTGGTAATGCCATCATATACTGTGTAAGGTTAGCCTTATCCCATGCGGCTGCTTCAACTTGATACATGTACCCATCAAATGTTGACGCTGCATCCAATGATAAACCGTGCATGATGTTACAAAGGTGATTATATCGCAGCGTCTCAGATTGCTCGAAATCAACTGAAACATTGGGCACGTAAGGAATATGACCGTGGACTCTATTGGCTTCCTTCGTCCACCGATCCAAGATATACTCTGGAGGGATTTCACGAGCATTCTTGGCGCTAAAAAACCTCAACGCGTGTCGACAAAGTATACCTTTATGCTCAAACAGTTGACAGTTGCAATTAACAAACTCAGTCTCCATACACACTGCTACGGTAAAATGTCTTCTGTTCTTCGGAGCCGACGAAGAGCACGGATTGGCAAAAATAAAAATTATATCATTCTCAACAAGTCATAGAATTAAATAAATGAAAAATAAAAATTATTTCCTCCAGTTTCGGAAAATTTTGACAATGTTCAATTACGAAAATACCCCCGATGGGCGGCAAATTACCGAAATGCCTCCGGGGGTTCATTATAACCAAATCAGCTTCAAAACAACCTTTCAGGTGTTTTGCTTACATTTCTGGACTAAAAAGCCCTTTGAAAAACTTAACACCGTAAAATTACCAAAATACCCCTCTCGGGGTGGCAAATTACCAAAATGCCCCCTGGCATCAGAAAATCTCAAAAGTGCTTTGAAATGCTATTTTAGGCTTCCTGAATTCATTCTTGATCTAAAAAGTATTTTACGGACTTTTCGCCCAAAAATCCCGAACCGGTGTCCGGATCGAGCGCTTAAAAGCCCGTTCGGCCAAAAAAATAGCTAACGAATTCGGAATGGCCCGAATTCTTGGGGAATGGAACTTCCAAACATCCTAGGGTTCTCATAAAAGTTTTGTGAGAAATCGCGCTAGCTTGATATTTTAAATTACACTGCAAAGTTACAAGGTTCCCCGTATCAGTTAACCCCTTTCCAGTCTTTGGAAAAACCTGAATTTTTTCCCTCAAATAGATCTTTTAAAAATAACTCGGGTCTCTTTTTTGTACTTTGGAAAAATCTAGCTCTACCTATTTTTTATAAATTCGTGAAAAACTGTCTGATTAAGTTTTCACCTTTATAATGGGGTAGGGGCCACGGGGGGGGGGGGGGGGGGAGGACAAGGGCAGCCACATTTGTTGACTTGTTGGGCAACAAGAACAACCACAACTAAGTGTTGCGGTTGGCTTTTTGGAGCAAATGATGCCAACCGCAACACTTTGTTGCGGTTGGGTTTTTTCCTCTTTTCTTCAACCGCTGTCTTTGCAGCGGTTCAGTGGAGAAATAACAATTTCTCCACCGGTGGGTATGGATCGACCCCCTATATGTGTGTGTGTGTGTATATATATATATATATATATATGGGCTATGCTTCCGTATTATGTGATCTCGAAGTTCCAAAATATTAGGCGTCGTGAATTTCAGAGGGGAAATTTGATAGATTACAGGGAAAAAAATATTTTTTAGTTCTTCTTTAGTTTTGTTCTATTGTATTTCCTATAAATATTTACACTCATTTTCACCACCAGCTAAGGCCACCGACCTTGTCACATACATCGGTATTCACCGCCAATTAATGCTAAAAATTTCAAATTTATTAGAAATTTTTCTCTAAGACGTTGATCTCCCAGTTATGCCCCTAATTGAGCGAGTCTTACATGCACTACAGGGCCTTAAGGACCAAATACAAAATATAACTAGGACTACAAACCAACCGAGCTTTTCACGAATAAGCTCGTGGTTCATTCAATAAAAGCTCATTCGTGATAGTTTATTAAAGAAGCGAACAGAGTTTGAACAACAAAATTGAGCTCGTTTAATAAATGAGCTAAACACGAAGAACAAGAATTGTTCACGAACAAGCTAGTGGTTTATTCAACAAAAGCTCATTGGTGATAGTTTATAAAAGAAGTGAACAGAGCTTGAACAATAAAATTGAGCTTGTTCAATAAATGAGCCGAATACGAACAACAAAATTGTGCATGAACAAGCTCGTGAACAACTCGTTTATTCATAAGCCGAATTGTTGAGCACAGTTTTTTCAAAAGCCTAATGTAGATAGCCCAAAATCCTAAAGCCCAAAGCAAACCTAAACCTAAACACCACTTCTTCCCCTTTCTATTTCTTCTGGTTTTGTAAAATCCAACAGAAGGTCATCATCTCAACCGGAAAGATGTTTGCAGCGGCAAAAGATGATGCCAAAAGGAGAACTTGGTGATGAACTCGTGGCATTAATCTGTTGCGTGGTGTTGAAGGTTTGAAGACGCAAATGCAATTGATGAGATCTTCGGATTGAGGCCTTGAAGGTCAGTACCATAACCAATGTCTCTTGTTCTGATTTAACTCCCCCCAAAAGTTGGTCAGATGTTAAAGTTTAGTTTTTCTTAATTTTGGCAAATTTTCAGCCAGCAATAAAAATTAGGGCCTTTGTGTTGTAAAAATTGGATTTCACCTCTTGATCTTTTTTTTTTTGGGTTCCCCTTTAACGAATCAAGTGGAGCTTTGCTCGTGTTCGAGTAAATTTGCAAACATGAGTTCGAGCATGGATTTGGAGCTCCTCAAAAGTACGAGCTGAACTTGAACATTGTCAACATAATCAAACTCGAGCTCGAGATCTCTTAAACGAGCCAAGTACTCGTTTACTTGCAGTGCTAAGTGGGGTTGTGCTAATTAAACAGTTTTCAAATGCTAAAAATAATTTTACATCATCTTTATTAACGTCAGTACCATACTGTTGTACTTTTCGTCTGCCAAATGATGCATTAAGAACCTTGGAAAACCAAAAGCATGGTACTCTTCTTTTCTCTTTTTCTATACGAGGGAAGATAAAATAACATAATTATTGATAGTATTGACAGACTAGTGGACCAACTTCAACCAAGTTTTCCTGTTCTTATGGTTTCATAAGCTCCAAACACAAGATAATGCAAAACTCAATTGCCTTTAGTTGCGGTCCTCAATACGTATGAGTGGAAATAAAGTTTGTTACCATCGATTATCGATAATAGATGGGCCACTGGACAAAGGGCATCTTCGAACCAACTTATCTTGACAAAAAAATGATATTCATTCTTGTCCACAAGAGGTCCGAGGATTGAATTCGTTCGCATTTCTTCTTCCTCTAACTTCTTGTACTTATCCTTTACAGCCTTCCTTTCACAACATTTGCATTATACAGTACCATTATTCTTGCTCACTTTTCCCATGGTTTTGGCATAACTAGGCAAAAGGACTTGCATATGGGAGTAACATAAGGTGTCCAAGTGTATTTTACCCCATGAAGAACAACATGAAGATTTTAAGGCAAGGGATCTCTGATTAAAATCTCTTTACAAACTCTATAGGCCATTTGGCTCATTTTAGCCATTTATTCATCCCGAGTCGTTTGATTTAACTAGTAATTCTACTTAAATCTTTGAAACTTCAAGAGTTACGATGCACATTAAAAATTAAATATAGATACAAGGTCGATCTAGGCTCAAAAGTAACTAGTTTACAACACGTCAAGAGGCATTAGAGAGCCCGTTTGGAATTAATTTTCGAAAAAAGTTTTTAGATCAAAAAAGGAAACAATTTTATAAATATTTTTAATTAGATTTATTTATGCAGAATCATGGAACAGTTTGTGGACCTGGCAAACGGGTCGACCCGTCGAAAACTGAGAATACCCGGACGGGTCTAGGTTAAACGAGTACGGATAAAAAATAACCGGATTTTACCGGGTAACTTTAGCCTGTACCTACACCCGACCCGGGCGGGTCGGGTATACCCGCAGGTAAATGGGTTAAAGGCCAAAAATTTTCTTTTTTTTATCACCAGCTCTTTATTACCTCATTATGGTTTTTAGCTATAATTTTCTTCTTATTCCTTTTTCCATTTTTACTGGTACATTTCTTGTTTGTTGTTAAAAGTACTTTCAATTTGATAAAAATTAAGAATTATGTGAAATACTCATAGCTCTTAGTCTCCTACTTAATTACTCACTACTTAGTAGCATGTTAAAATAAGTACCATAAGGAACAATAGCATCAATCCCCATTTCTCACACCCACCCACAATCTAACAGTAAACAAATAAACTTAAACCTAAATGTGACATTACATGCAATCATCCATAATACATAATAAAATCTTCAACTAATT
Organism: Escallonia rubra; assembly: GCA_033065855.1. Taxonomy (NCBI): domain Eukaryota; kingdom Viridiplantae; phylum Streptophyta; class Magnoliopsida; order Escalloniales; family Escalloniaceae; genus Escallonia; species Escallonia rubra. The sequence continues at coordinate 458,415 of JAVXUO010001528.1, read as the reverse complement.
CCACTTCACTTCAAGTATCTAGACCTCCATCAACCTTCTTGCATCCAACGGATTGTCCATGTTTGTATTGTTCGGCAAACGTACCAGACTTCGCCTACACTCAAACAAATGTGGTTAAACTAAATCTCAAAACATATAAATAAACTTTGTAATTCTAATGCTTTGCGAATGAAGACTTACTTTGAATTTCATAACCAACCAACCAATTACGTCCGCAAATCAAGCTTGTGCATTATTTGGAATAAGTGAACTTCGATATTTTGTAAGAATTTTTGCTCCAATACTAAAGCCGATTTAGAGGCAAATGTAATTATTGGAATACTTATGATGTCGCATATCTAATCAGAAAGAACTGGATACCTGGAACAATTATCTTTCCAACCCTCTAACATATCAAAATGTGCATGTTCAATGCAATCATACGGCGCTCCTTCAACTAAAGATCCAACTCCGACTTCTTCTTGGCCTCAAGTCGTCACGTTTTAAAGTACTGATATATTTTTTGAAGAAGAAACTTAAACAAGTGAATAAGAAATGTAAACATGAAAAGGAAAAAACTTATTTCGGTGTCATCTTTTTGCCCATAAATGTCACTTGTATCAATAGAAGCTTTGGCTTTTGGAGCAACAAAATTTTGAAAACAATTCTTGGTAGAGCTTCTCGATACTCATTTTCAGTCCCTTTCCCTTTTCTTTCCCATTTACCGCATCAATCTTTTCATAGCAATATTTGGCAAATCCCAACTTTTAGCGAGAATCAAGCACTGTCACTGTAACTAGTGTAACATTATAAGACTCCCAATACTTTAGAAACTTAAGATACATTTTATTAGCCATGCTTCTCAAAACTAGATCCTCACATTCCATCTCTTTCATTATGCACAACTGAATTCTCCACATCAGATTAAATTACAAATTTGGTATTGGGTACTCAGTCTCAGACACAAGATTAGTCAGTTCAGCAAATGGGGCTAAAAACTTAGTAATGTTAGCCCCATATCCCACTCTTCACTTCAGACAATACTTGTAGCTAGATTCAATTAGAGAATATTTGACAAATGCCTGCCGGAATTTAACTGCACAATGTAGCATAAAAAAGTAGAGTTTCAATGAATGGGAACATTCATGCTCAAACCCATTGAACTTGCCACACCAACTTGTTCACAACATTGGGCAAACTTTATTAACCACTCTTAGATCCTTTCACATATTTAATGCTCTCCCTAATCTTGTAAATTGCCTCACTAGCAACTTTTAACTCATCTTGAACAATGAGGTTCAAGATATGACCGAATATCGTATGTGTAAATAATCTCCGTTCCTCACCAAGTTTTTGTTAACTGGCATTAAGTTCTTCAAGTGATCTTGCATGTTATCACAACTAGAGGCATTACCTAAAGTGATTGAAAATACTTTTTTCCTCAATTCCCCAATCCTTCAAAAAGCCGTATGCTTTGTCACACAAGAGTTAACGAACCTGGATGAGAAAATTTGAGAAAATAAAGAATTATTCTATGCACTTTCCAATTTTCAATAACAAAAAGTGTGCAGTGAAGCAAAAGATATCCCTCAGAACTTCTTGAAGTTCACACATCTACCGCAAGACATAGTTTATCAGTAATTATATCCAAAGCAAGCTTAAGTACGTCTTTCTTCCTCAAGGAAAACAATCAGCTTTAGCGGTATTAGGAGTATACGACTTGACCTCCGCATTTAATTAACTATGAACCTCCTTAAGGCCCTCATGGTCAACAATCAAGAGAGGATAATTGTGCTTCGATATCATAATGGCCATTTTTTCATGATAAACATTTCCGAGAAAATTTTTTGGACCTCATTTTGCAAAATAATCTAGTTGCATCTATTTTATATTATGAATTGTTTCTTATACACATTACAAAGATGTTTATGCATATTTGAAGTCCTTTGAGAAATGGCTTCCCATCAGGATTGGTCCCTATGGCAAAAAATTTCTCTTTGCACCACTTACACACAAGGCCCTATTCCCCCACCTCCCCTCCCCCCACCCCAATCTCAAATTTGTTGTTGAAAGCTTGAAAAGTGTTTAGGTAAAAACTATTGAAAACAATTTTAATATGAGAAAATAACCAACAAGGGCATCAAATAGATAAATTCAGTTATGAGACAACTACCGGGTGGTCCCTCAACTGTAAGCTTTTTGCCATATTAGTCCTTAAACAAACATTTTTGCCATATTAGTCCTTAAACACCAATTTGCCATCGTCGTCCTTTTCTCCATTTATGTCCAAAAAGATCCGTTTGTGGCCCCCACAGCAGGGGCACTGGAGCCATTTCACAATCGTCAAGAACCAGAAGCTCCCTTATGGTCTTTGAACTATTATCATCTTGCTAAATTACTCCCTGAACGAATTCTTACATTCTTGGTCCTTTAACATTGTATCATTAGTCAATTTTGTCATTTTGATAACTTCACTCAGGTTTTGTACGTTGATGAAAAAGTCATTGTATACCCTATCAAAATAAGTCGCCACCATGACCATGGAGCTTTCTACAAGGTGGCTTTGTCTTTACTATGCACCATCAACACCCTCTCCTCTGCCACCAACAAAATAAACACTGCGACGTCTTATCCTTGGCTCTAAATCGTTGATGCCCTAACTACCAGCATGCCATTACCTTCCACCATCAGTAGCTGATTGTAGCCAGGTTGCTGTCAGCCCCCAATCTCCAGCAGCCACCACCACCCTACTATCAACCAGTGATCGACTGTAGCCAGCCCCTCACCTCCGGCAGTTGATCGCAGGTTGACGGAAGGGTGGTCATGGCCGGAGGTTAGGAGCTGGCGACAGTCGGGCCGGTGGTTGCGATCGATGGTCAGTAGCTGAAATTGCCAAAAGTGGCAACCAACTACTGACTTCCTACGACGTAGAGGTAGGGACTGCCTGCAAGACGGTGGCAGGTAGTGACTAATATGAATGGGTTATGATGCCAAACCCAACATAACCTACTATAACATTAAGTCAACCCATCCTAACCCATTTAATTTAGTGGACTGGATTGGGTCAAAGTCAACATTTTCTTGAATTGAATTGGTTAAACTCATAAAAACTCAATCCAACTAACACCCTTAGATAGAGGGTGTTGGTAGTGTATAGCAAGAAAAAAGCCACATTGTTAAGAGATTTGTGGTTACGGTACTAAAAGACCGTAGTCATGGTGGCGACTTATTGACTTTTCCCATTGACATATGAAACCGTTATTGAAGTGATCAAAAGTACAAAACTGGCTAATGATACAATATTAAAGGACCAAGAGTGAAACAGAATTAGTTAAGGGACTAATTTAGCAACACGTTAATAGTTCAGGAACCACAAAGGAGCTTCTGGTTCTTGAGGATTGTTAAATGACTCTAATGCCCCTTGTGTGGGGTCAAAAAACGGGGTTTTTTTTTACAGAAATGGAGAAAAGAACCATGATGGAAAATGACATAGTGTTTAAGGACTAATATGGCAAAAAATTTTGTTTAAGGACTAATATGACAAAACGCGTATAGTTTAGGAACCACCCGAGTAGTTGTCTCTTCAGTTATTGTTTAACACTTGCAACATTTTCTATAACCAACCGTATATATAGTGGTTAATTCTCTTAACCTTATGTAGGATTATATCTTTTATAAAGATTTATAAAAAAATGATTAGTGAGAAATTTTAACTCTGAAACAATTAAGTACAAAAAAGGTGTAAAGAGCCAAAGTAAATATGCATGTATAGCTCTCTCTTCACCTAGAGATTAGTGAGTCCCAAAATGAGTTGTACTAAAAGGTCATTCAATATGTTTTTGTAGATAATGTGTGCGTAATCTAGTACTTTTTTTGGGGTTGAACTTTTCCCCCAAAAGTGTTTTAACCAGAAACACAAAATTAAGTGGTGCTTTTGGTTTTAAACACTTTTCTATTTTTGAGGCGGTTTTTTAAATACTTTATCTTTTGGAAAACACTCAATAAACATATTTTTAAGTGTTAAAATGGGTTTGACTACTCCAAAATGAAATCCAAACACCCTAGATGCTTTTTCAAACGAGAACAAATACCCAAATTGACTATTTTTAGATGCTTTTTCAGACTTACTTTCGTTTAGATAACTAAGATATGTTACTTCCGGAGAAACTCAATGAAGATTTATACGGATGTTGCCATGATTATCGCATGTTCGAAAGTAGAAGGCAATATCCATAGTCCGGACATCAATGGGACTGTTGATACATGTCTTGTATTTATATACCACATCAGTTACTCAAAGAAGGTTGCAACTTAGTCCTTAGTATATAAGACATCTTGTCCCACATTGGTTGTATAGAGAAGACCACTCATTTTCTCTATGTATATATAAGTTGTTTTGTATTGTGTGTAAGGTCAAAAGAGAAGAGTCCTTCTTTGAGTATGAAAACAATTAAGAGAGAAGATTACTTCTTTGAGTAGGAAAACAATTAAGAGAGAAGAGTCATTCTTTGAGTAGGAAAACAATTGAGAGATACACGTGAGGGAGTGTTGCAAATCTAAATTGTATAAAGTAGATTTGAGTTTTCTCAGTTTTCTTGTGTTCTCGTGTTTGGTTATCTTGTTTTATACATATTTATCTAGAGCGATTTCGTAACAAGTGGTATCAGAGCATTCCAGGTTTATTTTTTGGGCAAAATTGAAATCGATTTCAGAGGATAAATATGTAAAACAATACGACCATGAAGTATGCCTGTGACAATTTGATGGGAAGACGAATTTTGGCATATGGCAGAGCACGGTGAATGAATTAAACGGTGCGATAAGGGATGTCGAAGCACGCATGAGGAGCGAGCTCGAGGCACTTGGAGAGCACTTGCAGTAGACTGTCGCAAGTCAGGTGGAGCTAATCTTCAATAGATTAGATGACTTGGAGGTAGACAGTCGATTAGCTGTGCTAGAACAGAAAGTCAATGTGTTCGCGGAGGAGTTAGGTGACTTGATCGAGGAGAGGGTTGCCCATTTCACCAAGCGGGAGATGCAACGGTGCAGGGACCTCAAGGGACAAGTCACGGAGCTCCAAGAAGAACTAGCTACTTGTAAGAAGGAGCTTACAAGAGCTATGAGGCAAGGGTGTATCGCGGTGCAGCCAAGGCAAAATAAAATGCCGGAGCCGAGATCGTACGATAGAACGAGAGAGGCGAGGCAGCTGGATAACTTCTTTTGGCACTTGGAGCGGTACTTTGAAGCCCTCGACATCGACAACGAGGAGAAGATGCAGTGGACTGTCGCAAGTCAGGTGGAGCTAATCTTCAATAGATTAGATGACTTGGAGGTAGATAGTCCATTAACTGTGTTGGAACGAAAATTTGATGTGTTCGCGAAGGAACTAGATGACTTGATCGAGGAGAGGGTTGCTCATTTCACCAAGTGGGAGGTGCAATAGCGCAATGACCTCTAGGGACAAGTCACAGAACTCCAAGAAGAACTAGCTGCTTGTAAGAAGGAGCTTACAAGAGCTACGAGGCAGGGGTGTATCGCGGTGCAGCCAAGGCAAAAGAAAATGCCGGAGCTGAGATCGTACGATGGAACGAGAGAGGGGAGACATGTGGATAACTTATTTTGGCACTTGAAGCGGTACTTTGAAGCCCTCGACATCGATGAGGAGGAAAAGGTGCAGAGGACTGTCGCAAGTCAGGTGGAGCTAATCTTCAATAGATTAGATGACTTGGAGGTAGACAGTCGATTAGCTGTGCTAGAACAGAAAGTCGATGTGTTCGCGGAGGAGCTAGATGACTTGATCGAGGAGAGGGTCGCCCATTTCACAAAGTGGGAGGTGCAACAGCGCAAGGACCTCCAGGGACAAGTCACGGAGCTCCAAGAAGAACTAGCTGCTTGTAAGAAGGAGCTTACAAGAGCTACGAGGTAGGGGTGTATCGTGGTGCAGCCAAGGCGAAAGAAAGTGCCAGAGCTGAGATCACACGATGGAGCGAGAGAGGCGAGGTATGTGCATAACTCTTTTGGCACTTGGAGCGGTACTTTGAAGCCCTCGACATCGACGACGAGGAAGAGAAGTTGCAAATGACGGTCATGTACCTTACGGATACAACTGCCTTATGGTGGAGGCATCGCTATACGGATGGGTGCAATGTCAAAATATGGGAGAAGTTCAAGCGTGAACTAAAAAGGCAGTTCTATTTGGAGAGCACCAAAGATATGGCGATGATCAACCTTCGACGGCTGAGGCAGAAGGGAAGCATCTATGAGTATGTGAAAGAGTACTTAGCTTTGATGCTTGAAATACCAGAGATGTCCGAGAGGCAGCGACTATGCTTCTTCGTTGATGGGTTGCAGTATTGGGTTGCGACAGAGTTACGGCGAAGGGAACCTCAGGACTTGGCTTCCGCCATGGTGATTGTCGAGAGGTTAGAAGACTTCAAGCAAGGTGAGAGGCCAAGATTCCAAGGCACGAGCGTGCCAAAGATGGGGGAGACAGTAGGTCGAAGAGTGGCTCGCTCAAGGTATCCGATGATGAGCGGAGTGGGGACGAGGTACGTCGCCGCCATCATAAGGGGGAGAAGAAGCACGAGGGAAGTTGCAAGCGGGGTGACTATCGTGACCACAAGGCTCATGGGGGGTCTAAAGGAGGATGTTTCTACTGTGCAGGTCCACATTACAGGAGGGATTGCCCATACAAGGGCAAGATGATTGCATTCCTCAAGAAGCACAAATGCAACAAGGGGGATTCTTCCAGCAGCAACGGGGAGACACGCATGGGAGCATTGCAGATGGTCAATGAGTTCATGCAGAAGTTGAAGGAAGAAGCTACAAAGAGAAAGAAGAGCAAGAAGATAAAAGACTTGCTCTACGCAACGGTGGACGTTGCCAGGAAGAATCAAGAAGCACTTGTGGATACCGGGGCTACCCATAACTTTATGAGTCCAAGGATTACTGAGTGGCTTGGGCTAAAACCAACTAAGGATGGGAGTTGGTTCACGGCCGTGAATGCCGAGGAGCGATCGACGAAAGGAGTCGTCAAAAATGTCAATTTGAGGATTGATGGATGGACAGGGAAGGCCGACTTCATAATCATCGACATGGATGAGCTTGGGATGGACTTCATGGACAAGTCGAGCGCTACGCTCAATCCATATTGTGGGGTGATGATGATGGCGGGTAAAGAAGACCAGCCGGAGTGGATGATTCCGTTGGTGTCCAAGGATGGGCTGACGCACGTAAAGGGATTACTGTGTTATAGCTGGACAAGAAATCAACGTTATGCTATGGTGAGCGGTAGATGGGGCCGAGGACCTACGCAGTTGATATGCTAAAGTCACAACAGAGAAGTTCAAGCATAGCTTGAGCTTGATTTATTTTCTTTCTTGCTGAACTCGAGGTATAGTGCATCCCTACCTTTAAGGAGGATGCAAGGTGAAGTGCCTGAAGAAGGTACTGAAGGCATATTACACTTTCCTTGTGGAGTGGTTTGTTAATACAAGGCAAGGTGGAGATTGTTGATATATTGCTTGTATTTATATACCACATCGGTTACTCAAAGAAGGTTGCAACTTGGTCCCTAGTATATAAGACATCTTGTCTCACATTGGTTGTATAGAGAAAACCACTCATTTTCTCTATGTATATATAAGTTGTCTTGTATTGTGTTTAAGGTCAAGAGAGAAGAGTCCTTCTTTGAGTAGAAAACACGTGAGGGAGTGTTGTAAATCTGACTTGTGCAAAGTAGATCTGAGTTCTCTCAGTTTTCTTGTGTTCTCTTGTTTGGTTATCTTGTTCTATATATATTTATCTAGAGCGATTTCGTAACAGGGACTATACTAAAAAATGTGGGTGATAGTAACATGTTCACAGGTTGTCAGCTCTTGATTCTTTCATTTTTGGGGTGTTGTCTTAGCCTACTTCAACTTCAATATATAAAAATGAAAAGAAAGGCCAACGTCAGTATATTATCTTAACAGGAGCTACGTTCAGAGCTCTCTCTGAAAGAGAAAAAATAGCGCTCGCATATTGCCTCTGTTACAACTCGTCTCTTCTCCGTCTCCATCACCACCGTCGATTTTTTGGTGAGTGGTGATGAGGTACTCTAGTTGATGTTTTGTTTAGGTTTGTGGGGGATCTTGATGGTGAATATGAGCTGGATGGTGTTGTTGCCGGATCGTACACGATCCGGTTGATCTCTTCATTTTCTCCGACGCCGACCGTGGGTTGGGGTTTGCTGTGGAATTACTCTGTTGGACTCATTGGGGGCTCTTCAATTGGTTCGTGAGAGATTAGAGGGTAAGTTTTGTCGCTCGTGGGTTCGTCTATCCCCATCGCAGGTGGGACTTGTGGGTGTTGTGCGGCCATGGTTGAAAAAGGTGTGGTGAGTTTAGGTCAAGGTTTTTCATCTAGGGCTTATTTTTCCCCTCCCCCTAGATGCCCCCCCCCCCCTTCTTCCCCTTTGATCTAGAAAGGTTGGTGGTTGAGTTTGTAGGTGGTTGTTGGTTGCGTTGATGACAGGTCTCGGTGGGGATTCGGTGGGTACAACTGATGGAGGTCTTCTTCCAACTGTAGTTGATGGTGAAGGGCTAGGTTACTGCCTGTGAGATTTTTTCGATTGCAGTTGATGATGGGATTTTTTCTGTTGGGTCCTGGTGGTTGCTCGGGGGTTTTAAGGAGCTTCTTCCGGCGTTTCAATTTTGGGGATTCACTTGAATTTGAGGGATTTTTGGCGGACAAGGGATGGTCGAAAAAGGTGGTTTCTTGTGCCGGAGCAGAGCACGAGGATTGAGAACTGGTTGCAGCGGCAGGACACGTGTCTGGAGTTGGGAGCGCAGCTGCCTGTGTGTTGGTATTTTATGACTGGTTGTTTTCTTTGTACTTATCTTGTTTTAGGCTTAGTATTTATCTTGTTTTTAGGCTTAGTTAGTATTATATGGTAGTTTGTTTTTATCTTCATTTTCTTTTAGCTGCTCACTAGGATGGGAATGTCATCCAATAATTCATGTATATTTGGTCTCAAAAACAAATCCTGGTATATATTCCTAAATTCTATCCAAAAAAAAAAAAAAAAATCAATAGATGTAGAACTTTTCAGCATGTCAATGTCATAAAGTGAAAGTACCTGCTATGTTTATTCTCTCATTTTATGAGTTATAACATGCCTTTTGCGAGTAGTTTTTTGCCTTTTTTTATTTTTGGTTATTATGTATTTTAAATGGGTTAAATGAGTCAGGATAACGATCAGTGCACGCATATGGAAACTGAAAATCATATTTGGTGACATAGAAACTAACGGGGTTATCAATTTTCATGTCTTTCATGTTGTCGTATGACGTGTGAAACCTTTCATATTATCGATGGAGATCAATACGAAATTTATGTACTTCCTATATCTTAGTATGATTCGTAATTATCAACTTTTAAGGGCTACATGATAATTAGTGACCATCTATTATCATCAATACTCAAACACATAATTTATTACAGAATGTTTTATCTCGTGCGTTGCACACGGGAGGGTTGTGATTGCAACCACCAAGAACTTTGAGATGGAAATGAAATAGTTCCAAAATTTCAAGAAATGAAAAATACTCAAGGCCTCTGTTACAAGGAATAAAAAGAGTAAAACGTTACAAAACAGTTAAGTCAGAATAAAAAAATTATGAATAAATTTTAAAGGCATAAAACCATTTATATGTTTTCCTTTCGCATAAATGTTACATCTTGGATCAACATGTTTAGTGTACATAAAAAAAACATATCAAAACATCTTATAACCTATCCAGAAAAATACATATGTAAGTGGAGAAGAAGGAGGCAAAACTATGAATGTCTAAATAGAAAGAATAGTTGTTCAATAGGGAACTAGAATTATGTCTTAGCCTTGGAAGCGAAGACTGGATGCAAGTAACAACAAAGATTTGGGTACATGAATATGTGGCTATACACCACAGTAACTGTCAGAATCATACAAGCCATCACGTTTTGAGATGGAAGATGAAAAAAGGGGGGGGGGGGGGGGGATGGTGAGGATATTAGAAATAGAAAGAAAGAAAGAGAGATCACTTGAGACTTCTTCTAAAAGTACTGACGGTCACGAGAAGAAAACCTTAATTCATATAGATTTGAAATAGAAATTTCAAAAAATCCTTTTTAAATTTTACGTTGGATTCAAACTTGATAGGATATTTCAATTAGATTTAGGGATGTAAGTTGAGAGATATTTTTCGCGATAACTTTAGGCTATTAGAAAACAAACATGGATTAACAAGAAATAGCACCGCACGACATTAAAAGAGAGTGACATATTCAAGGAGATCATTTATAAAAGCTTTAAAATAGCAAAGATACAAAGTATAAAAGATTAAGAATGAGGAATTATAAAAAGGGCATCCACATGATTGATAAGCTTTAGTTAGACTTTTAGCTTTCAATTGATAATTTTCATGTAACAGATAGATAATTAGAAATGTTAACTAAACCACTATCCTTGAAATTTACGTACAACAATTACAATAAATATCAATGAGTTTGAAAAGGAGAAAGGTGTAATGACCGTTCGTGTACTTTTTCGCTATAAAATGATATTGGGATAATTACAACAATGTCTCTAAGGTTAGAGTAAAATTACAGTCAAAGACACTAAGTTTCAAAATATAACATACCATGATAAAAAAACGTTAAAAAAGTAACATTTGTGTGTTTTTTATGATGTCATCATTACGTTTTTTTTAAATGGCAATTCTGTCCTTGTACTGCATATACTGAATACTTTTTAAAAATTTAAAATTAGGATTTCAAACCCTAATTTTCAAATCAGGGTTTTGAAAATTGATATGTTCCCTATGTACGACATCCCAATCATCCTCCATGATCCACATAGTCATCATTTTGTAGGCAAGCGAGAGCCCTTGAAATCCACGAGCTTCGGCATGTGCAATGGTTGTGAAGGAAATGCGTGACTTGTATGTGGTCATTAACAACAAATGTGGGATCCAATTGGCTATTGCATGATTTGACGTGGGCAGCGACGCCTTCTGCCAGCTTTCGATGTCGGTGGCAACGTCGAAAGTGACTACCTGAGAATGTGCATCTTGTTCTGTTTGTAAAGTGACTACCCAAGATTATGCATCTCCACGCTTGGCATGCCAAACACTGGCATCGGTAGAAAATCAAATACCTGATCACCAACATCAAACAACAACACAATCACCCCACGAAGTCCGAACTCACCATCTATGGATGCAAACCGACACAATCATCGCACTACCGACTTGGTACTCCCTTCATAATTGCCACTGACTTGGTATCCATAAACCTAGATGGCAGCCCAACCTCAATGTTTATCCAGGACTCCGCATTCGACGAGTACAGCATAGCGCGACCTGCCGAACATGGACATGGTCACTGAACACCTCCATCGCTACTACACCGTCTTTGATGCGTGCCCCACCCCACCTCTTCCTCCTTCGGCAGTGGCGACGGCCATTCCCCACACTTGTCGCACCAGACCCACTCCCTCATCCCTCTTCCCCGAGCCATTACTGCGAGTGTTGCTTTGCTAGGTTTTTTTTTGTGTGTGTGTGAAATGAAGAAACGAGACATGAAGATAGAGAGGAGAGAGAAAAATAAAATGGAATTTTAATTTCATTTAGGGCAATCAGGTCTTTTCGTCAAAATCGTTATGTATTTTTGTATTCCGTTTGGTCAACGGATATAAGTATAATTTGTCCAAACTAATGGACACATCTGTAATTTCACCCTAACCTCAGGGACTTTGCTGTAATTATCCCAATGATATTTTTAAAATATCGATACACTCTTTTGTACATTTATATTATATACACAAACAAAACAATCAATGGCAGAGGCGGGGCTGATAAGTCAATGCCTTCAAGGAACCATCCTCTAAGTTTCCAAAGACCGGCAAGCTTGATCATAAGTGTAACTGCTCTGAATATGGGTTGAGGTAATGAATAGGGGTTTATGGTGGTGGATGCGAGTGGTGGTCGGTTTGATGTGGGTTACTGTTATGGTAGGTTTGGAAGTTGCTAGTGAGGGGTTCATGACTTCATGTTATTGGAAGGTAATGTGCTTACATACCGAATCATGGTGGCTACACGTGTGGTTTGATTAGGTGGCTAATTTAATCGTGGTGGGTTTAATTGGGTGGCTAATCTAACTGTTAAGGGTTTGAATTGTGGTGGCCGAGTGTAATGGTGAAGGTGGCTTTGATAGAGGTGGTGGTTGTGGTTGGTCGATGGTGATGGTTGCTAATTACTTTTTTGTGAGGTGATTTACGGCGGTGCTAATCTAAATCAGTACAGTGGTGACTGCTGCTAATTGTGGTGGGCTCAATTGAGTTAACAGCTAGGATTTTGGGTTTGGTTGATGGTACCTGTAGGTGATGGTTGTGGGTCTGATGATGGTGGTGACTATCGTTAGATGTGGTGGTGTTGGATGCTAATGATGTTAGGTTTGATATTGGTGGCAGTTATGGTGTGGAGTTTGGTCGAACATGATGGTTGCAGATGGTGGTGATAGCTATGGTTGATGGTGGTGGATTCGATAGAGGTAATGGTGGTTATGGGTGGTGATCGTTTGATATGTTTGGTTGATGTTGGGGATAATTGAGTTAACTCAGTGCAACAAGCTAACTCAGTGTAACAAACTAACTTGTTACACTGAGTTAAGGGCATCTAAGTTGTTTCACCCACTGAGTTAAGGGCATCTAAGTTGTTTCACCCAAACTATTATGTCGGTCAAATATTACGTTTGGTCCGCGGATATATTTCCCATACTTAATGTTTTTACCTGTAATTATATCCAATCCTCAGGAATTTTGGTGTAAGTAATATAATCTACACTATATGTATTTGGATTGGATTAGGTGCTTCTTTACCTTCCAAACTGAAACCAATAAAATAACCCTAGAGGGGGGTGAATAGGGTTTTTGAAATATAATGGGGAATTTAAACTAAGCAACAATCATGAAACTCAATCAAACCAAGTAATACTTCAATGAAGATGCTAACTACACAATCTCAAGCAATTGTAGAGCAATAAGGAAAGAGATTGAGTTAGAGATACTTGACAATGAGATTTAAATGGTTTGGCTTGAACTACCCTCAAGCCTACGTCCACCTCTTCAAAGAAGTCCCTTGCAAGAGCACTAGAATCCACTAGCAACAATCTTCTTTCAGGTCAAGATCAAAACCCTTACAACACTTGGTGATATCCCCACACCAAGCACAAGCCTTGAATCCACAAAGTTCACCCAAGACTTGACAAACCCAAGCCTTGATCACAATCTTTTTACAAAGATCAATTGTGTACAAAGAAACCCTCTTGAAAGGAAATGAGTACAAACGAAGCTCTAGTACAATAGAGAGATGAGAGAATTGATGAGTTGAAGAATGCTCACTCTCAATCAAAGAATTGCTCACAAAGATGCTCTCTTTAATGATGTAAAATCATGAAGATGAAGAGAGAAAATTTTAATCTATGAGCCTTGATGTTTCTCTAATGAATACAGGCTTAGAATGTGGTTTCCATGGTGTATGATGAAGCCCCAAATCATTTATATAGGGAGCAAATGAAATATAGCCATTATAGGCATAATATGGCCAAAACTGCCATTGCAGTCGACTATATTCTCATTGCAGTCGACTATATTCTCAATGCAGTCGACTGAATTCCCTCTAAAATAGTCGTTGGAGTCTTGTTCTAAAAAATAGCCGTTGGAGCTGAATTTTGACCAATGTAGTCGAGTGCATTCCAATGCAGTCGACTGGATTCAAATACAGTCGACTGTATTACCCTACTGCTGCCTCACGGAACCCCCTTTTCTATTTTGGACATAACTTTCTCTAGAAATATCAGATTGAAGTGCCGTTTTTTGCGTTGGAAAGATAATGGATTTTTTTATCTAGATATGAAATTATCACCAAAATAGTTTTTGAGAAAATCTGAGTGAGCTCCAAAGTTCACTCATTTTCAAGAACCGCACTTGTGTGAATGTTTATGAACTCACATGCAATGCACAAGGTGTCCTAAGGTATTTTTAGGTCACAGTCATCAATCCAAGCATCAAAACAAGAATAGTTACATAATAGGAAAGATCAATTATAATCGATTGTAACTTAGCCGACGCATTCTTTGTTACTCTTCGACATTGGACTTGATGAAACTTCTATAGCATGTCCACTATAACTTTAAGCTTCTTTGGATTTAATCCATCTATCCAACTTCTAAAATGTGTCTTCATGAGTGTGCATGTATATACCTATTAAGAATACACTCAAAGCACACATTAGAACATAATCAATGTGTAGTTATCATCAAAACAAGATGTAAGCGTAGGTTATCCAACCATAGGGCTAACACAAACCTCTAGTAGTTTTTCCATATCTTAAATACAACTATATAGGTGGTAGGATATAAATTATCAGAAGAAGAAACTGGCTAAAAAAGTACACCCACCAACATGACCTCCCTTTCTCTACTTTCCACAACTACCAAACGATGTTTTCAAATCTCACACGCTCTTCTTTAATGATTAACACTCGCATGTAAAACCTTATTATTTTATCAAGGATTATCACCCTTGATGAATTACCAGTATTATTCTCAACAACTGTACACCAGCCACTAAAGGAACTACTGTAACTGAAGATCTAGCTGTACGTGAAGCAAAGGAAAGTAATAAAGGTGAACGACAAAGAGCAAGAATAAAAAACTTTTGTTGCAACTTAAGGCTTTAAAACGTTGCGTCTTTTTTAAATACAAAATATGCATTTCATGTATGTCGAGTCTGTCCCTGGTGTGTGTGTGTGGGTGTGCGTGCACCCGCTCGCATCTGTGGGTGGGCAGGGGATGGGATTGTGCATATTTTGGTTTCTCAAACCTTAGTTCTAATAAAAAAAAAAGCAAAATGTGCATAATAGTAATCAATGACTACAATTATTTATTGCAAAAATTGCATATGTTTTTAACTTCACTAAATTTTCAACGGGACTTAGATTTTCTGATGTTCTAAGTTCACATTTCATGGCAATAGACCAATTGGTTGCTACTTAGTTGCAGTGACGTTCTTATTACAATATCAACTGCATTTCATAGGAAGACGTTGGTTCACCTTGACGAATTGTTTCAAATAACTTTGAATACCATAAAATTAGTTTGCTACCCTCGTAATCGTACCTTAAGCGGCATTTAGTACCCCAAAAAAATTGTGCGCTAAACAAAATTTTTGAACAATGCTCGGGATTCTTTCTTTAATTTGTTGAAATTGCATGTAATTCAAACTTTACTGCAATTGAATTCTTAATTGCAGTTAGTTATTTTGACATTCTAAGTGCACACGTGATGACATTTAATAGCAGAACGCGAAAGTTTGTAGTTAGGTTGTTGAAATTGTATGTACTTCAAACTTCACTATACAATTAGTTGGAGATAGTTTTTTGTGGCATTCTAAGTGCACATGTGATGGCGTTTTATGAAAAAATGCCAAAGTTTGTAGTCAAGAACCTATTGATAGTTAGTTGTAGTGACATTCTTTTTGCAACATCAACTGCATTTCATATCAACAAGTTGGTTCACATTCAACAAATGCTTCCAATTCAAATTTCCCAAATAAAAGTTTGCCTTTAAACATGCAGTCATAAGCTAATGAAACTTTCGAACATGCAACTACCATTTTAGATTAATCATTTCATCAGAGTTGATTCATTGGAACTGAATGATGATATGAATCGCTTGACACTTTTTCTATAGCACATTTTGGTTTTATGCGTCAAACATTTCAAGAATTAGAATCATAGAGCTGTTGTGTCACCAGAAATTGCTTAGCCATGAAGTGGAAGTTTAAGATGGTTACTTTTAACTCTAGCCTTAGAAAGATCTTTCAACCCCACTACTTTTTGGAGCCCTTTGGGTTACTTATTTGGTTGCAAATAAAAGATAACACCACTATTTATAGAAAAATCATGTCCAAAGAATTGCACCGTGTCACCTACTTGTGCACATTAACGGGGAAATGACAAAAAAAAAAAAAAAAGACAAAGTCACTGCAAAATCTTTATGATTATTTATCTTTTCGTTAAGATAAGGTGATATATTGTCATATCCCAAACTTTTTTGAACTATTTAAAATAATCATTTGTGCTTTGAAAAATAAATGGACGAATTTTGAGCAATACTCGGGTATTAGTAGAGTAAGGAAGATTAAAATGATTTTGGGGCAAAATGTAATTCTGAAAACTTTTGGTGTCATTTTGTAAATATGGAAAATTTGGAGACTATTTTACAATTTTGGAAATTTGGTACTTATGTGTCAAATTGTTAGAAAATCTTGTCTTGGAATGCCACCACCTACTTGGTTAAACGCCAAGTAATCTAATTTTCATATAAAATAAGGACTAAAAATAAAGTAGGAAAAAAATCTGAAAAAGAGAGGAAAAAAAATAGAAAAATAGAAACAGAACATGAACAGAAGAAAACAGGGGAGGCTTTTCGGTAGAGGAAGAAATCAGAGAGATGGAGAGCTTAAGAGATTTCCTTAAGGGTAATCTCTCTACCTTTTTGTTTGGTGTGTATTTTCAGTAAGGGGGTGTGTGTTTAAACATCATGAAGTGTGTGTTTTCTGTATGTGCACCGTGTGTGTGTTCACTGTGTGTGCGTGAATGTGTTGGTGTATATATATGGGTTTTCAGTGTATGGGTGTTTGTATTATGTGGGGTAGTGTGTGTATATGTGGGTAGGGGTAAAGGAGAGGGTCGTGAGTGGGTTACAGTGTGTTCAGTATGTGTTGCTGTGTGTGGGTGTCTCGGGTGTGTGAATTTGTGTGTAATTGTGTGTGTTAAGTGTGTATAAGTGTGTGTAAGAGGGAAATTAGGTGAGGTTTTGTGTGTGTTTTAGTTTGTGCTGTGTGTGTTTACTGGGTGTGAAGAGTGTGTGCCTGGACAGTGTTTGGGTGGGTGTATTGTATGTGTAATATGCGTATGAGTGTGTTAATGTGTGTGTTTAGGTGTAATTAGGGGTATGTAAGTGTTTTTAATATATGTTGTGGGTAGCAACGTGTGTATGTGAATCGTGTGTGTGTGTGTTCGGCAGAGTGAAGAAGAAAGGAACTGTGTATTTTCAATGTGTTTTAGTGTGTGTCTTGATTTGAATAGTAAGGGCAATTGTCACTAAAACGGGGGGGGGCTAAGGTTAGCAGTTTTGCATGAATTTTTATAAATAGTTTGGATCAGAAGATGAAAAAGTTCAAAATAGTGACCTAATATTTTTATAAGATGTACACGGTGAAATTATTTGGAAATTTTTTGTGTCCGCGAAGGATGCTAAATTAGGGTATCAATTAAAAGGAATTCTCGAATTATTTAATATAGTAAATCAAGTTATTTTAATCTGAAAATTTTAGAAAAACCTTATATTATTGAGATGTTTAATTTCCATAAAATTTCGTGTCTTCCGAGGTCGATAGTTATTTTTGGCGGAACCGGCTTCTGAACGCTCGATCTGGACACTAGTTCAGGATTTTTCGGGCACAATTTTTCTAAGACACTTTTTAGCCCAAAAATGACTTCAAACTGCTTAAAATAGTGTTTTTGAGATTTTTTCAGTGCGAGAATCCCCAGGGGGTATTTTGGTAATTTACTTCCTAGAATGAGTATTTTGGTAATTTTACCTATAAAAAGTATTTTTGGGTAAATTCACATACAGTAGGATATTTTAGTAGTTGTATTTTCGGAAGGCCGTTCTGGTGATTTGAGTATGAAAGGGGCACTTTTGGTAATTTTACGCGGAGGGACATCATTCTAGGAGTATGCCTGAGTCGGTATTGAGTTTATAATATCATAGTGTAGATTGTATTCTGGAAATTTGATTATTCCATTTAGGTTAAAGCAAAAGACTTTTCGGTTAGGATAATTTAACTTCGGATCCAGGTAAGGGTTTCTATCTGAACCCTTGGTGAGAATTTTTTTTATTCAAACCCTAACTTCGATAACTTGTGTTCGTAAGTATTCTTTCGATTTACTTATGGCTATTGTCGAACACTGAGATATGCATTGATATCAGCATGTTGTTGCCAAGGAAATCCTAACATTGAACCTGAATCGGTTATTTGGAAATCTTATCGATTCTCGCATTTTATTGTATGCTGAGCAAATTTGATAACTATTTGCATTCTTTATTCTGAATTATTGTGCCTAAATTTGATAACAGTTCGTATTTGTTCTTGCAATTTGTTTGTGGCTATTCTTGAATTCTGAGTGATGAATTTGTATTAGCATGTTTAATTGTCATTGAAACCATAATTGATATCGATTATTTGAATTAATGTTGATGCTCATTTTTATTGCAAGCCAAGCATTGAATTTCTTGTTGATTCTATGATTATTGTCTTCTGCGTTGACTTAGGGGTCTGTTCTAAGAGAGGCATTATAAGAATGGTCTGCACCTGCGTAATTATGCAGGACTAGTTCCTTGATCGATGGAAATGCTAGTTATTGTCTGAGTGGTATTGCCTCTGTCCATGGTCAATATCTTCTGAATTTGTTTAAATTGTATCTTACAATGATTTTTTTGAAAATGATTGGAAATGAATGTCTTGATATCTGATTGAGGAGGATTGAGTTGAAACTCTTCCTCACATTGTGATCAAACTGTTTGTGATTATCTGAAACCCTTCCCCATATTGTTACCAAACTACTTGGGACATTTTGTAATCTTTTGGAAAATTGTCCTCAAATTGGATCTTGTACAAATGCTTGTCTCGAACATAGAGAAATATCTTTATTTTGAAATACATTTTGTGTGACGTGGCTTAAATAATTTCGATCAATGATAATGCTCGAGTGATTTGTCTATGTGCATGATATGTTTTAACTTTGATACAACTGAGTTTTGACGGATCTGTTTAAGGATACCGGAAGCAAGACGCTGAAGTGTTATGTGTGATGTGTAAAATGGATATTGAATTGGTTTACCAGTTGTTCGGGTTGCTAAGCTATGGTCACTCTTTATAATGGTTGTTTTGAAAATGATTGTTTCAAATTGCTTGTGCTTGTTTGAAACCCCTCCCCAGATTATCTTTGAACTTGTTTTGAAATCCTTTGGATAATCATCATTGTATCTTAAAATGATAAATTTGAAAATGATATTCAAGTGATCGTTTTGGTATTTGTTTATGATCGTTTTGATATCTATTTATGATTGTTTATGATCGTTTTGGTATTTGTTTATGATTATGATTTTTGGTATCTATTCATGATTGCTT
This sequence comes from Escallonia rubra, assembly GCA_033065855.1. Taxonomy (NCBI): domain Eukaryota; kingdom Viridiplantae; phylum Streptophyta; class Magnoliopsida; order Escalloniales; family Escalloniaceae; genus Escallonia; species Escallonia rubra. Next base: position 439,157 of record JAVXUO010001528.1, on the reverse strand, counting down.
ATGATCGTTTGGATCAGACAGTTTATGATTGTTTGAAATGTTTGGAAAATTATCATCGTATGGACTCATGAATCATTTTGTAATTCCTTCGGTTGTTCCTTGAGTGACCTTACTAAGCTCTCAAAAGCTCACCCTCGTTTGATTCCCTTCTGTAGGTAATGATCGACTTTAGAATGCTCGGGAATGAGTTTAGAGACTGTTTGAGATTCTGGAGTGCCCACCAATTGTAGTAATATGACCCCTGCGTGGGTCAGTACTGTCAACTCGTTCTGTAAAGAACTTGAGTTTGTAAAGAACCTAAGTTTTGATAGTTTAAGTTTAAGAAGTTTGTTTTTCTGTAACCTTGTATTTTGAGGAATTTGAGCTAATGTTTAGTTAGTAACTCTAACGTATGTGTCAGTAAACATGGTTTGATATGATTTTATGTGATGTGGTAGGTTAAATCTCCGGCAGTTCAGGTGACAGAGCTTCGAATTTCGGGTCGCTACATTTATAGTCAACAAGGATGAAATAACATTTATAGTCAACAAGGATGAAATATTATACTTTTGATACACCCAGATGATTTAGCGACAAGAGATTATGGCTAAGTAGCTACCTCTTCTGCTTTGATAGAGTGCAATTGCATAAATAGGCTTCCTTTACGACATTATCATTTACTCTAAAACAAGAACAATGAAGAAGCAAGAATAATTTCTTATGTACTAAGAATTTATGTATTCTGATATCAGAATGGATGCATTGATTGAATAGAGGATATTTAAGAGCAAACAAGCAAGATTTAGGAGGAACAACTACTAGTTTAGCACAATGATGACCATGCACAACCCATAATTAGCGCATCAACTCTGGAAATGGAAAGATGAGCAAAAATTGGCATGTTTCTCTTTTACGTGTGAAACGACCACGCCGAGCTCTTAATGTCCCGCCATCTCAAAAATGTTTCGTGCCAATAGAGCATGTTCGGCTCTAAATGTAAACTCCGAACAAGGTGTGCACATGTAGACATACAAAGTGCAACAACTACTTAAGGAATTGCTTGGGTTTGAAACGATACTCACAAAACAACAAGAAGTAAAAGAAAGTGTAGTTCTAGATCATTATTGAGTGATGAACTGAAACTCTTAACTTTATTTTATTGTTAAACCCAAAATTTATAGGTGCAAATTTCTCTATATTTTAGGTCTAGACAATCAACATTGCATGAAAATGTACAGTGCTTATGATGTACTATCACATCACATCCGCACAAAGGAGGTAACTTCACGGACAACCTCAATGTTGCTTCGTCAAATTTTATGCATTTTATAACTAATTCCTGAAAAGATATATTCTTTGTCCAACAAAGAGATTGAAATGTGTGTTGGGCCAAAAGAAGCTCACTTGGAGGTTTATGAAAGTCAAGGAAGAGGTGTCCAAAATTATAACGACCAGGCTACCAATAGTATGTAATTGTTGTAAACTGAACATAGTGATATCCACAAACAATTATATTTCATGCTTTCTTGGTCTTTTACAAAATTCATATCATTTTGTCTTATTTAATAGTATTTGTTTCAGGATGTGGCTAATGTCATGTCATATCTAGAGTTAAAATATTTATCCAAAAAAACTACAATGGACTAAAATTGAATAGAATCAGTTCCAATGTAAATTCTAAAATGTTATTTACAATAGTAAGGCAAGTTAAGGAACGTTCAGTGTTTACTCAGAGATACTCTTCATATTCTGCATGTCATGCACTCGGGTGGGTTTAGGAGAAGAAAACTCAAAGTAGCCTGACTAATCTGTTATTCTAATTATGTTGTCGAAGCAGGGAATATGCTACCACCGAAGCCCGAGTTTTTGTTGGCTCAATTTCGTAGTTCAACATTTATGGAAAATGTAAGGGCCTATAATTTTATGATGTCATTCACATCAATAGGAGAGAAAATAGATCACTCAGTTTGAAATGGAGGGGCCCATACACATTTCGAAATAGCAGTGAAAACTATCATTTGATTGGATCGCTGCTTCTACCATATGGTCAAAGACCTAAAGTTGCTCAAGTCTATATTTATAACCCTGAACAAGACCTACAGAACCATTTGAGTATTGTGAATATCAGAGGAGGTGAAAATTCAAGAGCCAATGAGTTCATATTGGATGGATTACAAACAATATGAATTGATATTAATCCATGCCTAAAAGTGTTTTGAAGTGTTCGAGATGTAATCCGTCATCAGAATGTATCAAATTTGCATGTTCACCTCATACACTCAAAAAGTGAAAGACAACATGTGACACCAACAGCAACAGAAGTTGCATCATTAACTATAGGTGTCGATAGTGGATCTGTATCATATCATGAATTTGTCATCTAGAAAAGTAATCGGACCCAAAGGCGCATTAAGAAAGCACATCCATCCTATATGCATTTGCAGTATTCATTTTTTATTTCCATACAGCACAAGTGCTTGGCGTATGGGTATACAACTGAGTTATGAAACAAATATCAAAAGAGAATGGGTGTCAATGAGAGAACTTTATGCTTTTCGATTGCAACACTAGAAGGTGAAAGGGAGTCACTCCTCCAAGAGAGACGATTGTTGCAACAATTTCTTGTTGATTGTTATGCTGCAATTGAACAAAACATATTGTTCTATATCATGACTCATTAGGAGGAGTTGTGGGCTAAGTTATATTAGGGTTTAAAGGATCCAATTGTAACTGGAAATGTTGAAGCAGCTAACGTAGGACGGAGATTTGTTTTACCATCTTTTTTTATGGTGGACCAAAAAACATGGTGCAACATTATTAAGATGCAATGGCAATATGCAGAACTCCGGAATATCCTGATCATTCCATTATATTTACAACCAATTCCAGCTAACAAAAAGTAGAGGACCTTGGACGGATAGAGGGTCAGTGCACATGAGATAGACCTGATATAGTTGCATTATTTTTTAGAATAAACCAAGGCAACTAGCGGATTATTTGAAGAAGAAAAAGATAAACGGGGCAGTAATTGCAGCTATTGTAAACCCACCATCCCTATGTCACCCTTTTTTGAAATATATATAGTATATAAACTGCATATATTGACACAACTTTGCACCTATAAATAGATAATTATATTGCATAGTTCCAAAAACGTGGATTTCCAAATCCCCGTATAATACTTACTCTGGCCCTATGAGACAAACTACTGTCTATAGAAGATATTGATGAAACATTTGTGCTGAATTACCTGATAAAGATATCAACCCACTGGCATATGATGTTGTTTTTAGATGCATGGTACATGGACCTTGTCGTGTTGCAGAAATGCTCAAAGAACTACCCAAAGAGATTTTGTAACGAAGCAACAATATATGAAAATGAATTTGTATTATAGAGGCTTAGGGACAATTGACAACTCTTCTAATGAACATTAAACAATACAGTGGCCATGACATGCAATCGCGATTGCATTGTGTGTTTTGATACACATATAAATGTCAAGCTTTATGCACAAGACAAGGTGGTGAATTTTCATATAAATATGTTACTAAAGGTCATGATCGTGCAACAACGATCTTTTAAGATAATACTACCACACAAAATGAAGGACAACGAAATGATGGCATTATACATGATGTAAAACATTATTTGGATTGTCAGTATCTCTCAGCAACTAAAGCATGTTGGAGGATATTCACGTTTTAGCTACAAAAATTATACCTATCAGTCATGCGCCTTTATTATCATCTCTCAAAGCAATAGTTTATGACATTTACTGACAACGATCATCTCATCTTTACTAAGTCATCAATCAATCATATGTACATAATGTTATGCTTACAAAGTGGTTTGAAACTAATAGAAGATATCCAAAAGCAAAGGCTTTGACTTACGTCGATTTCTCATCAGAGTGGACGTGAAAAATAGATAGCAATAGAAAGAAATGGGAAAAAAGAAAGAATAAACAATGTACTGGAAGTCTTCCTTATGCACACCCAAACTCTAGTGAACGTTACTACCTCAAAATGTTATTGCACAAGGTCCGAGGTTCTGAAGACCGGGACATCGCAACTGTTAACCGGGTCTTCCATCTAGCGTAAAATTAGCTTACGCAAAAATTGGGCTGCTAGATGATGATAGCGAGGGGCAGGATGCATTATCTGAGGCAACAACATAGGCATCTACAAGAAAGCTTCATGACTTCTATTGTACAATATCGATGTTTTATTAGGTTACAAATCTAGTTGAGCTTTGGGAGCGCCAATGGAGAGATCTCACAGATGATATGGTTTATAACGTGAGACGTGAAACAAGAAACATCAATATTTGTGTTAGAGATGAAGAACTAATAATTTGTGGGACTGATGGACACTGAGTATATATTGAACAGAAATATCAGATCCCTTATAGAGTTTCCACCTATGCCTTTACCTTATGCACAAGCTTCAAACTTAACCATGAATAGACTTATCGTGGAACCACTTGATTATGATAGCCTCGAATGTGGATAACTATTTGAGACATTATTTTTTACTTTGAACATGAAACATCACTCAGTTTTTTATGCAGTAATAAAGGCATATGAAAACAAAGCAGGTGGGTTATACTTTGTCCATGGTAGTGGTGGAACTAGGAAGACATATTTGTGAAGAACCCTTATTGTTAAGATGAGGCAAGAAAAAAAAATTGTTTTATAATTGGCATCATTTGGCATTGATGCACTACTACCGAATGGAAAAGTTGTGTACGCCTTATTCAACGTTCCACTAACTGTTGATGTATTTTCATGCTATGCAATCAATCTCCAAAGTGATATTGCAGGTTTCATAAAGAAAGCATCATTGATTATATGGGATGACACACTAATGATGCATCTTACGAGTTTGAGGCGGTCGATCATACTTTACAAGACAATCTATATCGAAGCAAGTCAGGCTCGAACGAGTGTGTTCTTGGTGGGAAGTTAGTTGTACATGGAGGTGATTCCAGACAAACACTGCCAAATGTTCCAATAGGTGAACATCAAGCCACATTGGCAGCATCTTTTCTCGAACCAAGTATATTGAACCATCGTCATGTGATGCATCTCTGAGGAAATATGCCTGTCAAGGACAAGCACGCTGCGAGGACTCTGTGATCAATTTGTCAATTAGGTGACGAAGATAAGTGATGGAAAAATGCTGGGAACATTCTTTGCCGATGGAGGTAAGACGAATTGAACATGCAATCTGAACAAGTTCTTGATTCAAAATGGCTAAATGCAATACATCTGCTAATAAGTGTAACTCATCCAGACTTTGGATCAAGGTATTGTGATTGTAATTATCTAAAATAACATCATATTCTAACACAGAAGGACTACCGATGTAGATGAACTGAATGGTATAATACTATCAATGATTTCTGAAGAAAGTATGATGTAGCTAAGTCTAGATACATTGTCTGAGAACGAGACCACTGACTTGGACGGAACCCATATCCACCAGAATTGTTACACACAATCTCTTATCTAGGATTATCAGGTCATTCTTTATAATTCAAAGAAGGTGTCTCGGTGATACTTCTGCCAAAGCTTAACCAGTCCATACGTTCGTGTAGTGGAGCGAGGCTCGTAGTGGAAAAAAATGGGTTATAGAGTCATTGAGGTGCAAGTCATTACAGGTTTACACCGTGGAGACACTGTTCTAATCTCACGAATTATTATTTCACTTACTCTGGAACAAACCCACTTGAGAAGGAGACGATGTCTTTTGTAAGTGGCGTTTCGCGATGACTATTAAGACAAGTCCGCGACAGACGTCAAAGAATGTTGGCATGTATCTCCAAACCCTGTATTCTCTTATAGGCAGCTTTATGTGGCGGCATCACTTGCCACAGAGCCTGCAGGCTTAAAAATCCAAATAGCTAACAAAGATGAGGTGCCATTGGATTACACATAAAACATAGTGCACCATCGAGTTCTTAATGCTATTTCATGTTAATGTTTTTTATCTCTTTCTACTTTACCAAATTGGTCGTATGTACATATGTCAACTAAGCTTTTTAATGCACTTTGCTAAAGTTAATAGTATGCTCTTGACGCGTTAAGTTGCAAATATTAGCTTTTGTGTGACGTGTTTGGCTATGTCATTCTTTACATCTTCTCCATGTGTTTATATTCATTGACACTAATAGTAGTGTCCCACTTTATGTTTTCGTTATTCTGAGAAAGAGTTACAGACAAAAGGCTCACCATATATACACCTTTAGCGTGCCCAAATCACTAGGATTAAAATAGAATGTGAAGGCTAGACAGGTGAACTGGTTAAAACAAAATTTTCAACAGTTTCCTGCAGTAAGAATAGTCACACAATAAATTCACCCGGGTGATGCTATGCAAAGGATGGTAGCTGCAAGTGACGTTGATTATTTAGTGAGCAATTGAATGAGGAAAAAGTTTATTGTTTGGAAGGGGTTCAAATGTATCTTGCAAATTCAAGGTACAACTTTGGTACCTCATCAGTATCAGCTATATCTTATGGAGGACACCCTCTTGAGCGCATTTTTGATAACTACGATACAACACAACTTTACAAGTTTTTCATAATCAAACCATCTGACATAGATCAATTTGTTAAGCAGGACTACACCTTGAGAGGTAGGTCACAATGAATCTTTAGTATTACATCGTATCCCCGTAGATAAAGAAAAATGCTAAAACGACTGTCTATAATTGCAAATGTCATCAGATTGGTGGTATCTTTCACGCAATGCCATATTACAAAAATTAATGATACCCAAAGAGAGATATTTTGCTTATTGATCCAACGTTTGTTCCTTAAACTACTTACTTAAGTTTTTAGTAAGTTGTTAATTGTTATCCGAGTAGTGTGATAATTACTGAACTAAGTTTGTCTTCACAAAAAAAAAACAGGGGGTATGATTATAGTAAGACTAAATCTTTGGGGCAGGCTCACAACTATTGAAGGAAGGACAGTGTTTGGGAATGTGAAGAAGAACACCACACTGATTGCCACGAGTGTATATACGAAGGAGTACAAGGTAGATCTATAATTAGTTTTGATCTTCTGTAAATTTAAGATATTAACCGATACGCAAATAACATCGAATATAAACAGGATTAAGTCAATCTTCTAGCAGCTTTAACAAATTATATATCAGGATCAAATATGAAATTAGTGACTCAATTAGCAAATGGTAGGCAACAATTTAAGTTATATGACTATTTATTTTCTGAATTTAGTGCTTATTTTAGTTATTTCTATCAAAACTATGATGAATGCGATGTGATAGGTGTATGAGTGAGCGCGGTTTGGTTTGAGGGTGAAACCGCAAATCAAACCGTTACTCCTCGGTTTGAAAAAATTTGAACTGAACTGAACCAAACACTATCAGTTTGCATGGTTCGGTTTTGTCGGTTTGGATCGGTTTGCGCCCATTTAAAGAAGTTGTCCCTCTGCAAACCTATAATTGAATTCAAATGTTATTCAAAATTGAAGTTATAGTTTTCTTCTAAATTGCACATAACGTCGTTACATTCAACAACTAACTACTCGTATTATTATATGATTTAACTATTGTTGAAGACATATGTTACAAAAAAGAATAAAAAAAAAATACAGGACATATCGATAACTAGACTTTTGTGTTATAATTGCTTTCATTATTTTCTTTTATTTAAGATTTTGTTTATTTAGATTTGCTTAGTACCATGTATATAAAAATTATCAATGAATGTAACTGAAAATATATTAGTATCATACGTTGGTTCGGTTAGGTTTGTGATCGATTTAAAAAAAGTGAACCGAACCGAACCGAGGTCGGTTTGAGAAATGGAAAACCGAACCATTAAGATATTTGGAGGGTACGAATTTGATTGGTTAGGTTTGAGTTGTTTGATGCTCGCCTCTGGATAGGTGTAGTGAAGATCAACGTGCAAAAGAGTTGATCAACTGAAATAGAACAAACGGCTTATCCGTAACACGCTCACTGATTGTGTCAAACTCAAAAAGGGTGCTTATACGTAATTAACACCAAGGACAAAATAATTTACTTAAGTTGGCACATTTCGTTGCTCAATTTTCAAAAGTTACTAATGAGAAGTTATAAAAATGTAGTTGAAATACTTTCGTATAACGGCGCCTAATAAATTTATTGACATAAAAATTCTTTGGAAAGGTTCATGTGTAACGTACCAAAAACAAGGTGAAGAACCAGAATGACAAAGTTACATGTGGTACTTGCACTAGGGCAAAAGTACAAACTGTGCCCATATATATATATATCAAACAATGAGTATTAATAGTACGTGTTTTAATATACTAAAGGAGTAACTGTTGTTTTTGTTCTTAAAACAGATTCGAACTACACATTACGGTACTTGATTTAAGTGACAGCAAATAACTGGTTCTCTCATATAAGCAAGTCGAATACATTTTACAGTGGTTAGCATCCCAATTGAAAAACTTGAAGCAACTCGTACATTGTATATTTACACACACTTCATAATTTAGCTTCACTATTGTCTATGTGTTCAATATCGTATTGGTTGTAAGATTACAGAGATGACATGTTACAGTTCTAGCTTCTGTCCCTTAGACCTTAAAATGAGTCTTAAAGGCGAATAGTCAAACTTCAATTAAGTCTAAATATGGCATTTTATCTGTACTCACATTCCTCACAATGTAATTACCTCCTATCAAAAACTAATATCACTACTTTGACATGCCTTTGCGGGAGATACGTTCTTTTAGTCTTTAAAGCTATTGACTTAGACTCCATATATATATATATTTATTTGATCTCCACCAACAACCAAGTTCACTAGAGTTGTTGTGGTACGGAAAGAAGATGAATGTATTTATCTTTTTTATAGTCTACAAACCGACAAATGCGTATGAAAAAGCATATATTATGTATGTAGCCGGGTGCTAAGGTTGAATTGGATGGAAGAATGTTTGCATGTATAGAAAAAGTTTCATGACTATAAGTAAGATGTACATGATTAGTATTTATCTAAGATATTTACTAATTAGACTCACAATAACCAGCAGGGATGTCGAGATGAAGGTGTTGCATATCGACATATCCTTCGAAAGTTACCAAAGGATAAATGAATATATCAAGGACTCTGCTACATTTTTGTACATATTAACTGTTGGAAAATATAGGCTTTGATTTGTATTTTCTACAACAAAATATTAGCAATACCAAGATATTAAACGTAGCAAAATAATTGAAAGTAATTCTATATGAACTCTTGATAAAATTATGTAATCTAAAGCAGTAAAATGATATAAAATAGCTCGTCCGTGAGAGTCGTGACAGAGTCACTGTCCTAAAGACGTTATCGCCTCCCTACGTGCAGGTGTTGACGGCAGATAATGTCTCCAAGATAAAACCCATTGACGCAGTTATGTCTCCTCCATGTGCACGTCCACAGGAAGACGGTATGAACCAGTCCACGATCACGTTGCCCAAGTATAAAATATGAAAATAGCTATAAAGGAAAAACATTGTGATAATAAAGTATAAAACACTAAGTATGGAAGCATAGTAGCTTCTTATCTTCTATGTCACATCCCATGGCCTTATATACTTGGCCAATCAAAATCCATTTATTGGCTACATAAGTAAGATTAAAAGCCTTTGTAACTCATGGAATAATTATAACCATTCTCAATAATGCCAAATAATAAAGTATATTATATACACCATAAACACATTTGAGTTAATAATATTCATTATTGCATTTGTAACTCATTTCATAATTTACATGTAAGTAAATACATAGAGCCATAAATTGCAATATAATAACAATGCTATAATGTTCATTTTATTTTATTAAAATATTCCAACAATCCCCCACTATTTTGATAAAATAAAATGATAATTTAAAATACTTAAAAAGTAACTAATGAAATGTTTATAAAGCCTCACAATTCCAAAAAATTTAAAGCATTTAAAACCATATCAATGAACATCATGATAAAATCATAAACCTCTTTTTTTCATTATTATATTACTTATTTTTATCCTTTGCAAAATAAAGCCATGGTTCTTGAACATTATAAACTCGTAAAGTAATAAAAAAATTATTGAAAATACATAAATAAGATGGGCAACTTGTACTGTGTAATAGGTGTTGGTGCCTTCCGGGTTTGAACCAACACTTAGTGTTGACAACTTCCATTTGAGAGAGCCGTAATGGACTACGCCTTGAATTAGGTCCCTTGATCAAACTTCAGTTGTCACACACACAATACTGATATGGGACTAAGTTCGCGGGTTAGCGCTATTAATGGCCATGCACTTTTATCTTGATTCTCATGAGAGTCTTTAGGGAATGGCCCATACTTCCCACAGTCGCGGCCTCACGACCACTCTCACTTAGGTGAGTCCTCCAAGGGTACGTGTGACATGTACCTCGTGAAAAAATTCGCCTCGGGCTCATTCAGGGAAAAACCCTTCCTAGACGTCACACTAAGTAGCACGAGCACCGTACGGATGGGGAGGAGACTCACTCTCCTATTAACAAAATTGTGCTACTTTTATCATGAGTCACGCTCTACGGGTTGTTTCTACCCATTGAACCTTCTTCATGGGATCTCCAATCACAAAGGATGGGTTACTCCCGCTGGTGACTCCCTGTGGGCTCACCCCATCCACCTCAGGTGAAAAAGGATCTAGCCTCTGTGCTAGTCCCGAGGCAAGTTGCGCAACTTTTAGAAAGCCTCTATAATTTATTTTCTCTTCATCGATGAAGTATCACAAGTCTGCAGAATTTTAAGGGCCCAATAGTGCACATGGAAGCAGCATTATGAATCTCATCAAGTAAATCACATTTCAATGGTAACATCCACTTTGCTTAGCATCAAATATGATACTAGCTAGTCAGTAGTCTCACTACTAGGAATCAAACCTTTGATCAGTAGTCTACTACTAGGAACTAGTCTTCAACATATTGTGACCAGTAGTCTTTCACCCACTAGGAGCCACATTTTCCTCAACATGCGTCATGCTTTGCATAACATAATCTCACATCAATAGTAACTTCACAAAAATCCTCTGATAAGTTTCAAGAATTTTCAATTCTCAAGCTTTGCAAAAGTTAGATAAAATCCATGTGCAAATATAGTTTCGAATTTGCAATCATATGATAAATAATTGGGTATCCAGGATTTAAAGTACCAAAAAATTCAACGCACCTCGTATTCAAAAAATCAAAACTTAGATACCATTTGAAATAGATACCACAACAATAATTATCAAAATAGCCAAGATAATCAGAAGTCAAAGATTTCGGTTATTATGATTTAACATCTTTACCAAAGTATAATTTCAATTACTAAACTTCGCAATACTTTGCAAATTTTTTTTTTTTTCCTTCTCCTTCCACATTTTAAGCTCAATTATGCAGAAGAGCTATACATGCCCAGAGATCCAAACTAGCAAAGCTAAGTGCAAGAAACATAAATAAATTCATGAGATATATCACATAATCTCACTACGCATACACGCATGCGACATGCTAAAATAGACTTAAAATTAAGAACATACTATATATAGATGTTCTTTATGTCGCTAATTTTCTTTGTGTATACATAACTCGAGAAATCATAATTATCTTCAAATCATGTACCCCCACATTTCGCAGTCATGTATTTATCAAAGAATTTAACATTGAAATAATAATTTCCATAATTTCATCAAACAATTTATTTCATAGAGACACTCAGCAAAATAAAATCAGCTTCAAGTTACTTGTTTTACAAAAGTCGATAATCCCATGAAAATTTTTCTCTCTTGAAAGAGAACTCCACAAACACTGACTTTAGGTGGTTTACCAAACTATAACTCTATATGTAAAATCTCAAAAAAAAAAAAAATCCTTTTTTTTTCTTTCAGGCCAAAACCATGTATCAAAAATTAAAAAGGAATAAATGTAGGTATGCTACTCTCTTTATAAAAAAATTAAAAATATTATTAGTCTTCTAATCAGCATACCGAAATAAGAATCCTAACATAAGTGATCTTTTGCATCAAAGACAGCATATTGTTTCTTGATTTCAACCATTGCCTTCTCTGCAAATGAGTCCACCTGGTGTTTCTCACACAGCACAGGAATCACGTGGAGTAAACAAATACAATATAGCACAGGGTCAAGAAATTGTAGCATCCGCCCACAAGCCAGCAATCACACCGAGAAACCTATTTAGATCTCTTCCTGATGCAATATCCCTCAGAGTTACAATAGCCCTGTTGATCTGAATCCTTAGAGCAGTGGCCAGCTGAAGTATGGTCTATGAACCTCAGGGATATGGGGCTTAGACTTATTGATGAAGGTGGAAGCATTGGACCACAAGACCAATACAGCCAGAGCAAGTATCAAACCATGGCAAATTAGAGGGATCAAATTGTAGCCCACCAATTCAAACAAACCCAGATAGCAGTCACCCCACCTAGGAGTCCTGCTGATATCTTCTTATCCCTCCACAGGAACACATCAGCCGGCTTGCCGCCGGGCTTTTCACGTCCGAAGATCCCGTAGACCTTGGACTTGAGCGGCGACGATTTCTTGTCTCCGTCGTCGGAATCCGAGGACGAGGACGACGAATCGTGGCCGCGCAGCTACTCGCTAATCTTCTCCATCAGGGATTCGGCCTTCGATTCTTCATAATCTGACATGCTCAAATAGCTCCTTCCGTCGCCTTTCTAAATTTCCACTTTTACTTTCTCACTTTTTTTTTTCCTTTAAAAAAAATATATAAAATTTTAAAGCTATACAAATCAAAACCCATAACGTCTTTAGAATTGTTGGAAAATATAGGCTTTGATTTGTATTTTCTACAACAAAATATTAGCAATACCAAGATATTAAACGTAGCAAAATAATTGAAAGTAATTCTATATGAACTCTTGATAAAATTATGTAATCTAAAGCAGTAAAATGATATAAAATAGCTCGTCCGTGAGAGTCGTGACAGAGTCACTGTCCTAAAGACGTTATCGCCTCCCTACGTGCAGGTGTTGACGGCAGATAATGTCTCCAAGATAAAACCCATTGACGCAGCTATGTCTCCTCCATGTGCACGTCCACAGGAAGACGGTATGAACCAGTCCACGATCACGTTGCCCAAGTATAAAATATGAAAATAGCTATAAAGGAAAAACATTGTGATAGTAAAGTATAAAACACTAAGTATGGAAGCATAGTAGCTTCTTGTCTTCTATGTCACATCCCATGGCCTTATATACTTGGCCAATCAAAATCCATTTATTGGCTACATAAGTAAGATTAAAAGCCTTTGTAACTCATGGAATAATTATAACCATTCTCAATAATGCCAAATAATAAAGTATATTATATACACCATAAACACATTTGAGTTAATAATATTCATTATTGCATTTGTAACTCATTTCATAATTTACATGTAAGTAAATACATAGAGCCATAAATTGCAATATAATAACAATGCTATAATGTTCATTTTATTTTATTAAAATATTCCAACATTAACTACATGAGCATTGTATGTAATTTGTGCACGGTTTGTATACTTCGATTACCTTTATTTATAATTGCTCTGGATTGTAATTTGGTTAAATGTTAGTAAAAATTATTATGCTCCTATGCATAGTACGAGGTTTTAGCTAGTTAGAATGTCAAGTGAAAATATTTTCTTTGTATTTTATCAAGTTAGATTGAATTCAAAAATTGATAACAATAAAAGGATGGTTATAAATGGAATAAAAACGGGTCTAATATATATATATATATATATATATATATATATACATATATATACATACATATATGTATATATATATATATATATATATATATATACATATATATATATATAGATATATCTGTCTATACATATATACATATATATACATATGTATATACATGTATCTATATATACATATATATATACATATATATACATATGTATATACATATATATATATACATATATATATAAACACATATATATATGTATATGTATATGTATATATATATGTGTATATATGTATGTATATATGTATATATATATACATATATGTATATGTATATATATATATATATCTATATATATATATATATGTATATGTATATATATATATATATGTATATGTATATATATATATATATGTATATGTATATATATATATATATATGTATATGTATATATATATATATATATATATATATATATATATATATATATGGGAGCTGATCCACTGCTAGCGCTAGCAACTTAACCCAAGTTGCTAGCGCGATCTGACCATCCACGGGCGAGAATGGACGGCCAGATCGCACGCCACAACAGCGAATTTTTTCATCGTCCGCTACATAATGTAGCGGACGGTGAAAAAATCGTCCGCTACATTATGTAGCAGATGGCCCAACAGCGCTAGCAAGTTGCTAGCGCTGGCAGTGGATCATGATCCTATATATATATAGCTGAAGCTGAGAGAATATTGTCCAGTCGTCGTTTACTAGGATATTTTCTTAACTCGCCATGTGTACTTTCTTATTTTGACTTTTTGAAATATTTTGATTTAACTTACCTTTTGATGCCAAGGAAGGTGGGTTCGTACCTACGTGGAGGTGCCACAAAGGCTGCAGTCTGCGTCAGCTTCCAAGTATGTTGATGTGAGACACAGCAAGGGTGGAACAAGGGCAGAGACCAAGGGCTTCCCAGACAGAACTCGAGGGTGGCAGTGCTGCGAGGGCGATAGCGCGAGATGAATACACGATGACAGTCACAGTCCGATGCTTAGGTCCAGAGTCAGGGTACTGTATGTTTCTCTCTCTAGAATTCTAGAATGAGAAAGTGAAATATGTTCTGAAAATGTCCAACCTCTATCTTTTTCAAATGAATTCTCAAGACCTCTATTTATAGAGATTGAGATGATGATGTCATAAACCGACATGTGGCGCTCCCCGGGAGTGACACGTCACCAGGGGGTCCACGGGTGCCGGTGCTCCACGGACTGTCGAATCGCATATTCATCCGGCCTGCCCCGCACAGCGTCGCTCTGTCTGTCTGGAAAGACTGGCTCCCACCGCATCGGTGTGGCCAGAGAACCCCCTTGATCTAGCCTCCAATCCAAGCCCTTGCGGAGTCCCACAGGCCTGGCAGCGGTGGGGAAGACCCGACGCCCAACTGCCAGGTGAACTAGGCGCGATGCCCTCCGAAGACCTGCTCCCGTCTCGGAGTGACCCGGGGGTCATAGTCCCTAGGGGTGCCGACGCAAGCCCCCAGTGCCAGAGCACGTAGGCCAGTCACGCAGGCACCCTGACGGAGATAGTGTCCCGGAGGAGTCGCCTATTTCGCAGGCCGAGGTAGCATCCCGGAGGAGCCGTCTACCTGACAGGCCAAGGTAGCATCCCGGAGGAGCCGTCTACCTGGCAGAAGGGGAGTCTTCGTGCCGGAGCACTTGGAGCTCCCTGGCAGAGATAGTGTCCCGGAGGAGTCGCCTATCCCCGCGGGTGAGTCCTTGTGCCGGAGCACTCGGAGCATGTCAAGGTAGCATCCCGGAGGAGCCGTCTACCCGACTGGCCGAGGTAGCATCCCGGAGGAGCCGTCTACCTGGCGGAAGGGGAGTTGAAGAGCTCACTGGCAGAGATAGTGTCCCGGAGGAGTCGCCTATCCCCGCGGGTGAGTCCTTATGCCGGAGCACTCGGAGCGAGTCAAGGTAGCATCCCGGAGGAGCCGTCTACCCGACTGGCCGAGGTAGCATCCCGGAGGAGCCGTCTACCTGGCGGAAGGGGATTTGAAGAGCTCCCTGGCAGAGATAGTGTCCCGGAGGAGTCGCCTATCCCCGCGGGTGAGTCCTTGTGCCGGAGCACTCGGAGCATGTCAAGGTAGCATCCCGGAGGAGCCGTCTACCCGACTGGCCGAGGTAGCATCCCGGAGGAGCCGTCTACCTGGCGGAAGGGGAGTTGAAGAGCTCACTGGCAAAGATAGTGTCCCGGAGGAGTCGCCTATCCCCGCGGGTGAGTCCTTATGCCGGAGCACTCGGAGCGAGTCAAGGTAGCATCCTGGAGGAGCCGTCTACCCGACTGGCCGAGGTAGCATCCCGGAGGAGCCGTCTACCTGGCGAAAGGGGAGTTGAAGAGCTCCCTAGCAGAGATAGTGTCCCGGAGGAGTCGCCTATCCCCGCGGGTGAGTCCTTGTGCCGGAGCACTCGGAGCATGTCAAGGTAGCATCTCGGAGGAGCCGTCTACCCGACTGGCCGAGGTAGCATCCCGGAGGAGCCGTCTACCTGGCGGAAAGGGAGTTGAAGAGCTCCCTGGCAGAGATAGTGTCCCGGAGGAGTCGCATATCCCTGCGGGTGATGTACACTCCGGAGAGTGGGTTGAAGCATGTTCCATGACCAAGGCAAGGTGCGCATGGTGTGATGAATGAGTGTGGTGCCCGGGGGCATGATGACATGATTATGGCGCATGGGCGCGATGAAGTGAGTAAGGTGTCGGGGGCACGTTTGTGTCAACGGCGCGGTGCATGGAGACCAAAGGCCAACCCTTCGGGGAAGGCCAAGCCCAACCTCAAGGGGAGGCCGAGGCCGACCCCCATGGGGAGGCCGAGGCCGACCCCCATGGGGAGGCCGAGGCCGACCCCAATGGGGAGGCCGAGGCCGACCCCAAGGGGAAGGCCGAGGCCGACCCCAAGGGGAAGGCCGAGGCCGACCCCAAGGGGGAGGCCAAGGCCAACTTCCTTGGGCAAGTGTCATGGCGCGTCGACGGGCGACGGGCGAAGTGCGACGGTCGAAGTGTCATGAGGCTTGGTCACGTTACTTGAGCGTGCATGCTTTGACCGGTTGTGAGCGTTGAAAATGTATGTTGCTTGTGCGGACGTGTCATGCAAAATGAGACCGTAGTGGGCCTTTGGGTACAACCAGAATAGGTTGGGAACATAAGCCCCCTGCGTGTGGTGTGCGCGGAGAGGCAACCCAAGCGGGCACCGCACGCATGAATACTTAGCAAGATTTTATGTTGTTTGGCCGGAGCGTTGTTGAGGGCGTCAATGCGTGATGATGAAGAGTAGGTGGCTCGAGCCACCTCGTGCACCACCTATGAAAGCTTGGAATGCTTGGGGGTTGAGACGAAGGCACGATGATAGGGCGCAGGGGTGCGAGCATGTAAACGGCGCCCGGGCGACGGACGACGAGTGTCGCGGAGACGTCACCCGGGCGATGGGCGACAAGCGTCGTGGAGACGGCGCGCGGGCGCTGGCGACGAGCATTAGAGAATGAATAGGAGTAAGTGGTTCGAGCTATCTCGCGCACCACCTACCAAGGGCGTTGATGTCGAGGCCGAGGGGGTAGGGGGAGGGATGGCCGAGGCCGAAGGGGGAGGGGAGGAAGGGGGAGGAAGGGGAAAGGGGGGCGGCGTCGGCGTAGGGGAGGAGGTGGGGAGGCCAAGGCCGAGGGGGGGCGGGGGAGGAGGGAGGAAGGAAGGGGAAAGGAAGAAAGAAGGGGGCGGCGGGGTGCCGCGGTGGCCGAGGGCGGGGGAAGGAGGGCGGGGGAGAGAGAAAAGAAGAGAGGGAGGTGCGGCCGGGGGGGTCGTCGTCCGCGAGGGGGGCTGCCGGCCGAATGACGAGGCCGAGGGAGATTGGCGGCGCCGCATGGAGGCTGGGTGGCCGAAAGGAGAAGAGAAAGAGATGGGGAAAAGATTAGGGTTTAGAAAAATTAGGGTTTGGGAGGGAGAAGAAAGGCGCGGGTCGGGTTTCGGGTAGGGTCGGGTCGCGGGTCGGGCACATCACTGAGGGAGAACGGGCGCGGGTCGGTGGCGCGCAGGTCGGTTCGGGTTCGCGGGTAGGGTTTCCAGATTTTTTGAAATTCAAATAAAATAATAATATTTTTTTTTAATAATAATAATTTTTTTTCAGCAAGCCTAAGGAGGGAGCTCTCAAGAAAATTTTCATAATATGCAAGATGAGAGTGAGAGAAATGAGATGGGAGAAAGATGAAGCTTTCTATGAGAAAGAGAGAAGTTGTTTATGAAGTGGGGAAAGGGTGATGGGGTGTTGGATGGTGAGGGAGGAGAGGAAAGTGTGAGAGGGAGAGTGATGAGAGCATGAATGTGGGGAGCACGTGGGGAGATGAAAAACTTGAAAATTTTTCTAAGTGTTGAAATTTTTTTTTTTTTGAGTTCGGGCAAAGATGCTAAGGGGAGGTCGTTAAGGGTGGTGATTGATGACCGGTTGCGAAAAAAAAATGAATTTTTTTCTAAGTGTTGGGCTGAGACAAGGATGCCGAGGGAGATCATCGATGACCGGGTGCGAAAAAAAGGAAATTTTTTCTAAGTGTCAAGAAAAGTGAATGCAGGATGATATTGCGACCGTAGCAGCGCGGCTCGAGCCACCCCGCGCACCACGTACCAAGTCATTGCAATGTGAGGCCGAAGGGATTGGGAAGGGGTGAAGCCCCCAAGGGAGTGGGTGATGACATGAAGGGTGATATCAAGAGACTTGTGCAAGAGCAATATAACTTGAAAATTTTCTAAGTCTGGAAAATGGAACTTCATTGATAACGAAGGATAGACAGCATGCCTTGATACATGGGTATGACGTACATGGAAACTTGCAAAATGAACGAAAAAATTACAAGTGTGGAAAATGCACTAAGGCATGCCAAGGCTTGGTCGGGTAGGTCATATGTCCCGTACTCAGAGTTTGAGCTCTCCGGACGCAATCTTGTCGGTGAAGACAAACTTGAGGCCCCTGCACCACTTGAGGCCATGACCGACCTTCCGATGATAGGGGCAGTAGTTGTGATGGGCTAAGTCTTCCGGGGTAGGTTCATTGTCGACATTGGGCAGGGTTATGGTATTGTCGTCGATCCATGTCTCAAGGAGATCTCTAACAGTCTTCAAGTCACACGGGTATTCCGGGGCAGGCATCGGCTGCCCTCTCTTATCAGGACGCTCGTCCCTTCCTTGGGACTGACGCTTGCGGTTGTTGTCGTTGTTACTAGCTGCTTCCGTCGTCGCGGCCATGGCAATATGAGGTTGGGGCTTTGGGGTCTTTGACGGACCGACCGAGTCATAGGTGCGTCGTGCAGCTTCCTTGAGATGTCTCCAAGACCGAAGCTGGAGGTTTTCAAGGTAGACCCTGTAGGTGTCCTTCATGTTCTTGATGCAAATGGGTACAAGGGTTTCATCTTTGCTGAAGTCAGTGCACTCCAAGCACTTGTGATGAAATCGCGTAACATAGGTGTTGAGGTCTTCCCCGGGATTCTGGCGGATCCCGGCAATGTCAACGATGGTCACACGTTCCGTCTCATAGTGAAACTTGTCAAGGAAGAGCTGGACCATGTCGGACCATGAGTGGATAGTACTGTCAGGAATCTGATGATACCAAGAGTAGGCGAGGCCAGTCAGGGACTTGTGAAATTCCCGAAGCTTCAAAGTATCGTCTTCCCCGTAGTGTTCGAGGGAGCCAGCAAAATGGGTGAGATGCTCGCGGGCGTTGCCTTCTTTGCCGTTGAACAAGGTGAAGGATGGTTGCTTGTACTTGACAGGGTAGGGCTTAGTAGCAAGGCTGCCAAAGTAGGGAGCATGACCTGACAGCTTAGAGGGGGAGTGGGGTAAGGATGACTGCTTGAGACGGTGAAGGAGGGCATCTAAGTCATGCTTGGTGACGTACGACGCATGTGAGGGTTTGTGCCCTGTCGTGATGATCCGAGCACCAGAGCCCCCAGACGGTACAACCTGAGGCATTGAGGGGATGACGATGGTAGAGAAGGGTTGGTGGTGGTGAGCAACTTGTTGGGGCATGGTTTGTACATGGGTAGTGTCAGCTGCTGGAGGTCGGTCATCAGGAAAGGTCGACTGGAGTAAGCCGGGGGAATGACTTGTGTTTAGGTTTCGACTAATTATGTTCGGGTTAGGCTCCATCTCAATTGATTCGTGAGTCTCCGAAGTGCTTCGAGCAAGGGCAATGCGTGGCGCCGGGGGCTGAGGTGCCGCGAGTCCTACTGTCGAGGGCCCGGAGGACCAAGGCAGCGGTGGTCGCGACACTGGGGCCTGAGCAGTGTCCAAAACTAGCCCAGGCCTTGAAGGTTGGATATGAGCAGGAGGGGCCAAACCAGGATCTTGGGATAACACGGGGTGAGTAATGGGCACAGGGTGCGGAGCTCTAAGGCTTTGGGAAATCGGTGATTGTGAAGTCAAGACTTGGATTGATTTTTGCATTTCTAAGATGGTTGTCATAAGAGTGGCTATAGTGGGCGAAAACTGCTGGATGGCCGCATTGACTGCAACTTGTATGTCAGGTGCGGTAGTTTGTGGCTGGTCTTGGGGACGCACAGCACTGGTCCCCTCTTGTTCACCCGAGTGGTCCTTTTCTTGTACGGCATGGATAAGGCCCTAGCTGGCAGCCCTCGTAACTTTTCGTTGTCTAGGCATGGAGACTGAGTGCGGAAGATAGACAGACTGTAGTACGATGCTCACCTCCCTAGCGGAGTCGCCAAAATGATGCCAAGGAAGGTGGGTTCGTACCTACGTGGAGGTGCCACAAAGGCTACAGTCCGCGTCAGCTTCCAAGTATGTTGATGTGAGACACAGCAAGGGTGGAACAAGGGCAGAGACCAAGGGCTTCCCAGACAGAACTCGAGGGTGGCAGTGCTGCGAGGGCGATAGCGCGAGATGAATACACGATGACAGTCACAGTCCGATGCTTAGGTCCAGAGTCAGGGTACTGTATGTTTCTCTCTCTAGAATTCTAGAGTGAGAAAGTAAAATATGTTCTGAAAATGTCCAACCTCTATCTTTTTCAAATGAATTCTCAAGACCTCTATTTATAGAGATTGAGATGATGATGTCATAAACCGACATGTGGCGCTCCCCGGGAGTGACACGTCACAGGGGGTCCACGGGTGCCGGTGCTCCACGGACTGTCGAATCGCATATTCATCCGGCCTGCCCCGCACAGCGTCGCTCTGTCTGTCTGGAAAGACTGGCTCCCACCGCATGGGTGTGGCCAGAGAACCCCCTTGATCTAGCCTCCAATCCAAGCCCTTGCGGAGTCCCACAGGCCTGGCAGCGGTGGGGAAGACCCGACGCCCAACTGCCAGGTGAACTAGGCGCGATGCCCTCCGAAGACCTGCTCCCGTCTCGGAGTGACCCGGGGGTCATAGTCCCTAGGGGTGCCGACGCAAGCCCCCAGTGCCGGAGCACGTAGGCCAGTCACGCAGGCACCCTGACGGAGATAGTGTCCCGGAGGAGTCGCCTATTCCGCAGGCCGAGGTAGCATCCCGGAGGAGCCGTCTACCTGGCCGGCCAAGGTAGCATCCCGGAGGAGCCGTCTACCTGGCAGAAGGGGAGTCTTCGTGCCGGAGCACTTGGAGCTCCCTGGCAGAGATAGTGTCCCGGAGGAGTCGCCTATCCCCGCGAGTGAGTCCTTGTGCCGGAGCACTCGGAGCATGTCAAGGTAGCATCCCGGAGGAGCCGTCTACCTGGCGGAAGGGGAGTTGAAGAGCTCCCTGGCAGAGATAGTGTCCCGGAGGAGTCGCCTATCCCCGCGGGTGAGTCCTTATGCCGGAGCACTCGGAGCGAGTCAAGGTAGCATCCCGGAGGAGCCGTCTACCCGACTGGCCGAGGTAGCATCCCGGAGGAGCCGTCTACCTGGCGGAAGGGGAGTTGAAGAGCTCCCTGGCAGAGATAGTGTCCCGGAGGAGTCGCCTATCCCCGCGGGTGAGTCCTTGTGCCGGAGCACTCGGAGCATGTCAAGGTAGCATCCCGGAGGAGCCGTCTACCCGACTGGCCGAGGTAGCATCCCGGAGGAGCCGTCTACCTGGCGGAAGGGGAGTTGAAGAGCTCCCTGGCAGAGATAGTGTCCCGGAGGAGTCGCCTATCCCCGCGGGTGATGTACACTCCGGAGAGTGGGTTGAAGCATGTTCCATGACCAAGGCAAGGTGCGCATGGTGTGATGAATGAGTGTGGTGGGGGGGGCATGACATGATGTGGCGCATGGGCGCGATGAAGTGAGTAAGGTGTCGGCACACGGTCAAAATGGGCGCGACGGAGTGCGTAAGGTGCCGGGGGTACGTTGGTGTCAATGCTGGCGCATGGGCGCGATAGAGTGCGTATAGTGCCGGGGGCACAATAGTGTGACAGAGAACCTGGGGGCACGGCTGTATCAGTGGCGCGGCGCGCGGGCGCGGCGAAGTGTTGGAGTGTGACGCCCGAACGCCGGTGACGGGGTCACGAAGACGACGTCCGGGCGACGGACGAGGAGTTGTGTCTGGGCGACGGGGTCGCGGAGTTATGTCCGGGCGACGGGGGTCGCGGAGTTGACGTCCGGACGACGGGCGACGGGGGTCGCGGAGTTGACGTCCGGACGACGGGCGACGGGCGTCGCGGAGTTGACGTCCGGACGACGGGCGACGGGGGTCGTGGAGTTGACGTCCGGACGACGAGCGAATGGCATCGCGGTGGATGGATGCAAGGCCTCTTGAAGAGAAGTGAAAATGTTAAGTATGGAGACCAAAGGCCAACCCTTCGGGGAAGGCCAAGGCCAACCTCAAGGGGAGGCCGAGGCCGACCCCCATGGGGAGGCCAAGGCCGACCCCAATGGGGAGGCCGAGGCCGACCTCAAGGGGAAGGCCGAAGCCGACTTCCTTGGGCAAGTGTCATGGCACGTCGACCAACTTCCTTGGGCAAGTGTCATGGCGCGTCGACGGGCGACGGGCGAAGTGCGACGGTCGAAGTGTCATGAGGCTTGGTCACGTTACTTGAGCGTGCATGCTTTGACCGGTTGTGAGCGTTGAAAATGTCTGTTGCTTGTGCGGACGTGTCATGCAAAATGGGACCGTAGTGAGCCTTTGGGTACGATCAGAATAGGTTGGGAACACCTTTTTAATAATGATTTGGACTCTCCCTCTCTCTCTCTCTCATATTTATTTGAAATCTTTTTTGCCATTTGAAATTCAACTAATTATATAGATTTTTCATTTCTCTCTCTTCTACGTCAACATGTCCTCCTCAAAAAATTTGTTTATATATTTCTAATTTTATTAATTCCTAAATTTTGCCAAAAGTAATTCTCCATATATTCCTTTTAATCTTAATTTTTTTATTGTTTAGAGAAGCCTAATATTTTCCATCAGTTTTTCTCTTTAACTATCATACGAGTTATTATTATTAGTATTATCTCTATATAATACAAATCTCAACACATGAGTTATTATTGTTAGTATTATCTCTATAATTGCTATTAGGTAAGAAAGACTATTTTTATAATTTCATATAAAACTAACAATTAATTCTCAAGTTTATTTTTAACGACAAAAATTGGTAGGAGACCTCATATAAAAAGGTAGAAATAATTTTATGATTATTTATTATCCTTACCAATTTTGTTATTTTTATCATGTATACAAATACGATATCTCTTAATAAATAATTTGATAGTTGTTATTCCCGTATACTACGCACAGATCAAAACTTATAAACAATGACTTGACAACATGTGTTTATTAGTACATTCGTGACATGAATCGAAATGCATGACACTAGACCAACAATTTTTAACTAAGCCTCAAAACAGAAAACTTTGGCAACTCAGGCATATTGGGCTAAGCAACTGCCTGCAGTAGCCCAACTTGGACTAAGACCTGGATCTGTAGTTAATTTTGGGACTATGTACAGATCATTGTACACTGGTGAGTGGCACTAAGAACAAGTGATTAATGCACAAGGTTCAACCAGGCGTTGTTACTTGTTATACCTCTTGCAGATACGATTGTTCAATAAATGCCAATTAGCAACTTCAAAAGTGCCAACAGGTAACTATTGTCTGTTCACATAGAATATACTGTGGTGGAGGGCTAGGTTGCTGCCGGTAAGATTGGTGGCTTCGGTGGGGTTTTTCTGTTGGGCCCCGGTGGTTGGTCGGGGGTTTTGAGAAGCTTCTTCCGGCGTTTTGTTTTAGGGATTCTGTTGAATTTGAGGAGCTTTCGGCAGACAAGTGATGGCCGGAAAAAAGTGGTTTCCGGCACCGGAGTAGTGCACGAGGATCGAGGACTTGTTGTAGCGGCATGACACGTGTCTGGAGTTGGGAGTGCGGCTGCCTGTGTGTTGCAATTTTGTGATCGGATGTTTTCTTAGTATTTATCTTGTTTTAGTCTTAGTTAGTATTATCTTGTTTTAGTCTAAGTTAGTATCATCTTGTACTTCGTTTGTTATTTTAGTTGGTTAGTTTGTCTTTATTTTAATTTTCTTTTAGTTGTTCACTTGGATGGAGATCTCATTCATTTAGTTTGTCTTTTACTTTTCGGCTACTTCTTGTATATTCGGTCTCAAAATAAATCTTGGTATATATTCTAACTTCTATATAAAAAAAAGAGTTAACTAAGCCATTGACCACCAAATTATAACCCAAATTTCATTTTGACCACTGAATTTTCATTTGCGTCAAAATGACCACTGGACTCTTCAATTGCGCTCAATTAAGTTACTCTGTTAGATTCCGTCAAATCTAAATCCGTTAAGTCGTTTAATTTAGGGGCAAATTCGTCACTGAATAAATTTCTCTCTCTCTCTGTAAATTCCGATGGTCTCTCTTCTACCGCCTCCTTCATCGTCGCCGATTTGCCGTAGATCACCGACCAATCCCACGCCAATTGACATGAAGTGACGACATCGACCAACCGCTGTCACTACAATGACCACTGGTCCATCCTGCCACCATGGAACAGCCACCAACCGTCTGCCGCAACACCAACACCGACCCAATGATTCGGTTAGTTCGTCAACACCATTGCCGGCCACCAATACCAACCGAACAACTAACGGGCATAACACCGGTGCCAAAAGCCACCAGATACGTCATCGATGGGGCCACCACACTCCTGCCGACAACCACTGCACTCCCGTCGCCAAAAACCACCAGATCTGTCGCTGATGGGCCACCACACTCTCGTCGACAACCACCATACCCCCTGATGGGCGTTTGCAGGTCCCATATGCCGCCGCCCTGTACACGTCGTTCTTCAAGCTCTCGTCAACCACCGCCTCCGCCACCTCTCTGCCGGGCGCCATCGCGGCGAAGGAGGAATCTCCATCGATCGGCTCAATCTCCGACGGCATCTCTCTTACCCCTCCTTGCAAGCAAGATTTTGCAGTTGGAAAGGGAGATCACTGGTCAGTGAGGAGGACAAGACTATCTCCCACTCCAGCAAGGGTCATATTTCAAAGACATCGAATGTGGTGGTGGGTAAGTGAGCAATGGAGGAAGAAAAATAGGAGAAGAAAAAGAAGAATAGAAAAGAAGAAAAAAAAAAGGAAGTAAATTCATGTCCGGTGTAGGCAAATTGACGTGTTTACCACTCACTAAAGGGAATTAACAGGACGCCGGTAGGCTCGATTCAACGAAATGACCTTATTGGATAAAATTGAAAAATCAGTGGTCACTTTGATACAAATTGATGTCCAGTGGTCAAAATGAAATTTGGGTTATAGTTCAATGGTTAATGGCGTAATTAACTTAAAAAAAAAACACACACACACACACACATACATAGAATATACTGCCGAGTAGGAGAATCTAGTTTGCGATGTTAGTTAAAGGTTTTCTTAGAGATTTGTGATTATGAATTTTTAGTGACCGACTCTGCTACTAAATGTTGCATCCTATCATATCTGAATAACTTGTATTATACAAAGCAAGCTAAAGATTTTACTACTCACATGCATTTAGACTTTCAAATTATAATTATTTGTTTATATTAATAAGGGCTATAAACGAGTCGAGTTGAGCCGATTTTACCTTCTATAAGTTTGTTTGATGTACTTACAATTGTATATGGTCTAGAACGACAGCTGATTTTGAGGGCTTTAAACGGGCCAAGTTGAGCCAATTTGTAAGGGATTTAACATATTATTGTTATTTTTTATTTTGTGGTATATTTGTATGACAGAAAAGAACATATAATTTGTTCCCATTCACGGTAAATGTATTCTGGATTAGTAGAATCTAATCTCTACTTTACTCAAATATTAGATGTCTTTATAGTGCATTCTTGGTGGTTGACTACGTGAGTCGGCATAAATGAGCGAGGATTACAAAGAAAATTGAACTTTTTGAAACGGAGACAAAAGAATTTACCGCTCACATGCACCTAGACTTGCAAAGTATGACCGACACATTTTTGTTAAATACATTGACAATAAACGTACTCACGCGGCCCAATCTTAGGGTTGATCAAGGTTGTTCATGTTACACACAAAGCTTAGACCTATAATTATTGACATCGACTCGTTTGTGCATCGAGTGGAGAGCCCAAATTTCCTTATCGAGCCACGTTTGATTCATTTGAAGGAGTTCAAGTAGATTAAATTTTTTGAAGGCCTACATCTGGTCCAATTTCAACATATATATATATCTCTATATATCCGGCCCAAGCTTCACCTCACCCTATTATTGGTTGGTTTTACCGTAGTTTATTATTATTAATTACCCTAGTAATAATAAATAATAAATATGAAAAAGAGTGGAGAGTTGGAACAGAGAAAGCAGGAAAAAGTGGCATTTTCCGTCCAACTTGGGTTTGAACGGGCCCAAACACATCCGACAGCTGTCAGGCCCCCCTTCTCTCTCCCCCCCCCCCCCCCCCCTTCCTTCCCTTCCCCTCAAAAATTTCCCCTAAAAATCAAATCAAACCAAATAT
This sequence comes from Escallonia rubra, assembly GCA_033065855.1. Classification (NCBI taxonomy): domain Eukaryota; kingdom Viridiplantae; phylum Streptophyta; class Magnoliopsida; order Escalloniales; family Escalloniaceae; genus Escallonia; species Escallonia rubra. Next base: position 412,487 of record JAVXUO010001528.1, on the reverse strand, counting down.
TCGAGTCCGAAAACCGCTCATCTCTCTCTCTCTTTCTTCTCTTCTTCTCTCTAAAACGCCCCCTCCCTCTCTCTCTCTCTCTCTCTAGGAACCAGATCTCCCGATCACAGATGGCGTCAGCAACCGCGCGCGAGGACAACGTTTACCTGGCGAAACTGGCGGAGCAGGCCGAGCGGTACGAGGAGATGGTTGAGTTCATGGAGAAGGTGGTGGCGGCGTCGGACGGCGGCGAGGAGCTGACCATCGAGGAGCGCAACCTCCTCTCCGTCGCATACAAGAACGTGATCGGCGCCCGCCGCGCCTCCTGGCGGATCATCTCCTCCATCGAGCAGAAGGAGGAGAGCCGCGGCAACGAGGGCCACGTCGCCACCATCCGCGACTACCGGTCCAAGATCGAGTCCGAGCTCTCCTCCATCTGCGACGGCATCCTCAGGCTCCTCGACTCCAAGCTCGTCGCATCCGCCTCCACCGGCGACTCCAAGGTCTTCTACCTCAAGATGAAGGGCGATTACTATCGCTACCTGGCCGAGTTCAAGACCGGGGCCGAGAGGAAGGAGGCCGCCGAGAACACGCTCTCCGCCTACAAGTCGGCTCAGGTATTCTCTGTTTTGTTGCGCTTTATTTGTGATTCGATTTGTTTTTTTTGTTGACTTTCTATATTCAGGGAGATCTAAATGAATTAGATCGTAGATTCATGTGCTACTACTGTACAGTTATTCGGATTGCATTTTTTCTATTTAATCCAGATCTGGACATCATGTTTCTAATTGAATCTGAAGAACGAACATACAGGGCTGCATTGTTTCGGCTTATGCACTTCCTAGCCGATTGAATTCTGGATTCTGCAATTTTTAGTTTAATTGACACTTGCGATTTGCAATTGATATATGAACCATATTTTTTTTATTTTGTGCTTGATTAATCTGAGGGATCCAAATGCTGGATGCTGTTAGCTGAAATGCGTTTGGGTCTTACATAGCAATGACAAGTGTATGTGTGTGTGATAAATTGGCTTACGTAATACTACTGATGAAGGGTTAGGTCTTTATTGATGTTCTTTATATAAATAGAGCTTGAAATTTGGGCGGAATGTTGGAAACGATTTTTTGCTACTGTTTAGGAATTCAAAATTTACAATTGCTAGGTTTTTTTTTTTTGGCTTAAGAGGATTTGGTTGCTACACAGAACGTGTGGATGCACGTTAGGGTGTTGGTTCATTTATGATCTCTGTTTGGTTGTTGAGAATGTGGTGAATTGGATCTTAGATTTTGTGGTTTGGTTGTTTAAATATTAAGGATTTCCAAATCGATAGTTAATTGAGTTCTGAAATATTAACCTTAACGGGTATTAGAATGCGAACCTTCTCATCTTTCTGCAATTATGTCTGCTCGATATGACAGATGCAAGTGACAAATTTGGTCTCTGTACAGCACTGTGTTGAGATGTAGTTATGACTCTGGTTTCTGTTGTTTTACCTTCTCGTTTGTTGACTTAAAAGAGCATCAATGCTTGGAACTTGGGAGTATGCTTATTAGTTTGACGTGTGACCCTAAGTTTCACGAAGTTTTTATTGTTGCTGCTTTCAGGATATTGCAAATGCTGAACTAGCTCCGACCCATCCGATCCGGCTAGGACTTGCACTTAACTTCTCTGTTTTTTACTACGAGATTCTGAATTCTCCTGATCGTGCTTGTAATCTTGCAAAGCAGGTGAGAAGTGTTAGGCATTGCAACATTGTTTTATTATTGCAAAACAGGTGAGAAATGTTGGGCGTTGCAACATTTTTCTACAAGACTTAACTTTTTAAAAATTTCAATATGGTAGCTGATTTACGTTCACTATTCATTTGCATGGAATGAAAAGGTTCTTTATTAGGTTTACACTTCTCAAAGACACGATCTTTTTGTAATTTACTTGTACGATCGATTTACGCAATTCAGACACTTCTGTTTGACATTTTCTTTCTGTAATGGTAAAAAGGCTTTTGATGAAGCCATCGCGGAGCTGGATACCCTAGGAGAAGAGTCTTACAAGGACAGCACCTTGATAATGCAGTTACTTCGTGATAACCTCACTTTGTGGACTTCAGACATGCAGGTAGGTGTTATTTTCTTCACAAGTATGGACCTTTTGTGAATTTTTCTAATGATCATTCATTATTGTTGTGCTGATTGATTGTATTGGCTTGATCCAGGATGATGGTCCAGAAGAAATCAAAGAATCAACCAAGCCCGATAACGAATAGTGAAGTCCTCTTATGGAAGTCCCCACATTGAGGATTGGGCTATTTCTTTGAATGCAATAGTTTCCCTTTGAATTAATATGCTGCCAGTATCAGCTCTATAGTTTCCAGACACCCGTGATTTTCGTTCATTCGAACATGTTGTTTAACTCTAGTTCATGAACTTTTATCTTGTGCTGTGCTTTGAGCATTTCCTTCCCTATTTAGTTAGCTTTTCTGTGTTTCCTTCCCTTGAAGAAAGTGATGCATTGATCTTGAAATGTTGCTATTGCTTGGTCACAAATTGGTACTTTTTTTTTTTTTTCTTTTTCCCGGTGAATCATAATTTTGTGCATTTTATTTTACGAGAAATCGTATTGGGAGTGTATCATGGAAAGTTGATGATAGATCTATATCTTGTTTCTTACTCTGTGCCATGGCGATAAGATCAATTTTGAGCTGCTCTCGTAGGGAGGAGGGGGGGTTGTGTGTGTTCAGTATAGTTGCTATCCACGTTAAAGTGTATTTCTAGTAGAGGTTTCTACTTGCAAGTTGTGCTATTTTTTTGGTTTGATTTTTGCAATGGAGTTATTAAAGCATCAAGTTTGTGAAGCCAATTTATCTGTAAAGGTCATTGATTGAGCTGTCCACTTACTAAAGTAGGGTAGTGTGCGCGCGTGCTACAGAGCCCCAAGACTTTTTCCGTTGGATGGATGAGGAGGTGTGGTGTACCTTTTAATTCATTCATTTGACCTTTTGAACCCTAAAAGAAAAACATCCCCTTCCTCCTCTTTCTTTTGCCACTATTAATTTTGTTTTTAACTAGGAAAATCCGATTTGCTGTGAGTGAGACCTACCCATGATCAATGGCAACACATTGCGTTTCTTCTCCCTTCCATGACTAGTATTGCAAAACAATTTGATTTTTTGGTGATTTTTTTGTTGTTCAAGTCTTCCTCTTCTTTAGACTCATCATTGATCAAGTTATTTATTTATTTTTTTGGTTAATAAGATAATAGCATTGAAAATTAAAAGGTTGCAGAGATACCCAACGGCGAGTAAAGGTCACGACATTCCCGTGACTCTGTATATACACGACCACAAAAGTCAGAAACTAACAACGAATTTATAAACTCAAAATCAATTACAATTAAACTAAAGCAGATCAAGCTTTAAGAGTGTTACACTTTACCTTTTTCTTTCGATTTTTTTGTCACAACGATTTGGGCTGCATCTTATAAGTAATTAAGGAGTAAATCAACTTATCTAACGGGAAATAATTTTTGATCGTGTTAAAGTACTAACGATTTCAATAAAATGAACATTCATTGCTGAGGCATTTACGTCAAGCTTATAATCATCACGATCATTAAAATCGGAAATTTTCCTTCGTCACAAGATTATTTTGATAAAATAACTCTAATTCTGGTGCCTCTAATACCAATTGAAACTAGTAAAATAAACTGGGAGAAGGGGCCAATTTTTTTTTTGGTTGGGGGGGGGGAGGTTTGAAAATTAATCGAGAATTCAAGCCAATCATAAAAATGCATCACAATCAAACCAATGAGCTGGGACAACCAATATGCTAATTATACGATCTCAAAAAAAAAAAAAAACAATTATAAGGTGACGAAGTTGCTTTGACTAGAGAACAATGCCTCTCTCTTGGAGAAAATCAGGTGTATTGTCGATTAAGAGTGCCAAAGAAGGAAATAAATAAAAAGATTGAGTTAGAAATATTTGATAAGAAGATTTAAAGGGTTCGTTCCTTACAAGAGCTCTAGAATTAACTAGCAACAATATATTCTTTCAGGTCAAGCTCAAAACCCTGACAAGCACTTGGTGATATCCTTAAATCTACAAAACTCACCCAAGACTTGACAACTTCTAGCATTTATCACAATCTTTTTACAATGATCAATTGTGCACAAAGAAACCCTCGCGAAAGAAAATGAGTACGAATGAAACTCTAGTATCATAGAGATATGAAAAAATTAATGACTTGAAGATGTCACTCCCAACTCAAGAATTTCTCACCTTTTTAAGATACTTGACTCGCCTTCATGCCTGATGTGTAATCTACAGGCGGAAACTATTGATTAACTTTTTATTCATCGTCCACTTGTTCTACCTATTTGATTTGGCGGACTACTGGTACTCAAAACTGACCATTTTTGGACATCGTTTAAAGTCTGGCTTATCACTTGGTTCACTCAAACATCCTCTGCAAACAAACACCTCTATCAAAATACCTTTATAACATCCACCGTCTGGTCCATCTGGACTAGTCGAAACCAACATATTTTTTCGAGCAATAAACTTCCAGCCTGAAGACACAGTTAGCCAAATTCTTTATCTGGGGCATATGATAATCATCTCTCATAACACTTTACGGAAACCCTATCCCCCCGCCTCTTGTCTAAAGAACGATATGAAGTATTCAATTATAATCATGCCCAAAACTCAACTGTGCTCTTATGACCTCCGTAGTACCATTAATATTTTCTTAGCCATCTCGTATCAATAAGAATAATCTAACGATCGACATCGGGGTCACTTGTCTAAACACTATGAATAATCGATATGGTTTTGTCGCTTTCTCTACTCTAGCATCTGATTTTTATACAACTATTGTGAAAAGCCTTTTACTTACAACAAATTGGCCTCATAAAAGAGATATTACACATTAATTTGTTCACTAACTCTTCATTTTTACTCTTTCAGATGTCGGATACTTAAGATATTATGGACTCAGTGGCAGCAATTATCTATGACTTTTGCTATATGATTACTGATATCCATTACTATAGTATGTACAGGGCTAGCAAAGCACAACTAAAGGAGGCTAAAGCACTCGCATCTTCTACATGTGAAGCCAGAATTGATGTCTATCAAGACTGGGTTGACGATATTTTGTTACCATGCGAGCCGTGTCCTCAACAACCTACCCCCCGTGGGTGGTCTTTTAACTTCGCTCTATTTTGGCTATGTAACTATTTGTATAATCATGGCATGCCATGATACTCAAACTATTTCTTGTATTGCGCTCACAAAAGCATTTTTATCTATGCTCTTCTCAACTTCATCAAAAAAAACACTAAAGAATTGATCATAAAGATGCTCTCTCTGATGATGTAAAACAATGAAGATAAAGAGAAAAAGTTTGATCTATGAACCTTGATGTTTCTCTAATGAAATAGATGCTTAAAATGTAGTTTTCACAGTGTATGATGAACCCCCGAATCATCTTTATAAGGAAAATATAGTCGTTATAGGAATATTTGACATGACTTTTAGCAAAATTAGTCGTTATCTTCGAATATGCCCCTACACAGTCGACTCTATTGCCGATGAAGTCGAATGCCCTATAAAAACCACTTTCTTATCTTGGGCATAATTTTTTCTAGAAAAAAACGACTGAGGTGCCGTTTTTTGTTTGTTGAAAAGCTAATAAAAATGTTTATTTAAATACGAAAATATTAGCTTCAAAATCATTTTTGAGAAAATCCACTTAGCTCCAAAGTTCACCTATTTTTAAGAAGCACACTTGTTTGAAAGATTATGAACTTGTATACAATGCACAAGGTGTCCTAAGGTCATTCTAGGTCATAGTGATCAATCAAAACATCAAATCAAGACTAGTTTCATCATAATAAAGATTAATAACAATCGAAAGTAACTTAGCCCTATGCATTCTATGTTGCTCTGTTAACTGTTATTGTTAATTGTTATGGACATAACAGTTAACGGAACAACAAAGAATTGAACAATTCGGATCTGGAAGCATGATATCCAGATCTGGATTAACTAAAAAATTCCAAAATCCGAATAACTATATAGTAGTAGCACATTAACCTACGATCTAATTCACTTGGATCTCCCTGAGAATAGAAAGTCAAAAAGAAAAACAAATCGAATCACAAATAAAACGCAACGAAGCAGAGAATACCTGAGTCGACTTGTACGCGGAGCGTGTGTTCTCGGTGGCCTCCTTCCTCTCCGTTCCAATCTCGAACTCGGCCAGGTAACTGTAGTAGTCGCCCTTCATTTTGAGGTAGAAGACCTTGAAGTTGTCGGTGGAGGCGGAGGTGACGAGCGTGGAGTCGAGGAGCCTGAGGATGCCGTCACAGATGTATACGAGCTCATACTCGATCTTGGACCAGGAGTCGCGAATGGTGGCCATGTGGCCCTCGTTGCCATGCCTCTCCTCCTTCTACTCGATGGAGGAGATGGATCTGCCAAGAGGCGCGGCGAGCGTTGATCATGTTCTTGTAGGCGACGGAAAGGAGGTTGCGCTCCTTGATTGTCAGCTCCTCGCCGCCATCCGACGCTGCCATTTTTTACTCGAATTTTTTGTTTGATTTGATTTAGGGATTTTTTTAGGGGAAAGGGGAGGAGAGAAAAGGGGGCGGATAGCTGTCGGATGTGTTTGGGCTCGTTCAAAAACAAGTTGGACGGAAAGTGCCACCTTTTCTGCTTTCTTTGTTCAACTCTCCACTTTTTTATAGTAATAATAGTGTTCCCAACCTATCTTGCCTTCACCCATGGGCCCACGGTGAGTCCCGTTTTGTGCGACACATAACCGTAGTCAACGAGCAATTTTCAACGCTTCTGAAACGGTCAAAGCGACACATGCTCAAGTCATATGTTTTTTGGTTCCTATTTTCCTTTTTTTTGTGTTCCTTATACGCTAAGAAATTTATTTTTGCACGACTTACGGAAACGCGCTTGTTGTGCCTCGTCCATCGAACCCTTTTCCCCTAAGCGAGCGACATCGACTTGCCTTGGCCTTCGTCAATGGGGGTCAGCCTCTGCCCTCCCCTCGGCGGGTCGGCCTCGGCCTTCCCCCTGGAGGTCGGCCTCAGCCTTCCCCTTTGAACCCGAATCACTCTCTTCAGGTGACGACCCTCACACTTGCCCACGCGCCGTCTCCGTGACGACCATCACCCTCGCCAGTATGCCGACTTTGCAATGACCGTCGCCCTTGACTGCGCGCCGTCTCCGCAACGACCGTCGCTGAGCCCATGCAACATTCATGCATCACATGCCCAAGGCACGACACCTACTTCTGTGGCAGACGTCGTCGCACCCATGCCCCCTTTCATACGTCACGTGCCCTCGGCATGACGCCCACTTCTGCGACACCCGTCGCCACGCCTGTGTGCCGCTTTCATGTTATGTGCCCTTGGCACGATGCTTTATTCCTCGACACCAGTCGCCGAGCCCATGCGCCGCTTTCATGTTACATGCCCCTGGCACTAGGCACTATTTCGTGACTCCCATGTTATGTGCCCCCAAGCACCACACAACTGCCACGCTCATGCATCGCGCCCTCAGTTCTCTGGCACACTACCGCGCTCTCTGGTGTTGGTCTGTCTATCCACCAAACCTAGCGCCCCTGCCTTAGACGTGGAACATGCTTCGACCCACTCTCTGAAGTATGCAGCATCTCGAAGGGCTCCGCTCGCAGTGCTCTGGCATGAGGACCCTTCGTAGTGGAATAGGTTTGCTCTCAAAGACACTATTTCTGCCTGGGACAACTTGCATGACACTAGGCACGCCTGAGTTGTGCCCACGTCGCACTCACGTTATCGGTGATCGTCGATGCCCCCAGAATGATGACCCCTGGGTCACTCTGAGACAAGAGCATGTCTTCGGAGGGCATCACACCTAGTCCACCTGACAGTCGAGGGTAAGGACCCTCCCCCACCACTATTAGGTACTCTCCGCGTCTCTTGACGCACCCCTGTGGGATTCAGTAAGGGCTTTGGACCGGTGGCTAGGACAAGGGAGTTCTTTGATCTTGTCAACGCTACGTGGTTAGTCTTTTCAGACAGATAGAGCGACACTGTGTGGGACATGCAGCACGAATATAGGGACTGGCAATCCAAATGAGCACCGGCATTTGTGGACCCCTTGGTGACTTGTCACTCCCAGGGGAGGACACATGTCAGCTGATGACACAGGCAAACCTTTGCGTATAAATAAAGGACTTTGGACTTCATTTTGGACACAATTCTCATTATGACAAAATCATTTTCCCACTCCAGAATCCAGAGTTACTGAATTCTAGAGAGAGAAACACAATTGAGCATAACATGGAACCATGAGCTTGGACTGCCGACTGTTAGCCCTGTTCGTCTCAGCCCTCGTCTTCACAACACTGTCACTCCTCACGGCATATCTTGGAAGCCTTGCTCTCTGCCCTTACTCCACCCTTTATGTGTCCCACTACTGATTACTTGGCAGCTAATTCGGACTCTATCCTTTTGTGGCACCTTCACGTAGTTACGAACTCACTTCTTTGGCATCAAATAGTAATAATAATAATAATAAACTACAAAAAAAACCAATAATAGGGTGAGGTGAAGCTTGGGCCGGATAAAGAGATGTATGTTGAAATTGGACCAAATGTAGGCCTTGAAAATATTCAAGCTACTTGAATTCCTTCAAATGAATAAACGTCGCTCAATAAAGAAATTTGGGCTCTAAATTGTTTGAGATTGGCTCAATTGATAAACGAGACAATTTCAATAAGAGGTTTAAGCTTCATATGTAACACGAACAAACTTGATCAACCCTAACATCGGCTCAAATCCGCTCGCTTATAGTCACTTTTTTTTTAAAATAAAGTTTGAGTTATACTTTGCAAGTCTAGATGCATTGGGGCAATAAACTCTTTTGGCTCCGTGTCAAAAGGTTTGGTTTGCTTTGTAATCCACACTCGTTTTTGCTGACTCACATAGTCAACCACCAAGAATGCACTACAAAGATGTCTACTAATTGAGTAAAATAGAGATTAGACGCAGCTAATCCAGAATATATTTACATTCAATGGGAAAAAGATGGGCTATTCTTAATTATAATACAAAATTGTCTCAACTCAACTTCTTTACGGCCCTCATCACATATAAACAAATAATTGTACCTTGAAAGTCCAAATGCATGTGAGTAGTAAAGTCTTTAACTTGCGTTGCATAGTATTACACAGATAAGGTAGAATGCAAAATTTAGTATAAAAGTCGGTCACTAAGAATTCACTAATCACAAATCTCTGGCCTTTGACTAAGACGGGGACAATAGATTCTCCTAATCGGCAGTATAATTTATGTGAATGACACTTTTGAAGTTGCTAATTGGCACTTATTGCTAATTGCCGCGTTAATCACTCGTTCTTAGTGCCACTCACCATTTTATAATCATTAGTATTAATTACAGATCCAGGTTCAGTCCAAGTTGGGCTATTGTAGGCTGTAGCTTAGCCCAATATGCCCGAGTTGCCAATTTCTTCTGTTTGAGGCCTAGTGAAAAATTGTTGGTCCAGTATGCATGCATTTCAATTCATATATCACGAATGTAATAGAAGAAAGTTGCCAAGTATTATTTATTTGGACAATTTCCCTCTTGACGTGTGAATTTCAATTGGTGTTTTTGCATTAGACTGCGTTTTTTTTTAATTTAATTTATAACCATCGTTTTATTGTTATTTAATTTTTGAATTCAATCTATCTTTGATAAAATATGAAAAATATTTTCAATTGACATTCTAACTAGCTAAAGCCTCGTGCTATGCACGAAAGCATAATCATCTATACTGACGTTTAACCAAATTACAATGCAGAGCAATTATAAAGAAAAGCAGTCGGTGAATACAAATCTATACACAAATTACATACAATGCTCAGGTAGTTAGTACGTAAAAAAGTGTAGGAGACCCTTTCATCATATTCATTTATCCTTTGGTAACTTTTAAAGTATATGTCCATGTGCAACATCTTCGTCTCGGCGCTCATGCCGAATATTATGAGTCTTATCGGTAGATATCTTAGATAAATGCTAGTCATGTACATCTTGCTTATAGCCGTGGAACCTTCTTTCCGTGCCACTACAACTCTAGTGAACTTGGTGGCGATGGAGATCAAATGAATGTATATGGAGCCTAAGCCAACTGCTTTTAAGACTAAAGAATGTATCTCCCGCAAAGGCATGTTTAAGTAGTGATATTAGTTTTGGACAGGAGGTAATCGCATTGTCAGGAATGTGAGTTCAAAATAAATGCCGGGTTTAGACTTAATTGAAGTTTGACTATTTGCCTTAAGGCTTATTTTTTGGTCTAAGGGACCGAAGCTAGAACTGTAACATGTTATCTCCGTATCCTGTAACCACTACGATACTGAACAAAACAGACAATAGTGAAGCTAAACTATGAAATATGTGTAAGTATACAATGTACCTGCTGCTTCAAGTTTCTTCATTGGGATGCCGAACACAGTAAAACGATTGAGAAGTTGGATATGTGGATTACAGTAACTTAATCAATACATTCTTTGTTGATGAAACTTTCATAGCATCTCAATTGTAACTTTAAGCTCTGTTAACTGTTATCCACATATCCAATTTCTCAAATGTGTATTCATAACTGTGTATGTACATACATACCTACTGAGAATCCACTTAAGGCACACATCTGAACATAATCAACGTATTGTTATCATCAAAATGAGACGTAAGCTTGGGTTCGTTTGACAACATTGTAGTTTTTAGTTTTGGTTTTCTAAAAAATAAAAACCAAAACTAGTTGTACGTTTTGTTTTGAAAAAATAAACAAGTAGATGTTTGATCGATCAGTTTTGATTTTTCCAGTTTTTGTTTCTTTTAAGATGATTTTATTTTCCTTTATGTTCCTTCTTCCCCAAAACACCAGTTTCCATCACCACCAACCAACACCATCAAGCTACAGTATGCACTGCCGCCTATAGCCAGTAACCACCACCCATCACTACCAACCACCAAAATCACGACAGAGTTACTGCTATCCAAAAATCAGATCTGATGAGATCGACGACAGTGGAGAGACCGCAGTACATGACAAGAGACAGCGTCGACGGCAGTGGCGAGATCCACAGCGGGTGGTTGGGAGTGGTGAAATCGAGGGTGTCGACATTGATCGATGGTGGTTGTGATGTTGTCCGATTGCAGTGTTGTCCGATTGTGATGTTGTCCGATTGTGATGTTGTCCGACGTTGATCGATCGTTGGCAATTATGGCGGTGTGCTTGATGGTTAAGATGGTGGTGGTGGTGCTTGGTGGCTAAGATGTTGGTTAAGATTGTGGTTAAAATGGTGTCCGCTTGGTTGATGCGATGCAATGGTGGAGCAGATTCGTGCAGTGGCGATGACGGTGGTGAGACAAATTTGCCGGTGGCAACGACGGGATTGTGGCGGCAATGTAAGAGATATGTTGGTGTGATAGCGATAGGGTGGTGACGATGGGGCAGATCTGTGGTGGCGCGGTAGTAGGGTGACGAAGGTGGGGTGGTTGGGGGCAGTGGCCGAGTGGTGACGGTGGTTGTCTCTTAGTGGTAGTGGTGGTGAGGGCCTAGAGGGTAAGTAGTGGTAGTGGTGAAAGTGATAAAATGAAATGAGTTTTTTAAAATATGGATAGCAAATTACTTCTAATGAAGTTTGATGAATAGGTCTCAAAACAAAAGGCAAAACTGAAAACCCAAAACTCCAAAATAGAGTTTCCAAAAATAGCCGCGTTTTAAAAACTAGTGTTCCAAAGTAAAGGGGGAAAAAACCAAAATTATCTGTCAAACGAATTTTTTTCTCTTGTTTATAAAATTGAAAACACAAACTTTTTCAAATACTACCTAAGTTATCCAATCATAGGGTCAACAATCTCCCCATTTTTTATGACGATAAACCTTGATTTTATATAAGATGAGATGTATCTAGTTATAGTCAATTAAGTACGACAATCTCATATAGATCATGCAATCATTTATTTGTACTCAAGATATTTCAATTAATCTCAAATAGCAATTAAGGTCATAGTTAGCTCTCCCCATAGTTATTAAAGGCGCAGGCCCACCTAAGGTGCAAATGGTCACTGGAGCCTAGGCGCAAGGCGCATACACGTGCCTTTTCGAAGTGAGGCGCAAAATAAAAATAAATTGATATTAGTGCATTAAACCAATAAAATTACATAAAAAAATTTAGAACATAGTAATGTAACAAACTTTGAACACTAGAAAAAGTTTCAGATTTAATCAGAAGCAGTTGATTCTAACTAAATATGACAACGCCATCCTTATCATTAGTGAAGGCTAAAGCAAGAATGTTTTTCCTCATAGGGGAATCATAGACTCCAAGTCTGGTAGAGATTTCTCCTCGATTTCATCTTCAGGTGAAGTGAAGGAGTATATTTACTTAAAAAAGAGTAAAAATTGGGGACGAGACACTAGCATAATGAACAACAATACGACAATAGATTGATTAGGGATTTGGGGTTTTAGGATTTTTTTTATTGTTTAGATATTTATTTATTATGTTATGAAATAAAGAATAAAAATAATGAACGGTTGAGATGATGCCATGATGCAAAAATAAAAAATTAAGATTTTTGGGCTTTTCTTTGCGCCTCCACTGTCGCCTTGCGCCTAGGTGCGTAAGGCGCGCGCCTTTTCGAAGGGGTAGCACCTAGCCCTAGGCGAGACGCAGGGAGTGCGCCTTGAGCCTAGGCACGCCTTTGATAACAGTGGCTCTCCCTAACACAAACATGATGAGTTCTTCCTTTAATATTTGTTTCCAACAACACAAAAGCATATAGAAAATAGAATCAAGATTATTTCGTCACCTTGTCATCAACAAAAAGACAATGGTCTGCATGTGTGAAATGATAGTTATAACCAAGATAATGACGTGAAGTGTATATACCTCATTAATGTACATGGACAAGATCAAGAATAACTACATGATGCAAAAGGAGATATGAATGTAGTTCAATGATCTCATGAACTTCATGCAATTTTCAAGAGTAACAAGATAATATGTGATTCAAGCATGTAGGCTCCCTCTATCAAGTTACCATATGCATATACCATAATCGTGTATTCCTCCCCTTAATCAATGCCAACAATATCCAACATCAATTCATGCTCCATTTGCGAGGATTGGCAATCTAAAGCATTAGGAGGACATAAGCACTTATTCAATAGAAAATTCCAAAAGACCAACTATAGACACCCCCAATTTTGTAAGCCTTATTTAACTTTAGGCTTTATTGTTATTGTTTAGTGTAGGCTTGATAGTGCTAGGCCATATTTTTACTTTTTATGTCCAATTTAGGTGGCCTAGTGGCTCAGCCTAGATGGCCCAGCCCAGTTGGTTAGTCCAATTAGCTTGGACATAACCCTGGTCAAAGTTTAGATAGAATATGAGGTCTAGTATTTGATTTGAGTTAAATTTGATTGTCTGACCCAAAATCATGCTTTGCACATGTGATCTATCAAAATATATGGTCTTTTCCATCTAGATTTGGTTTAAAAATAATTAGTCGAGGGAAGAGAATAGGGTGGTTTTCGAAGGAACCAATCAGTAAACCTTTTGCTTAAGTACATCGGTTGGCTAGATCAATTTGCTCAAGAGTGATGAGTATGACCAAATGGTATCCTTCTGTATTTCAGCTGCTTTCAGACCTTGATAAAAAGGCTAGCTACCCAAAAGGGACAATCAGATGTAGAGAAAAATCTTCTGAAACGCTGCTAAATTAGCTCAATTAGTAAAGAGATAGATTAGAGAGACAAAAATCTGATTCATCCGGTCTCACCTTTCACATCATGGATAATACAGAAGCAACGGTCAAATAGCCCAAGCAATCCAAATCGAGAGGTAATTCTTATCGTGCAATTTCGGTATATTCAACTAGAGTAGCTATAGATCAGACTGGAGTAATTTTAATCATAGATTTTCTTTCCCAGCGATCGAGTTTTGGTTTGTGATAAAAATCAGAAAAACATTCTCTAAACATGCCACAAGAAGAAGTTGGTTAAAATTAGAATTTTGTTATGATTGTAATTCTGCCAGGATTAGACTTCTGTTCAGATTAGACTTCTAGTCCAATAAGAGTTTTTAAGGCACTCAACTAGGAGAACTTTACTTGAAGTAGGTCTCTAAAAATCCATAGACCGAGATTTAGGTTGCCTCTGCTTGGTCGGTCGAACTACAAGGTTTTGATCCAAGCTTGTCCGGTTGGGTACATAGGCTATCCAATCCCAGTTGTCGAATTCAAACCAAATTTAGGTTTCACTTGCCTTTGTTTATTTTTTTGTTTAACTTTTGTTTTGCAATAAAAATCATACAAAAAAAAAATTGAGAAGGCGCTAGGTATGACAAGGTGCTTAAGACCTTCCCATCCTATAAATCAGTTCCCAAATCCTAATATTTATTTCGTAGTTTAGAAGCTTTAATTGGACAATCCAGAGTTAAGTTTATGGGTTTCTTATTTTCCTTTGTTAATTGTTTAACTAACTTAAAAGATAAGATGGCGACTAGAGAAAACCTTTGGTCTTTTTTTTTTTGTGACGGTTCGTTACACCAACAATGGCCACTAAAACTCAATATTTTTAATATAATGCAAGAAGACCATCCATAGTCATATAAATCCAACATGTATCCATGATTATAAGATAAAGAAGTAAAAAATCAAGTATATGATAATTTAGAGACCAGAGTTTGCATCAATACTCAACAAGTAAGTTATTTATATCTTGAACAATATTTATGACAATTTAAACATAATTCAAGAGATATAAGTTTAGCATATAGCACAATGTGGGATAGAGCATTAAGTTCTACCCTACGTACGGATTACCAAGAAATTGAGCTCATGAGAAATTTTTCTTGAAGTTCATTTTCTTTGACAAGCTTGTAGACACCCCATTTTTGTATTATTTTATTCAATTAAATAATTATTGGGCTTTATTATTAATTAAGGATTATCATTATAGGTGTAGGGCTAATAATGTAATAAACCTAATCTAGTTGATTCAGTCCAATAAGAAGGCCAGTCCAATCCAGTTGGTTAAACCAGTCAACTTATTTAGGTTTAATGCAAGTTAAGATCAAGAGATTGTGATTGATTAAATGACTTGAAAAAATCTTGGATTTAGTTCCCAAAATCTGGTTCATCCATTTTGTTATTTTAAAGATAATTACCGAATTAAAGACAAATAATGTCCCGAAATTAGGAAAAAAAATTAAAGGGTGAATTAGCCGTTTTCAATGAACTGGCCAGTTCGTTGACTTTTTTTTAGGTTCGCAATTTTCATCACATATTATGCTTTATCACCAGATCACAGACTGTGATAGTCAACCTTATCATTTCTGGTGCCAAGACCTCTATAAAAAGGGTCTTTGGGCTACATTTTCAAGGGAAGCTTTTTTTCCCTAGAGCTTTTACACCATTTCTCTTAAAAGTGGTAGATCATCTCTTAAGAGAAATAAACACTTCATATTAATTTCTACATATTCTCGGGCCACTTGTATTGTGGATCCTTCATAAAGCATTCCCGAGTATTCTACGCGAACAGACTCGCGATGTACATTCTATCTAGTATAATTCATTTTTCCGCGATCACATTTTCATTTTTGAGAATCTACTAAATGAGTATTTTCATTTCTTAGTTCACATCTAAAACTGAAGTGTAAGTCATCTCTCGTAGGGTCCGAGTCAAACTATGATGGTTTTGATTCTGGTTTGTCTCACCGGATACATAGGCTATTTGATCCCAGTTGTCAAATTCAAACCAAATCTTAGGATTAGGTTAAATTTTTTATTGCATATTAGTCTGTTGTTTTAAAAATGCCAAAAATTAATAGAAATAAAGTAGAGAACGAAAGAGTATGATAGATACCTAGCACCTTCCCGTTGTATAACTTAATCCCCAAACTCATTTCTTTATTTTCAATAGATTAGTAGTCTTTTGGATATTTTTGGAGTCATTTCCAAGTTATTCTTACATTCATGTGTTTAACTAAATAAGATGGCGACACCCTATTTTCCAAGGCAGTTCGCTACAGTGCGCGACTCTGCTGGGGACTACAAATTAATAAGACTAGACTTAAAAAAAATTCTATTTCTTTTTTGCCTTTTTGTATTTTCATTTTGTTCTTGTGCTATAACTGGGGTGCAAGATGAATTCAACTATACTATCAGCTCCAAGACCTTGTACTAAAGGGTCCTCCTGGTTTCTTGATATATTAAATGACTTGTATAGATACTGGTGATCACCCATTATTAACTGCCTGAGTTACTCGTGGGAGGTATATGATAGTAGTCGAGCCGAGAGAGTGACCTTACACCGAAATTAAAAGAGAAACCACACACCCGGATGATTTCAGTGTTCTACCCTTTTCTGGAAGAATACCTGTTTGGCCTATGGCATATTGGCAAGAAAACTAGCTAAAATTCTGTAAGCTAGTTGGAAATCTCACAAAGAAGGAAAATCTCTGGCTAACCAACTGGTTTGTCGATCTAGTGACCGAAAAGTTAGTCAATTAATGATATACTTGTAAACTTGAACTGATTGTTTTATACCCTAAACTTACAACCCACTGACTGACCGACCGGTTATCCCCGAAGGTTAACAGTCAGTTAGTCAAAACCCTGACCTTCCAAAAAAAATTCAGATCCAAAACTTCCAACCGACTAACCAACTAGTCGATTAACCCCCCAAGGTTATCGAAAGGTTATTTAGAACCCTGATCTTCCTCAAAAAATTTGAGATCCAAAACTTCCAACCCACTAACCAACCGACCGGTTAACTACCAAGGTTAATGGACCATTAGTTAAAACCCTGACCTTCTCAATAAATTTCAAATACAAAACTTCTAACCCACTGAGCAACCGGTCGGTTCCAGGTTACCGAACAGTTAGTCAGAACCCTAACCTTCCCAGAGTTTTTCATACGCCCGAACTTCCAAGTCACTGATCAATCGGCTGGTTAATCCACAAGATTAACGGACGGTTAGTCAGCACCCCAAACTTCCCCAAAAATTTTCAAAGATCCAAAATGGCCCCACTGACCAACCGGCCAGTTTACCAGTAAGCTTAACAGAATGGTTAGTCTGTACCCCACTTTTTAAAAAAATTATCCCAAAATCCTAGAATTACCCATTAAACAACCGACAGTTAACCCACAAGGTTAACTGGCCGGTTGATAAGTTTCTAATTCCTGTACAGATATAAATTGGCCCGTTTAATATTTTATGTATGGTGTGCTTATGTGCATACTCTAATTGCGTGATCCTATCTAGGTTATATTTTTCTAATTTGAGTCACTTCCTTTTAATCCTTAGGGTCAAAAAAAGGGGAGGTCAAAATTTTGTTTTTCTTTTCTCTCTTGGAAGGTAAGAAGTTTTATGATCAATCCTTAGGGTAACACATAAAAAATAAAAAATAAAAAGAAAAAAGAATAATAATTTAAAAATTATAAATTTTTTTTTTAAAAAAAAGGTCAAAATCTTTTCCTTTTCTCTCTTAGAAGGCAACAAGCTCTAACATAAGGTCCGTGCTTTATTGGGACAAATCCGAAAAAATTTCTCACATCTAAATGGCTGAAGAATGCCTCAGATCCAAGACCTTGTCTGAATTCTCGAAGATATGCAGAAAAGTTTCCAGGAACTGTCTCACTGCCTTGGCCACTCAAGAGGCAAATGCAATTATGGAGTTAGAACTGCTCAAAGAAGACCTCGCCAAGTAGAAAAGATACATCCACGTAATGGACAGATTCTCTCACTCAAATGAAAGATGCCATCAACAAAGGAACAATAATCAAGAATGGAAAGCCAATACACAATACTAGTCAAAAGGATTTTGACGCCCAGACGAGGATGTTTGCAGACAATGATACAGTTAGATCTCGACAGGTGGTTTCATGGGAGCTGACTGTCACTAGGCGAAACTTCTCCAGCTAAAGTGTTTGAACAGCTGCTCAGTAAAGGTATAATTGCCAAGTTACCTCCCTCTCCTATACCGAAAGGGTCTGACATGCAAGCTCAATGTGAATATCACCAAGCATTTATAAACCACGCGGGAACGTGTCACCTTGAGGCGCGTTGTTCAAGATCTCATTGATAATGGTTTGGTTAGCCCTCTTGCCAAGTCCAATATGAAAGAAGAACTTCTACCAGTACACCAAGCAAGCAGGAACGAGAGATCTCTTTAGGCACTAGATCTTTCTGCGCCTAACCAGGAGGAGGACATGGTATATTCAATTCGCCAGAACGCCCCAGATTAACAAATGGTCAAAGGCTTATCCGATGCCGAGTTAAGTATGATGTCAAGCCAGAACCTTAGTTTTTATTTTATCTCAATTGATTTTCATAACATTTCCTAGATTATCCTTTTTCTGATTTGTATGAATTGGTAATATGGTTACTTGTGTTGCGTAAACTGATGTTGTTGATGAAAAATCAAATAAATTAATTAATTAAAAAGAAAAGAAGTGAAATATTCAAAAAAATTGAAAAACTTTTAAATATTTTATTCTTGAATGTAACAAGTTTTGGCATTAGTAAAAAGCTTTGGAATTGGGGTAGTCCTTAAAACTTAAGCGGATTCCAACGGCTGAAGGATTCCCTTAGCCTAATGATCTCGTCCAAATCTACAAAAGGATTTTAAAGCTAACATCACTGCTCTTGCAGTGTAAAGACTAAAATTGCCTCAAATGTAGGATTACTCATTGAAAAAGAGCAAAACAGAGAATCTAGAGAGGGCCCAAAGATCGAAGAAAAGAAGGGAAGAAAAGGGAAAAGCCTAGACTCGAAGCTGATGGACAGTATGAATCTAAAGATGAAAGAGAGATTATTGCTCCAGAATGGGAGGAAAAATTGGCTACGCTTGAGTCCCACATCACTAAGATGAGAATGACTGATGACCTAATAGACCTCAGTACACTTACCGTGAGTCCGACATCACATTTCTCCTTACCATCCTAAGCCAAGTCCACCCATACATTAGAAGTCCTCATAATGTCATATAATCTCCAGAACGTAGGTCAACAATGCAAATCCCAATCTCAACAAACTTCAAATGTATGTCTCATCACCATACTACAAACTTCATATTATAACTTTTGATACCATAACCCAATCAACACGATCATTACTTAAGCTCTAAGTATCACAGCATCGTAATGCTCTGATACTATTTCGGTCACGACCGATGAGCTAGGTTTGTGACTGGCCTCAGGCCAATTAAGGCCTTACCACAATTTGTACTCAGAATTCAATCCAACTACTTAGTTCTAAACAATTAATTGGCTAATAACTCAATAATTAAAACAAACCTTTAATTACATGTCGCTGACAATTATGAAGAATTCGAGGAGACCTAAACTCCTTACATAAGTCCATCCATGAAAACTACCACAAGACTAGAATTCTAAAGTCAATAGACATTTCATTAATCTAATAATTCTCTTCGGGCACCTCTCCCTCGTGTTACTTATAGGGATCTGCCTCACTTAGACCATCACCTGAAAAATAAAGGAATGAGCGAGAGCCCAACAAGTACACAAACCATATTCCTTAAACAGTTTTTGGGGTTTAATAAACATGCCATGGTTTCTTCATTTTAAAACTTTTAACGATTTCATAGGAGTTACTATAAACATATATACTTTATAAAGCAAATCATACTTGCAGGAAATCTTCCAAAACGATTGCATAACAACATTATTTAAACTTCGAATGAAAGCCCAACTCATTTTTCCACGGTATACTACAGTCAGTGTATGGTCCAACTGACTAGGACCTAAAATCCCTCCTCCACCCGGGATAAACAATATTATGGATGCAGGGACGAACCACGATGCTACAGTACTGTGCACCAACGTATGGTCCCATTGATCAGGACCCGTAATCCACTTTTTCCCGTGGATATTGGACACGACAACCAATATTAACCTCTCAATATTGTACCACGATTTACATAGAGTTCTCAAAACAACACAAAACATACCATGAAAATTTTAATTCAATTCTTTCTCATCAACCAATTTCACAAAAGGATACGTGTAACAAATACTTTAAAACTTTCATTTGGTAAAGTCACGTATACATACACATATATTGAAAAATAGGTTGTACGAAGGAACATGGCAGGATTACTACCTTGACGCTACGCATTTCCCACATCAAAATTTTCGGAGCAACAATCACGCTGCTATGTCTGGCTAAAAGAACCGTTAAGGCCATTCTCTTTACCTCCACGTTCCTGGATTTACTATAACCCAAGGCATTATCGATCATAACACAATATCCCCGATGAACATGTCTACAAGCAACTCAAACGCCGCATGCATATTGTCTGGCCTTTACACGTGCCATCCAATATCATGTCCCAACTAATCATGCTTCTCTCTCTCTCTCTCTCTCTCTCTCTCTCTCTCTCTCTCTCTCTCTCCCTCTCTCCCTCTCTGTTATTTCATCGACAATTGTCGAGCTTCTCTCAACCAACATAATTTAACTAATCCAACAAGCGAACCTTATGCTAAATAGTACCCAATCAAACTCTAGAGCTCACGCTAATCACTCCCTTTTTATTCTCATAGCCTATGCACTTCCTTGTCTAAAACACATACATGCATATGGTACACCTTCACAAGCATATGGTACACATACTCCATGTACACATACTGTACACAACACACACGTACTCACAATACCACTTAGTCGTACAACTCAACTCCACCAATTGATTTTCACCCAAGTTACCCATCACTTCCAAAATCCTTCAAGCACCTAATACTCACCCTTTACTCTGTAAAATGCACAACCAACATAGACACGTAACCGCACAATACCACACGACCATACTCCCACCACACAGTATACGTACACCCATCACACTGCTACTCACACATACAAAGGCTTTACACACTATCATGTTGCCTAAACAGCAACGCGCACATGCACCTCACGCAACTGAAGAACTAAACATCATATAGCTATACCACATGAACCGCAAACCCACCACTGTACATATGCATAACCTATCTCCACCAAAATAACTGAACATCCATTTCCGCCTTAAGTACACCTCTGCTTGTGAGTTACTTGCATGCTTAACCAAGTTGTGTGCATCCGAACACTTGATCTAATGTTGATCGAGACTCCTTGTGTACTGTCACTTGAAGATAACCAAATAGTCCCACCCCGTTAGTCCTCTGCTTCAACTTGATTTGCTATAACGGTTTCAATCCTCAACCAAATGTGCCTCTTTTCACAACTAAACTTTCTTTGCTCATCTGTGGTTCTCAATAATGCAAAAGTAAATCAAGTCCAGTAACAATTTCTTTGACCGAGGATAGGCAATTTCCTTCACTGCACACACAATTTCACACACCAACAACTCACCCATTTGCACACCACCTCACATAGAGATACATGCCATGCACCCACCATTCATTCATCCTAAAACACAGAGTAGAACATATACTACTAGATACACCACTTCACCCTCCAAAGCACACGCACTTACACACTAAAACACGATGCACCGACCCCTATCCAACAGCCGCACACACATACACCACCAAATTTCACACACCCCTCCCCCCACAAACACCTGAACATACTCACCCACATGTCGAGACATACACAATCGTAGAACTGGCAAACGGGTAAATCCGGCGGGTACGGGTAATATCCGGTCGGGTCCGGGTAAAGTCGGTTCGGGTAAAAATTACCCGGCTTTTTACGGGTAGTAATTTCTTGTATCCGTACCCTACCCGGATAGTTCGGGTAAATCCGCGGGTAATCGGGCAGGTTCCCAAATTTGTTCTATCTATTTTCATAACCAGTTTTTACACTATCAATAACCCAGTACAAGCACATGAAAACATATCGAAGCAAAATACAGGGATGATTCTCCCGTTGATTCCACGAATCAACCACAAGTACCAAATAAAAATCAAAACTCGCAAGAAATATTCCACGAACCAACCACTTCAATAAATAACAAACAAAAAGTAATAAATTTAAAACAAAACATAGTAACAGTAGATCTGTGATGATGAAAGAGGCCGGCGGAGGTGGTCACGGCTAGACGGCGATATCGATGTTGATGTAGATGTCGATGTCGGCGAAGTCAATCTGCGGCAGATGTGGGCTTCTCGATCGACGGCGGATGTACCCTAGATCGGACTTGAAGAGCGAGGGAGCTGAGTGACCTTCAATAAAGTGAGGGCTGAGCGGCTGACGGAGTGACGGTCGCCGGTCGGTGGTGGATCTCGACTCTCAAGATCGGTGGCGGATCTCGACTCTCAAGATCGGTGGTCGATCTCGCCGGTCAAGGAAGGCCTTGAAGAGTGAAGGGAGCAAGGGGCGACTTGATAAAGTGAGGAACGAAAGGGCTGACGGAGGGAAGGTCGCCGATCGACGGTGGATCTCCAGTGAGAGGGGCTGCGGCGGCTTGAGGCGGCGTGAGATTTGGGAGAGAAAAGATGAAAATGAAGTGTAGGGTTGGGGGAAAGAAGAAAATATCATTATATAGGCACTGAAATCCGGGTAGTCCGGGTAACCCGTATCCGACCCGAGATTACCCGAAAATTGCGGGCCGGATCGGGTACGGGTCTGTTTTTGACGGGTCTTAAAAACCTGTACCCGTACCCGGGTTTTTTGGCCGGGTTAGGGTCTACCCGCGGGTCCGGACCGTTTTTTGCCAGGTCTACACAATCGTACTCCTCACCTAATATACACCCACACCATAATGCCCCACATGCACACCCTATTACACACAATTGTCACCTACACACCTGCCAAACGCACAGACACTGTACTCCCACAACTATACACACAAACCACCATCCACAGCCAAATGACCACCACTGCACAGCCACCAAAATCATAACAACACCATCAAACCCCGCTTCACAGTCAATACCACAAAACAAATTCTACGTCATAGTCATGGGATCCAGACGGCGACGACAATCGGACGGCTGTTGTGGTAGGTTCGAGGACTCACGGTGGCCCCTTTGGCGCGTCACGTATCTGCGGCTCACTATTCGACTGGTGATTGTCCCCTGAAACAGTGGCCTCAATTGGGCAGTGGGTGGAGGACCCATTGTCGTGCAGCCTCTGGCCCTCGCCGATGGTTACAGATTTGGAAGGTGAAGGGCTGAAGATCGGTGCTTACCATCTTGGGTCACCGTGACACTGCAGCAGCAACGCCAAGATGGTCCATGGCTGGTGAGAATGATGTGTGGTGGCGATTGATGGAGGCGCTGGGGGTGTGTTTGGTGGAGGCACCGGCCAGAGGCAGGTGACTTAAAGTGTGGCCGGCGGTAGCGATCGCACGGCGGTGGCAGTTCGATTGAAAACCACCGCAGCATAAGGAAAAGCGGATGGAGCACAAGGGGAACTACCCCGCCGGTGATTGTCCGATACAATCGGCGATGGAGGACACCGATTTTCCATATCCCGGTCTGCTCTGTCTCTCTCTTCCTCTGCTCTCTCTTTCTCCTTTCTCTATGTGTTCCTTCATCCTCTGTTTCTCTATCTGTCGTTTCTCTCTTTTTTTTTTCTTTTCATTTTCTGACTATTTTCTTTTGTCTAGCTTATTTGTAAATATATTTTCTTTTAATTGCCTCCAAAATCTCATCCTTTTTATCCCCAAATCATTCTTTATCATTTCAAAATTCCACCTTTTTTTTTTCCATAGATCTCTTTCTGTCATATTAAAATAACCAAATGAGATTCTAGACATTTACATAATAACCCTAATTTAATTATAACTTCTCAAGAGTTACGGGCTAAGTTTCATTTATTTCTCAATTGCGCCCACTTTTTATCTGTAGCTAATGGTATTATAAATTGTCGCTGATAATATTACTCAAGCCAATCGTCTCTAAGGACTCAAAAGAACATCACTCATAGAATATGTCGCTAAAGTAATAATAACCGGCTAACCCCAGGTTCGGGACATTACATAAGGAGTCAGTTTCAACCTTTATAATGTGATGGAGGAACAATGCCGCTTAGATGGTTAATCGCCCATCGAAAGAGGAACAAGTTAACATGATAAGAAACAACTTGCTACGGTGTACCATGAGTATCTTTTTGGACACTATCACTTTTCCTTCAAAATACTAATGGGATCCCTAATACAAGTTGAAGATGCTATCAATAAGAGAACCATACCCTGAAAAACTAAGCCAAGAGGATACCAAGTCGATGGAAGGTACGCCAATGCTCTGTCAAAGCCAGCTAGTTTAAATAACGTCAAATGTTCGAGGTCTCAAAAGGTAGTGTCTTGGGAAGCCATTCCCAAGCCACCATGATGGTTCACCTGTTTAAACGCCCCGCAAACAGAAGTCTTTGAATAGTTTCCACAAGAAGGTCTGATTGTCAAGTTGCCACCTACTCCTGCATTGGTTGTTTTACCCGAAGGGTATGATACCCAACCTCATTGTGCTTGTCATCAAAGAGCCGGTCATCTCAAAGAAAAATACATGGCCCTCTATCATGCTATCGAAGATTTGATTGACAAAGATGAAGTGAACCCTTCTCGGGTATGAAGACAGAATCTCTGTCGGACACCAAGTGAGCATAACTGAAACACTCCTTCCGGCACTGGATCTTTCTACGCTCAAATAAGAGGAGGATGTTGTTAGCCAGATCACCTTGCACGAGAGAAGACATGTTAGCTCTCAGATCGATGGTCAAAGACTTCCCCGTTGCCAAGCTGAGTATGACGCCAAGCTAGAACCTTAATTATTTTCCTAGTAGTTTATAGATTACCTTTTTCAGACTTGTTCTTTTATGTCATTCCATTTGCTTACTCTTTGTTTATCAATTTAGCCAGATGCGGCTGATGATGAATAAAGAGGAATAAAAAATCAAGATTTTTTCCTTTCTTAAAATTCTTTTTCAGGTTTTGAATCAAATAGAGTTTATGATTCCAGTAAGTCTAGGAGTCTACCCTTAGCAAGTCGAGAGCATTATAATTTTCAAAGCAAGACATAATTGATCGATTTCACCCTGATTGAACTCATAATTGACCAATCATTTCGTTATATTGTGCAAAAGATGATTTTGAACTTAAGGCCATTGGTCTATCTCGTTGGGATATCTTCTCTGTACTTGGGGGGTAGTGATCCCTGTATTTTCAAGCTTAAAAATCATAATTTAGTTTCTTTAGAATTGAATGTCAGGAAATCTAATAGGAGAACCTAATTCATAAACATTCGAGTGAGAATCTAGGGGATTATCAAGAAAAGGCCGTGACTTCATTTCTTGGCCAACCCCCCATTCACCAGAAATAAGTCAAATCCCCAAAGATAATGAGGTGTCATATAGATCTCAAGACTTTCTCATGTTAAAATCTCACTTACTCCCTCTCCTACCTTGGACCATTCATCTTGAAAAATAAAAAATAAAAAGCTGGCTAGACTAAAAACCCTAAAATGACAGTCTAGGCAGAAGTGAGAGAGTGAGAGAGAGAGAGCTCAAAAGAATGTAGTTGTGCATGAGTCTTCCTTGAAATGAGCATTCTCAATGATTGGAGGATTATCCTGATTTCCTTAAACAGTTTATCCTTTCTTTTTTGGAAGCCTATATTTTTAACCTTGGGGGTGTAGTCTTCTTGTGTGATGATTCAGCTCGTCTTTAGGAAGTTTCCAACCATTTTTATGCCATCCTTTTGCATTGTAACCAACACAGGCCTCCCATACTTGTCTTTGCCAGTAAACTTGGTTAGAGTTATGTCATCGTCATAAAGATGTGCCTCTGCTGTGTACACGTTGGCTAAGAAGGGTATGTTGTATGTCCAAACCGCTTTTACTTCATTGTTGTTCCAGAATATTAGGAATTGGGGAATGGATGCACCAGGCGAGCGAATTCAATCTTAGCCTAAGAGCATATTGTAGGAAGTTGAGGGTTTTATGACGTAGAAAACAGTCATGGTTGTTTTGGTCCCTATTGTTAGGTCGATTGGTAGTTTTCCATATGATGGGGAAACTTCTCTAGTGAAATTAGTTACAGAAATCTCAATTAGGATCAGGTCGACCATGCTCTTTCTAATCTTAGTCAACTATGAAACAACGGTCGACTAAGCTGTTGAACGGTCCACCTTCATTGAAAGCTTTAATGTACAATGGCTTGAGGTGTTGGGTGCGCTTTCTAGAGGTTTCTCAAATAGTACTTTGGCATGAAGAATTCATGACGATCCCATACCCTTTTTTAGTCTTGAGGTTTAAGTTGGTGTCTTTGACATTTTCTCCCACCAAGGATTCTTCCTCAAAGACAATCCTTGCTCGTCCTATGCCTAAAAATGGGCCGGCAGAGTAAAGGCCATATTTATGGAAAGTTTTTTGGTGAAGTCCTCAAACTTAATCTCGGTCAGGTCTTTTTTGTTTCCAGAATGCTTATAGCCTAGTCTTTCCCTGAGATCTTCCAGTTTGGCCTTTCTGTTGTTGTAAAGGCCCCTTGGAGATTGGATGATTGGATTAGTACGACTGGTTTTGCAACTGCCTTTCCACCTTTTTCCACTTTGATCTGTGCAATTTGTTGGGAAGATGTTCGGGCTTCTTTCTTTTCTCTTTTGGAAAATCTAAAGCCTCATGTTCTGTGATTTGGACAGGATAGGGTTTGATACGGTCACCTGCTCCCTTATATTTGCCAGTCTCAGTCTAGCCGGATTTGAACGTCCTAGGTTGTTTGCCTCCAAATAGAGTGATCCTAACAACATATCTTTATTCTCTTAATTCTGGATGGTCTTGATCATCCTTGGCCAATATCTGCATTATCTCAGCATCTAGAAGATCTTGCTTCCTCTTGGAGTTACCTTCTTGGGAGCCATTTTCTCTAATTGTTCCTGGGCTGGTTTTGCTGCGAACTTGACTTCGTGCAGATTTTCTTATTCCTCCGGTGTTTGTTTTTGGAGACATATATTTCACTAATTCTGGGCCGAAGGAGATTTTCTCTCACCTTTGATGGTTTGGCCAGGGAACGTCGACAAATTGAATATACTTCTAAGCAAGGAGGACCAGCTCATTTTTTAGGGGGGCATTCACGCGCCATCCAAACGGCCATTTCTGTTGTAAACACTATTTTATAGGCATTATTTTACATAACTATTGTAGGCTTCATTTTATATATTTAGGCTTATTATTATTTGAGTCCAGTACTCCAGTTTAGTATGTCCAATCTAGTTGGTCCAGTCTATTTAGGCTTAACCCAGGTCACAGTCTAGATAAGATAAGAGGTCTAGTAATTGGTTTAGTCTTGACTTGGATATCTACTTCAAATGCAGATTAATCACATGTGATTGATTAAAAAATATATGATTTTTTCCCTCCACAGTTGGGTTAAAAGTAAACTAGGTGATGGAAGAGAACCGATCAGTTTTTTACTAAACCGACCTTGTTATCCTATATGTTCCGATCAGTACCCCATTTAAACTGGCCGCTAAGATTTAAACTGGCCGCTAAGATTATTAGGGTCTTATTGGTCTTTTTTAGCCTTATCTCTTACAAGCAATAAGGACGACTAAGTGGTCTCCTTTTATATTTCTTCTGCTCCCAAATCTCTATAAAAAAAACACATGAATTAAAATTTCCATGCCAAGCTACATGAAACAGATTTCTAGAAGTCCATTGAGAAAATTATTGCTAATTGCCCGAAGTGCGAAGGAAAAATGTTGTGATAAAGACGTTCCTCGTTAATATCTTCATGACTCTCAAGGTCATGTGTGGTAGCAAGATGAAACTAAATACGACAAGTAATGGGGTCTCGAGCTAAGTCTTGGCTAAACTTCAAAAATCTAAATGCTATAGTGCCTTTCAAATCCTCCTATTTACATCCTTTTTTCTTCTCCCTCCAATTTTATTCACTTCACGGTGAACATAGAATTTTCGATAGCTAGGAGGTCAAACGGGCCCTCTCGGTGCCCCAAAAAAGAGGGTCAATTAGAGCAGAAAATTCCATGGATGGCTATTGGTTCTTATGTGAAAGATATATTAGCAAGAGAGAGCGAGAGATAACTAAAAAGTTGCTCTTCCCTTTACTAGTGAGTTCAGTGTTTGTTCAACACGTCTCGTCATGGAGAATCCAGATTCAGCGATCAGACTATCCAGGCAGACCAAATCAAGAGTTATTAAATTCTACCCTTGTGTTTTCTTTTGTATATTAGTTTAGAAGAGTCATAGAGTAACTCCATTTACCCCGATCATGTTTTAGTCTGATTTAACAATCAGTGGTACAGTCTCTAAACCTACCAGTAGAAGAAGTTGGTTAGGATTAGAATTTTAACTTTTAGTCTAGCAAGAGTTTCTAAAAGCAGTCAACTAGAGGAAGTTGAATTGAATTAAGTCTTTAAGAAACCGCAGACTGAGATTTAGGTATCCTCTCTTAGGGTCAGTCGAACTACAAGGTTTCGATCTCGACTTGTCCGATCGGGTACTTAGGCCGTTCAAACTCCGATATTTAATTCTAACCAGAATAGGTTTAGCTTAGGATTTTCATGTTTATGTTTTTGCTTAATTTCAGTTATGATAAATCATAAAAATCACATAAAAACAAGTTAGGGACTGTGTAGGTATGAAGGGGTGCCTAAAACCTTCCGTCATATAAATTAGTCCTCAGATCCAAATCTTTGGTTTCGTTGGTTAGAAGCTTTAATTGGACAATCTAGAAGCTTCTTGGCGGCACAGTTTGTCAAATTTTCCATATCACCTTCTTGATCCAGAGTAGAATTCTTCATTCTCATCAACCAATTTTTTTCGTTGATGGTTTTTCTTTGGGTTGATTATCTTACCTTTTGCAAGTTTTTGAGCCATTTCTTCATCGTTAGTATCTCTTTTTCTCCTTTATTGGAAAGTGTCTATCCAAATAAGAGTCTTATAGAATTACTTTTTGGGCTTAGGTGGTTTCTGCCTATTGCAGTAGCTGGATGTCTCTTTCTTCAAGAAATTGTCTTTCTTTGTCCCGCTATTTTTTCCCAAGTAAATATTCTTTCTCGAGGTAGAAAACTTAATAGTGTTTGGAATGGATCAATGTCTGTCTTGTGCTCCTTGGCCTTTTCTGCAAACTTGCCTGGGCCGGTCTCGATATTTTCCCGTATCAAATCACGAAAACATAATTCAATTTTGGTCGAGTTGAGTCCAATTATCATGGTATTTTCAGTGAGCCCTACTATTCAACTCTTCTAGTTTAGGAATTTTCTATCTTGGAGATAGTCTTAGGACATCATTGTCCATCATACCATAAAATATCTGATTGGCATTAATGATGTCAAAGGTACAAACTTTGCTTCAATCTTTTAGGTCAGCGCTGTGATTTAGGCCTTTCTCATGCCGAACTACGACTTGCAAGTATATGGTTTGTTGGCAATGATTCATGTCAGTTCAATCTAGGGCCAATCTTCTATAGCATAGGGTTCCTTATAATAGGTCCCTTCAGAGGACTTCATATTATCTCCCTTACTTTGGAGCAGTTCCTCATATCTCGAGGCCCTGTTGATAAGCTCGAACAGGTCATGAAATTTAATTTTCTCAAATTTGATCATTTGAACAAAATGACGTTGTTTAGGGCTAATTTCACACACCCGTGCTCAGGCAGAATAACTGTGACTCTATGTTTGGCCTATTTGCAACAGTATATGAAGTCAAATATTGGTTCTTTAGCCCGTTGGTAAAGTTTGGGTAGATCAGTGATTGAGACTTCCAGAGTTGTTCTATATTACTTAGCATGGAAGAGATATTCCTTCTAAGTCCAAGTAAAAACAGAATTTGGTTATAGGCCGATGTACCATGTGAAGGTTATATCAAAAGTGGAGTTTGGAAATAATCTTAATTTAAATAAATCAACACTTTTCAGCTCTCCACATTGGCCTTTTTGTTTAACTGTTGAATGATTGGTTCCGTCACTAAAGGAGGCAAAGTCGGGGACTCTGTAACCTCTCAAAAAGGGAAACTTCATACTGATCTAGTAAGGATTTGGTTTTGAATAGTAAGGCAGGCCTATATATTTGAGGCCTGGGCCGACCTGTTCTCTTATAAGATCCATTAGTTGGTCTCTGTTGACCATCATTTAGGGATTAGGAGAGGGATAAGTATAAGGATAGTAAATGTGATGAAAAGGTTAGCTCGGCTGATATTGCCCACGAAGGTGTTAGGTTGTACGTAATGATAATTTTCTACTTGGGCTTTCCAACCTTGGTCGTTTCCTTGTCTACACCGATCAGCATGTGGGTTGGCATTTCCTTGAAAGTCAGTATAACCTTGATTTGCGCCCCACGGACGATTTACTCCTTGATTCAGCCTAGTCCCTCAATTTTGTGGTGAGGGCGCTCTGCTATTAGGATTTTGCCTGTCAGAGTTTCTAGCCCTATTTAAGAAGTCTCTAAACATTTTCGTGCTTTCTAGCATATTTATTGACATCTTCTCTTACACGCTCGTCATCTTTTCGATGTGTTCATCGCTCAAAATCTCCTTCAAAGAGAGATTCTCCCCTTGATCCCCAAAAGGGTTCCTTATCTTCCCCCACTTCTTCTACCCTAACATGACCTTTTGAGTTAGAGGTGCTGGCAATATTTGGGTTTGGGGGATTAGAAATCACAGATTTTTCAGTCTAATTTCTCCTAGTAAAAGTGTTTGCTTGTAAAACGCTCTTGCACATGTCCTTGGGAGGTTTTAAGATATTATAATGTGCAAGCGTGCTAATGGTTGACGGGACTACACACAAACACAATCTCCAATTAGTTTAAGTGGTCTGGCATTTGAGGAAGTGTGTATGTTCGAACTTCTCTCAACCAATCTATAAGGACTTGAAAATATGCTCAGAGTTCTTTTGGCTTAAAGCTTTAGGATTGTTTGGTGATATTTAAGCTACAGCTACTCTTACCTAATATGCTCCTACTCCAAATCAACCCAAGTATGATACAATATTGAATAAAGACAGTTTACTTTCAGAGTGTTTGCAATGATTAGCTCTTATAAGAACACTTTGAGAGTTCAAAGCTCTAATGAGAATGATGGATATTCTTTGGTGACCGTTTGAGTGAGTCAAACATTTGCTTTGAAGAACCTAAGATAAACATAATTGTTTTGACGTACCTAAGATAAACATGTTTACCTAAGGTAAACGAGGTGTGCTAACGCAATCTAGGAGCTAGTTTGTATTTGATGTTGAAGAGAATTAATTGAGACAACATTTTTGGCTTTTGTAACTGAGCTTGTAATCCTTTAGCCTCAGGACAATCCAATGTGGAGCTGACACGTCTCCAAGCATGTCTGTTATACCCTTTTGTTCACGTTAAACTTCATTAATTTGATTTGACTTTGATACATGTTGAGACTGAATAAGGCCTCGTTTTACCTTTTTGTCAAAGTTATTATCCAGCCCCTGCCAAGTTTTTTACTACTCTTCCCACATGGTACTATTAAAGCTTCATGCCATGTGCGAGTGTGCCATGCGTCCTTCTTTTTGTTCAGAGCTTGCCATGTATCATTTAGCCATCGCTGCTATTGATTTAATAGTTTGACGGACATCACCGACTTGCTCTAGGACAAATCGGCCTTAAGTGAAATCTTATGCATATGCTGATTCCTAACTCCTTAGTAAAGTGGCATGCTGATGCCCTTGGTCAAATAGTCTTGCTCAGGCTGATATGTTGCGCTTTTTCTTAGTACGAACAATATGATAAAGCTTTGTTAAGCTTATTTTAGTACCTCAAGCTTTCATTGCAAATAGTAACTTAATATATTATCAGATCTGGTTCTAAAATGACAGCATAGACGAGAAAGTAAGGGTTCGTTTGACAAATTTTTGTTTTTTGTTTTTAAAGAGCAGTTTTTTAAGAGTAGCTTAAATTTTTATTTTTTTTTACAAAAACAAGTGGGTGTTTGATAACTCTTTTTTTTGAGTTTTTTTTTTTTTTTTGTGTTTGGTAACCCTTTTTATTTTGACTTTTTTTTTTTGTGGTTTGAGGTGGCGGTGGTGGGGTGTAGCGGTGGTCGACGGTGGTGGTGGTGGTGGCCGGCGGCCGGAGGTGGCTGCCGGTGGCCGGCGGTGGGAGGGTGGTGGTGGTGGTCTAAAAAAAAAACCAAAAGTGAAAAAAAAAAACCAATTTTTGGAGTTTTTTTTTTACTTTTCAGTTTAAAAAGTGGTTTTTTAAATTGGAGAAGGAAAAAAAAATGGTTACCAAACGCACTTTTTTTTTCCAATTTTCAAAACTAAAAAAAAAGAGGAAAAAAAACCGCGTCAAACGTGGCCTAAATTTAAGCAGTCATTAGCAAATCCTCCGACTAACCACCGCAAGTCGAGCTTTCGGCTAGTTGAGGCATACACACCGCTTGGTTCAACCGTTAAACCCCTTGGAAAATTCTGGTGGCCGCTGCTATGAAGTGGATACTACTGTACATCACAGTAGAGCTCTCCTCCAACCTTAACCGGAAGCCTATTCTTTCAGTTCCACTGAAGCCATCAGGAATGCACTTTAGAGTCCTCAGCTGGAGCAATCCGCCATCTGGATTGTGTAGGTTTGAGATTCAAAGTAGTGAAGGGATTTTACCGAAAAAAGAAGCCATCTGGAATGTTTTATGTGCTTCTAGAGCATCTAAACTTTCTTATCTCATCAAGTCAGGTAACTGATTGGCTGATATGGAAGCTAAAAGAGCTAAAAACATTTGGGAAAGATAGAAAAGTAACCCATTTGTTCTTTCATGAGCTGTAACACCTTCAAGAGGTCATGAATGAACTTAGAATCTCGTAAGTACAACTGTAAAAATTCCAGAAATTCTAAGTGCAGCGACGAAACAACAGCAATCAAGGGCCTAAATAAGAAGGTTGGGGGTCTAATTTGGCCCCTAAATTGCCATCCCTAGTAAACACCCTATAAGGTGATTATGATGGAGACTTGACTGGAATTTTGAGTTTGGGGCAGGCGTGAGTTCTTTAAATAGTATGTTTGCTGTAAATTGGGGTTGAGAGCTGAATTCCTAATACCAGGCTACCAGCATAACTCAAGAAAGTAGAAAACATTCTATGGTCCGGGAACAGTGGTCCTGACCTTCTAAGACGATTAGATACATTGCAAAATAACCTCTTGTCTCTCTTAAACCCTCCTCCGATCACATCAGCCATCCTGATCCAGCGGTCTGCCGTCCTATATGGTCAAGACCATATAATATTCACTCCAGAAGTGTTAAGAAGCACTTGAAGTATAAGTTGTCGAGCAAACAATATCTATAAGTGGGCGGGAATAATAAGAAAAGTACAAAATGTATCACTTAGAAGCCAGTATATAAAAAATTTCACGGCAGTTCTGCAATCAATTGACTCCTATCAAAGATAATGACAGTAATAGCATGTAAGGTAGCAGATAGCATGATTAAGATCAACTAACCTAAAATGTACAACACCCAAGTAAAATGGAGCATGTTCACATGTTGATTTACGCGGTCCAAGTTTCATTGAACGTAAAAATAAATGATGATACCTTAAATCTGAAGCTATGTAGAGATAAAAACCTGGATGATTTAATAAGGGCCTATTCAGGTTCCCTTTTATGAAAACTTTTTCTCATTATGAGATCTCCAAATTTTCGGAACAATGCTGATCTCCTTCTCCTATGCAAGGTTCTGTCACCATCTGTATCATCGTAAGCGGTACCATCCAGATGATCAAAATCTTCTGAATTTAATGTTTCTGCAGAAGAAGATCCTCTTCGGTGGTAGGTTGACCCTGATTTTGGTGTCTGGGGTTCCGAGGTTGGTGAAACTGGGGTATCAAATATCGAGCCCTTAAGTGCCTCGGCCCTTGCAGGGTCCTCATCTTCAACTGTCTCATCTACATGTTCATGCTCATTTTGAACTTTTAACTCATTAAGATCAAATCGAAAAGGTGTGTTCGGTTTGATGTCTTCTAGGTGCTCTTCAAAAACTGAATTTGGTGACGAATTTGGTGACTTGAACATCCCTTCTTGCTCCTTTTCCTCTGTCCTTTCTGAAGATGCTGCAGAAAGCAATCGCTTCAACTCCTTGATATTCTCTTGTGCTGCAGTTTCGTTGATCCTGAGGCGTTCGTTCTCTCTTGTAAGGAAATGAAGAGCTTCATCCTTTTCGTCCAAGCAGTCCTTGAGTTGGGAATTTTCATCTCTAGCAATGCTAGCAGCTTCTTTTGCAACACTAGCTTCATTAAGGGCTTGCTTAAGTATATCCCTTAACTTGTAACTTTCTTCCCTGGCTACCCTAGTAGTGTTCTCAGCTGCTTTTAGGGACTCGGCTAGTTTAGTGTTCTCATGTTGTGCAAGAGCCCTTTCCTCTTCAGCTCTTCTGATGCAACCAACAAATCCCATCTCTTTCCCATTCCATGCCAAAAGTGTCTCTTCAGCTTCTAATCTCAATCTATCTGCAGTGTTTTGGTGCAGCTCAGTTTCTTTCTTTGCTTCATCCAAGAGCTTTTGGTACCTATCCTCAATGCCCCTAACCATCACCTTGAGTTGTTCTGCCTCGCTTTTCACATGCTCAAGTTCAGCTTGTGTAAGGTTGTGTTTCTCCTTTTCCTGATTGGATGCTGTTGCAACTTCTTTTAATGCTAGTGCTAGATCATCCATGGCTTTCTTGCTCTTCTCCTCCGCATCAGTTGCCAACTTGAGTTCATTTTTTAGCAATCCTATCTCATCAACTACACTCTTGACCTTCAACGAGGCTAGCTTCTCGCCTTCTTGGGCACGAGCCAGGTTCTCTTTTGCCAATTGGAGCTCAGACTTAAGACTCTCAAATGCATCTTTGTTGGAATGAAGATGTTCACTATGGCGAGAGGATGACATCTGCAACTTCTCCAGCTCCTCTTGGAGAGAAGCAATTTCGAGCTTGGACTGTTCAAGTTCAACTTTTGTTTCCTCGAGCTGTTTACTTTGAGAAACCACCGAATCAAACATCTTGGACTCTGATATCTTTCCTCTCTCAACCTCAGCCTCAAGTTCCTGAATTCTTTTATTCCTCTCAGATGATAAACCAATTGCACGAGCCTCAGAGGCCTTTGCATTTGTCAACTCCTCTTTCAACCTTTCGAAAGCTGCTTCTCTCTGCGCCAATTCAAGCTCAAACTGCTTTGCCTTTTCAAGTTCAACTTTCAGAGACTCGATGCCCTTGTCTTTGATTCCTAATTCTCTTTGCGAGTTAGATAGCAATTCCTTCAAGGTTTTCAACTCTTCAAATACATCTTCAACTTCGCTAGGGGAGAATGGCTGACTCATCCTCGTCTTTGCTTCGCGCTCGCGGGCTCGAGCACTTTCGTCCTCTGCAGCACGATATTGCTCCATCGTCCTGTTCAGCTCCTCCTGAAGCTGATCTATATGTTGTTGCATCCTTGAAGTTTTATCTTTCCGATTCTACGCAACATTAAAACAAACCCCATTACTCATAAAAGTAACCAACGTTGAATCCATTCCTATTGTACTGTACACTAAGGAAAATCGATTTCTACCTTGGAGGAACTTCCGACCTTGAAGGATTTTTGTTCAGGAGATATAAGCGCGTCCCCATCAACCTGTGACCCTAGAGCATCCCCTCTACAAAGCTTTGACGCGTTAATGGTCCTAGAAAGAACGGATGAAAGCTGCTTCTGTCTAAAATCAAACGACCCAGATCTACAAACCACAAGAACCAAACAAATTTAATGCCAAACAAAAGGATTTCATGATCATACAGGCACTATAAGCCTGAAACCAAACACACTCATAAAAGAAAAAAACATAATAGACATGACTATAACCAATAAAGAAACCTACGTATGCAAAAAAAGACGAGAGAGAGTATCAAGGAAGGACAAATTTTAGTGTACCTTGATTTGGAACGAAACATGTTAGAATGGTAATTCTTTGGCTATAAATATGTAATCCGCCTTCTTTGGAAAATCAGGAAAACTCGGACAAAGTTAGCACAAAGCTCACAGAGATTTCAGGAGCGATTGGTTTATTGCTACTGGTAGAGACAAAGTCCAAGGTTGGCGGGTATTCGTTAGGCACTCTGCCATAACGGCAAAAGTAAGTGAGAGACAAAGGGGGAGAGAGCGCGAGTAAGACAGAGAAAGTAGATTTGAGAGAGAGAAAAAAGGGATAGAAAAAGACAAGGTGAGTGATGTAGAAGTTGTTAGGCGGAGGTTTAAGAAATTTCCTATGATTGACCAGATCGACCTTTCCTTTGTTATATTCATTGGACGGAATTCTCCACGTTCTGACCTTGTCTTCGGGCCGGCAACCCTGACGTTGGTAATTGTGCAAGCTTTACAATAAGTCAATGCTTCACTTTGGGCTTGGGCCTGGGCCTGGGCTTGGGCTTGGTTCCAGGTCTCTCTTCCAAGTTCCAATCTTTCCCTAAACTTAAACTCGAAGAGAAAAAGTCTTGCCATTTCCTGTTATGTTTCATTTCGCTTTTTTCCTTTTGGCAAGCTTTAGGTATTGCTGGGGCCATTATCATTACAACATTGTACCATAAGCTTCAATCGGATCCGAATCGCTTCGTCACAAGTCAAATGCGTGTAAAGAATATGGGTACCAAGAAAGTGTTTCAGCTTTGGATTGTGTCGCAAATCTGGACCAAGTCAAATTCAAGTGCAAAATCAGAGTAAAATCCATTGATTTTTCTTTGCTCAATGTCAACAATAGAAGATACATTAGAGATGACATGGAGATGAGATACATGCATAAAGGATTCTTGGGTGCTTACCTATTTTACATTGATATCAGCTGTTACCTGTGTAGAGAAAAGGATCAATGATACAATTGATAGGACCGTTTTCTTAATCTGCTCCCAAAACTCACGAGACTTGTACATTCGCCAAAAAAGTATGCAATATTTTCATTGCTTATGTCCTGGCATTCATTTATTGGTTCGAAAATATGCCATTCTGTATAATGTCCCCCATTAAGATGGCCACGATCTGGACTTTTGACGAAACTTCAACCTTCTCATGAATAATTGGTTGCTTCATTTCTCGGACCCCAAGAGTCTTTATATCTTCTCAGATTGCTTCTCCTCAAATCAATGGCAATTTGCTCATCCATGATTTTCTTAATCTGTCCTCACTTTCAGCATGGAAGGCCTCCTCCTTTTCCCATCTGTAGAGACTGAATATTGATTTCAGAAGTTCAGGCCTTCGAAATGAAGTTTTTTTCCCTCGTTAAATCATGTAGACTCATATTAATGTGTTTCACTGAACCAGCTCCACTGTAGAAACTATCTCAGCAATGTCGTTGATGGTTTTCATCTGTAAGTTGATGTGCTTGAGCTCTGAATGAATCTCTTCAGTAGCGCGGTGAGAGATATCGCCTCCCAAGAAATAATGTACTTCATTATCAATCTCCATCCAACTGTATGCAGGTTGCTTCTTGACTCCATATTCCTTCATCAAACTTCTCACTCTTGTAACTTCTTTCCACAAACCAGATGCAGCACATATATTAGACAGCATTACGTACCCCCCAGAATTTTTAGGATCCAATTCGACAACTTTCTTTGCAGCTAAATACCCTAGCTCTAGATTTGAACAAACACGGCATCCTGCAAGAAGGGCATTCCAAACCCCGGAAACAGCTTCAAATGGCATCTCTTGGATCACCTTGTAAGCCGTTTCTACCTGACCAGCACGGCCCAATATGTCAACCAGGCAAGCATAGTGCTCAGACCTAGGGGCAATTTTGTAATTATCGACCATCAAGTCAAACCACTGCATACTCTCATTCGTCCTCCCGGCATGACCACAAGCTGATAACAAACTAAGAAACGTTATCCCATCTGGTTCAAATTCCAATAATTCCATCCGCTTAAAAAGAGCAAGAGCCTTCTCATAGAGCCCATGCTGCGCAAAAGCAGCAATAATGGTGTTCCAGGAAACGAGGTCTGGACTGTTGATATGGGCAAAAGCAGACTCAGATTCAAGAATGCTACCGCATCTGCTGTACGTAGTAATCAAAGTATTACATACAGATACATGTGAGTCCAACCCACATTTAAGAAGAACAGCATGAATTTGTCTTCCTTCTTTAAGTGATGCGAGACTTGAACATGCAGTAAGAACTGAAACAAGAGTGGAGTGATCTGGTTTCAAACCACTCCTGAGCATTTGAACATGCAACTTAAGTGCCTCCTCGCAATTCTCATTTTGTACATAACCTAAAAATAGAGAAGGTATAATTATTAACTGCGAAGGTGCAAACATTTACTTAAGAATCAACAAGTCAGCTATTATCAACTCCAGTGAGCCGTCTTGCTTGCTGAGAGGTGGTGCGGATTTAACCAGTTGAGTAGCTCCACTCGTCTATTTAGTTCATACCTACGTTTCAGCAAGTTATCTCTAGGGAATACTATCACATCCTAGATCCCCAAGACTTTTGACATGCACTATAAACTAACAAACACAAGCAGGTAGCAACTGGATAAGCTCTTTTAAAGCCAAGTCTTCCTCCTAACATTCACCTAGGCGAGTGGGAGATCATCGTCGACAAGGAGGTAGCCATATGATCGGAATAGTTAGCATACTCCATGAATCGCAATCACTCCCAAAACTTATATTTATCATCTTCACTAACTGGTTTCACACTTACAAACCATAATCATGCACAAAAATCTATCACCTTGGTAACTGTACAAACTCCTTGGTAGGTTATAGTGCACTGAACTTTAGTACTGCAAGATGCCCCCACTAGCAAGTAAATGGGGATAAGTATTTTGCAAAACATTGTATGTTTTGTAAGAATGAAATGAGAACTAAGCCAGTGCAGTCCCTGGTTGAAAGGAACACTTAAACAGAACCATCGTGGTTTCAAAAGAATGCAATCCTTGAGATCACCAAATTGCAAAAACAACCAAGCAGCTGTGGGCAATCATCAGGTTCCAGTTAGTTAAACCAGGCGATGCAGGATTGGACGACCAGCCTTAGTCC
The DNA here is from genome assembly GCA_033065855.1 of Escallonia rubra. NCBI lineage: Eukaryota > Viridiplantae > Streptophyta > Magnoliopsida > Escalloniales > Escalloniaceae > Escallonia > Escallonia rubra. Next base: position 373,532 of record JAVXUO010001528.1, on the reverse strand, counting down.
ATCCCAAACTGCTTGATGCCAATTGTCAATTTTTAGTGCAGGAGAGATCTTTTCAACAAAGGTAGAGTGGAAGAAAACCTTAAATTTGAAATAAGAAAATTTGTGTAACTTTATCTCGTGACAATTTTATTATGTATAAGTTGGTTTCTCTTTACACTTGTGAACTTTCCAGCCCCTTAGAGATGTGCTTTCTACACCCAACTACATCCTCAAAATCTAGTAGTAACTGAGATCTGAAATATTCCAAGTTCTAACTGTGCCTTCTCACTAGCATCATTTTGTGTAGATTTAAGGACCCAAGCTTCTCACTGAGACAATGCTCCCTAAGCTTGTGAATATTCATCATAAGTGGTAGGAAAATGACCATTAGAACCATCCAGAAAACCTTAATGACAACTACATTTAGTTGCATACCTGCTATCATGGCGTTAAAAGAGACACAATCCCTACACTGAATTTCTTCAAACAAAATCCTTGCAGTTTCCATTTTCCCCTCCTTACAGTATCCAGTGATCATGGCCGTCACCGCAACAACATCTCTACCAGGCATGCGCTCAAACAATTCCCTTGCCTCATCAAGTCTTTCATTTTCCACATACCCACTAATCATTACGGTCCAAGAAACCGCATTCTTACACTCCATGCAATCAAACAACGCCCTCGCTCGCTCAATCTCCCCTTCATGAGCATACCCATCAATCATCGCAGTATAAGAAATCACATTCCTCCTTGGCATCTCTTCGAACAGCCTACTAGCATCCTCAACCCTATCACACCTTAAGAAACCTGAGATCATGGCGTTCCATGACGCTACATTTCTCTCGGGCATCGAGTTGAAGTACATGTAAGCGTCATCTATCCTGCCATCCTGGATACAGCCCGCGATCATCGAATTCCAAGACACCACATTTCTCATAGGCATCACTTCAAACAACCTCTTCGATTCTAAGAAACATCCATTTTTCCAGTAGCCAGTGATCATGGCGTTCCATGTTACAACGTCTCTTTTGAGCATAACGTCGAACAGTTGGCGGGCAGCGTCGATGTTGCCAGAGCGGGAAAGAGCACCAATCTTGACATTACAGGCATATACATCCTGGGCTGAATGGAAAGTGACGGAGTGAAGAAGGAAATGGCGGGTGAGATAACCATCTGTCAAACGGAGAGAAAGGAGGTTTTTTCGCAGAATTTTTGACGGTGGAGAGCAGAGGGTAAGCATAAAGGTCCTAACTTGACCTCTGGACCAACACCTTTTAGTTACTCAGAAGACACTACCCTTCCTGAATGTGGTTTGTTGTTCAAAACTGATAGTGATTAATCAAATAGCACTTTATCCTGCCTAATTAATTATTGGTAATTATGCTCCACTTCATTCAAGACATGACAAAAAAGTGTTGTCTCCTGAAGTTCCAAGGCAACAAAATGTAGACTGTGAGTGGTTAATATGGATTCTCTATTTTTAACTTTTGCAAACAAGTATTTTAGAATACCAGGAACCCAATGCTTTAAAATGGATAAATCAAAATAGGCTATCTCATTTTAAAGTCAAGATTTTGGAACAGATATTCGAAAAGAATAACACTACTCTTTTAGCTATAACCGGGATGGAGGAATTTTCCTACTGAAACTTTTGTTTGATACAGTACCTATAAGATAGGCTAACGTAGTTATAGAGATTGTAGCCTTATTTCATTAGCTTGGCGAATTTTGAAGAAAGCTCCATGGTAATGGTACTTCTAACTGAGCAGCGTTGTTATGCTTTTCTACATCCATATTGGTCATTAATAAGTAAACAATTAACTATACTTTTAGCAAACCAACCGGTTTGCTACAAGCAACAAACACCTATATTCTGGACGCCGTCAAAAGGAGATTCTTTTGAGGTCCTTGTGCTCAACAAATGAGACGTCAAACAAATATCTTGTAGTTCATGCTTTTCAAATCCACGCACCTCTCTTAAAAAAAAAAGACCCCCTACCTTAGAGTTGTCAATGGGTCGGGCTTGGGCCGGCCCGGCCCAGGCCCAGCGGGCTTCCAATGAAATCGGGCCGGGGCCGGGCCTCGCAAATGAAAAACGGGCCGGGCCGGGCCTAAAACCTGGGATATATGGGCCCAGTCCAAGCCCAGGCTCTAGGCCCAATATTTAGGGTCGGGCTTGGGTCAGGCCCGGGCCCAATCCAAAATTTTTTTTTTCCTTTCTTCCCAACTTTTTATTATAAAGACTTCTTCTTCAATAAAGGGCAAAGTTTTTGTAAACGGACCATTGAGTATACAATCACTTTTTCACGAATTAACCCCCTTTCGAAAAGGCAAATTGATGTTGATTGACCATTAACCACGGATTAAGTACAAAAACTAGTTGTTCTAACCCACACATACTGATTTTAAGTGCAAAATTCAATCTCTTTCGTAATATGGTGTAAAACCTGTAAATGTCAAAGAAAAATAGAGTAGATCAAACAAAAACAATAACGAGATCGATAAAGATAAAATAACATCTTTTCTTGTTACATTCAAATTCTTTGGTCATTTAAAGAAACATGAGATTATTCTTCAAGGCTCTTTAACACATCACCCACTTCATGAAATTAAATTTAGAATTCAATTCACCTCTTTTGGTTTGAAATAAAAAGAATACATAATTTTTATTTATGTTTAGAATACATGATAATTGTTTTTATAATTATTCCCTTAGCTTGTGATGTAGAACACAAAGCAAATTCTATAAAATACATTAAATGAAAGCCCACTAAGAAATCATCAAAAACACGTCACAGTCACCACACACCCATACTTTTCTGCGTATGTTAAAGAAAATACTGATCATATGAATTCAATAACACCTCAAAAACTATTAATTTAACTAAAAAGATCCAAAATATCAAAAAAATAATAATGTAATAAAATAGACTTCAAAAAAAATAGAAAAGAAAAAAAATTTAGGGGGGGGGGGGCTAACGGGGCCGGGCCGGGCCAAACCTGGGCCATTTTAGGGCCGGGCCGGGCCGGGCCCGGCCCCATTTCTCAAAGAATTCGGCCTGGCCCTGGCCCTGGCCCAAGCCCTAAGGGTTAGGGCCAGTGTGTTGGTGTCTTTAGAGGAGTGCTCCGCACATGGCCAACGACAGAATTGGTGGGTTGATGACAGCGTTGCAGCTGCAGGTGCCATATCTGCAAATTTATACAATCGGGGATGGCGACGCAAAGGTCCTTGCTCTGATCTCACCTGATTTGGTCTGATTTAGTTATATCTATGTGATAATTTCTACATATTTGCTACTGTGGATGGTTGACCAGTACCCTTGCATTGAAGAAGAGGCTTTGGACTTTTGGGCTAGTTGTATCATCATTGGCGATGGCCAAAATTTCTCCTGTAGTGACCAGAATCTTCACCAGGGACTAAACTCATCTACAGTGGCAGTGATCAGATCCAGTGGGGGTTCTAGATTTTTCTACATTCATATTTGTCAACATTGAAACTTGCCTTCTAGCAATGATCATAGGGTGTATGGGGAGTAAAGGGTTCCAATAGAAGACGTTGGGGGGTTTCTTAAAGGGTCCTAGTTGATGGTTCTAGGTTTTGGTATGGGTGCACCACGATGTCCTTGGGGAGGGAGGGGCAGGAGGGTAGTGTAATGACTCAGCCCACAACCCCACCACAGGGCAATGTCTTCCTCAAAAGGGCTAGGTAATAGGTACGTCTAAGATCATAGACAAGGTCTTATAAGAGCACTTTCATACTATCCCACATCCGATGTGAAATATCACAATCTTCCTTCTTATGCCTTTGCATCCTCGCTAAGCTTGATCGCGCATAGCTAGAATCTTCCTCTCTAGCCAATAGAGATATACCTGGCTTATCCTTCATTGCCCCAACCATCCTCTTGACGTGAGATATACTCAGACTTGCCTATAGTTTCCCCACCCATCGACAACCTGACTGGATAGCTCAGTCAGGCTTTAGAGATTCAGCTTTGATACCATCTGCAACGGCCGAGTTCATAACCCCACCACAAAGCAATGCCTCGCTCCAAAAGGCTAGCTAATAGGTACTTCTAAGATCATAGGCAATGTCTTATAAGAACAATGTCATTCTATCTCACATCCGATGTGAGGTATCACAATATACTTTAAGTATAAAATCCTACAAATTAAGGAGTGTCATTTGAGTGAGACATTTGGATTTATCGCTTCCGCATATATTTAAAGAATAATAGTATGATCTGCTTAATTTTGAGGTTGACTCGCTAATGACGTGATTAGTCAGTCAGGTTCTTTTTTCTTTTCTTTTTTTTTTGGGGGGGGGGGGGGAGGGTGGTGGTGAAGACAGATGGGCCCCTGGGGGCTTGGCAATTCGGGGCGGGAAGGGGGGCGAAGGGGGTGTTTGGGCCTTGGGGTGGCGGGAGGGGTATGAGGTTATTCGAGGTAATCAGCTCTAGGAGAAAGGAGGGGTGGGGCATTGGGGAAGCGCTTAGGACATAGACTCTGATGTTAGTCCCTGTTGTAATGCTTATTGGCTTTGTTGCCCTCTAGTGACAATGTCCGTAGGTAACAGAAGCATCAATGGATAGTCGTGGATAATGCAGTGTTGATGACCTCTTGTCTGATCCTATAGGTGGTCGAGTTCACTTTTGTTTCGTGCAGTTCCCGGTTGTTCTTCTAATTTAATCATATATCCTTCTTCTTTTTTTGCGATATGTTATTTATAAATCTTTAGGGCTTAACAAATTACTTGGGTTACTCTAAAATGTAGGATATTTTCTACTTTAGTTTTATTAGTATAGGTCTTTTAGGTAATCTATTATTCTTTTGACCTTTGTGGTTTTTTCTTTTCATTTTTTTTTTTGTTGTTGAGAAAATTAGAAATATATACAGAAGAAGTAGCTACAACATTATACAGAAAAGATTATCATAAGCGGAAAAACATAAAATATGAAAAGAGGGTTGGAAGACAATTCCATCCAAATGAATATATGACACGGTATCAAACACCACTGAAGACTTCATCCAAGCACTAAAACGATTTAAATGTGGGGCACCTCAGACTACATATGAGTTAAGCACTCTGACGAATCCATTTACCCGATAGGTAAGCAAAAGATCCAAGGCACATGAAAGCTGCAACACACGTGGCTTTCTCTAGGCTATATGCATATAATGCAATTTACTGCAGATAATCATCACCTGAGTTAAGCACTCTGACGAATCCATTTACCCGATAGGTAAGCAAAAGATCCAAGGCACATGAAAGCTGCAACACACGTGGCTTTCTCTAGGCTATATGCATATAATGCAATTTACTGCAGATAATCATCACCTGAGAAGGTTGGTAAATGACACTAATTTGGGGGCTTTATCCATCATATGTGCCACAAAATTGAAGTTATGTGAGTAAAAGTATACTCATGATATGCAAGTAATTAAGAGTGAACAACCATTCTATAACCCGAGTGTAGACCTTTGCAATCTTTGTCCGTTATTATGCCCTTGGGCAGCTTGAAAAACACTATAACCTTACACTTTACCAATGAATGTTATGAACGGGACAATACTTCATTTCTCTGAGCTTTGTCATGCTAAATGGGCTACAGTAGGTGCGAACAAAGTTCTCCTCTGTTTTTAACCCTTCTTCATCTTTTCTCTTCCTAGTTGAATCTCATATGTCTACTGTTGGGATCTTTAGGCATGAGAAAGATAAGTGACAATTGAATATATCAGTTCAAAGCTCTTCATCTGCGAGCCCGTTTTCCTTAGAGATTTGTCTCGATTGAAGCTTTGATCTCAATCCCTTTGATTGAGGCTTGGTTCGTAGGTTTGTGTAATTAAGTTTAGCTCTGATTTTCCGGTTGGTTTGTTTTGTGTTTGCTTTCGTTGGTAGGTAAGAAACAGTTGTGGACTATGGCTAATGATAGTTTTGATTCTGAATTTTTTAAATCGCCACATACTTTTGCGATGTATGACCGCCTTCTGAACCTTGATCGGGATGTGGTTGCTCGTCAACAATTATTATGGGAGAATATGTTACTTGGGCGTATTGTTGATACGCGTGAGTTTTTTGCACAGATTCTCCAACGTGTTATTGATCATTTTTTGCCCCTCTAAGGCATGTTATTGTGGAATCAATTGGGATTCTGTTAGCGTTTCACTTTTCTGTTCACTCAGATATGGAAATGGTGCTTCGAGATAATCAGTGGAATATTCGTGGCACACTCCTCATATTGTAGCGTTGGCAACCGTCTTTGGCTATTGAACAAGTGGAATTTCTATCAGTAAATTTATGGTTGCAACTACATTTCATTCCTATTGAACTCTTTTATCGTGATATGGCAGATTTAATAAGGAGTGCTTTTGGTCATCTGTTGGCAATCGACTGGAACCCCGTCCGGCAACAGGGACGGGATTATTTTTGGGTGCTAGTTTGTATCAACCTTGATGACCCCCTCATTCCTGGGGTTTTGTGCGCACAACTCAGTGTGAATCACATTGGATTAAAGCTCATTACAAAAACAAATCCGAGTGTGCTATCAATGTGGAGTTCTTGTCACAGGATAATTGCAAGTTACAAATTGCGTGTTGTGCGAGACCGGTTGGATATAACTTGTCTCAGTTATTCTACAGAGAATATAATTACTATGTTGGCTTATCATACTGAGTTGTGGTTCACGGCTGCGTTAAGGGCCTTTGCGAATACGGGATGGAATCGTACAACACGGATCCATATCCTTGATGAAGGTGCTAATATGGAGTTGGTTTATGGCACGGACAGAGGGTCTAGTGTGGAATCTGATCTCGATTTGGTTATTGAAAGTCGCGGGCTAATGGTGAACCTTGTCGTTGAGTCCAATGTAAGTTCTCCATTATCTAATCAATATTTCCTCACTGCAAATGTATGTTCTCCTCTCTCAGACTCAAGCAACAGTATTGAATCATCTTCGGAGTTTACCAGAATTACAGAGATGGTCGGAGACGATGCTATGACCGATGATGATGTGGCGCAATTGCCTTCGATGCATGAACTGGATGTTCCATCATCTGCCACGTTGGACACTTTTGTTGAGTCAACCAAACCATGTGTCCAGTCGGTGGAATTGGATATACATGCAAGCCACCCAACGTTGGCTGAGTTTGAAATGCCTCTACCTGACCATTTGGATAAGCCCTCTGTTTTGGACCACTCTCTTTTGTGCCGTGAATTTGTTGTAAGTGGACTTAGAGAGGTGAACTTGGGCCCGGTTATTGACAAAGGAAAGCATGCTTGTGCAAAGATTTTTAACCTGCTCGTTAGCAGCTAGCTTGGAAAACGCTCAAATTTAGCAGAGGATGCCCTTTCTCTTATCGACGTTGGAATATAATTCAACCAATATGGGAGTCATCTTGCACGAAATCAGCGTATAAAATGGAAGCAGGGCCCTCACATCCCTCTAGTCTTATGTCTGAGGCAGGTAAATCGCCAACAAGTTCACCATCTTTTATAATTCGAATGCCTGAATTCTCCTCTGATTCATCAAGTGAATCTGAAAATCATGATTGCCAAAATAAAATGCTCTACTGTTCAGAGCGTTCGCAAGAACCTTTGCGAACTGAATGGCCTCAGGCTCACACAAAATCTTCTAAATCTTCTTCAGCCAGTTCTTTCTCCTCTAATGCATCATCTACTAAGCATAAAAGTGCAGCTTTTTACACTGATATGAGGGAGGGTTCTGGTAAGAGGTTGCGCAGCTGTGAGAAAGTTGTTGGGGGCTTTGCATGACCTTGACTCAGTGCTGACAGACTGATACTTTTATGAGTATGGATTACGACTTGGCAGTGCAAGAGACAGTTGTGAAACAAGGGCATGGACAGCGAGAACATGGTGGTCTTGTAGGTGTCTCCTTGGGTATGACAAACATGATGCCTGCATTAACAAATCCAGCATCATTACAGCTTGTTGCCGAATCATCCTGATTAGATTCGGGATCCATACACTCATGTGATTTGCACTAAAGGGATCATGAGCAAGATAGGGAGGTTTTATTGCACGATAATCCTCTCAAAAGAGCACGTTCCCTGGACATTTTAGCTACAATGCATCCTCTAGGGTTGTCTCAATTTAACAGCTTCATGCCTGCTTTTTCTTTATCTCCGCTGCCTTGGGTTAATGCTCAGCAAATTATGCCTCATATGTTTCAATTGCCTAGTTATAGTGATCTTGTGTAGTCTGGGTTTGAATTGCGATGTATTCTTAATCCTGTGAGCTATGAGTGCTCTGTCTCCCTTTGATTTGATGCTTTGGTGGTTGGGTCATTCCAACAACTGGTAGCAAAATGAAAATGATTTGCTAGAACTGTGGCGGCATGGGTCAAGCTACCACAGTTCGCACAGCGTCTGGTTTGATCAGGAAGCATCACCCCGAGGTTATTTTCTTTATGGAAACAAAGATATGTTTCTCTAAAGTAGGCAGCTTGTTTTGGAATTTAAGGTTCACTACTTTCGTAGGTGTTAATCTAATAGGCTTCAGTGGAGGTATTGCTTGGCTGGCTTCCGGCCATTGCCTTATTTGTTGGTTTCGTACATACTAATTTTATATTAACCTCGGTCAAAGGTTTGGATGGGTTTCTCGTCTACTATGGTTTTTTGTACGGTCATCCTTGTGTCCAACATAGACCTAGTATCTGGGGATTTATTACCTCAGTTTTGTCTTCTCTTTCAGGTCCTTTTTGTCTTTGTGGGGACTTCAATCAAATTTTGGCTCCTTCTGAGAAGTTGGGCCGAAACTCCTCTGTCATTCCAGGTGCTCAGTCACTTCAGGGTTTCATTGAATCTTTTGGTTTGTCCGACATTCGTTGGGACGGTCCCTGGTATACTTGGGCTAGAGGTTCCCCTAAAAAAGGATTTCTATATGAAAAACTCGATCGTGTGGTGGCCTTACCCTCTTGGATTGTGTTCTACTCGCAGGCAATAGCTAGTAATATAGCTATTCAACGTTTTGATCATGCCTTCATTCTATGTGACGTTAATCCTCTTAGTCGTAAATATCAGCTACCTCATCTCTTTGAAGCCATGTGGTTCTCAACGCCCCAAATTTTCACTGTAGTTCGACAGGTCTGGCTATCACAGAACTATGGTTCCTCTCTTTTCCGAGTGATGAATAAATTTAAAACCCTTTTGCGGGTATTACGTCACTGGAGTAAGGTTAGTGTTGGGAGGCTGAAATATAAAATCATAGATGTTCAGCAGCATCTACTTTTTTTCCAGCATACCTCTCAGATTCCACTGAATTAAACTCCTGAGGAGTTTTATCTCCACTGCAAGTTAGATTTCCTCTTAAAATATGAAGGAATGTTCTAGGTTCAGTGTGCTAAAATTGATTGGCTAGACCAAGGTGATCGCAATACGAAGCTTTTTCATACCTCCACCGTCATCCGCAGGCGAGCAAATCAAATTATCTCGCTTAAGGATAAGAATGGTGTAGTTACATCCAATGAGGATAACATTCGAAGCCTTTTAGATAACTACTTCTTATAGCTATTTTCCTTGTCTGAGTCCCCCCTTCCGGATTCGATTCTAATTCGCCCAATTCTGAGTTCTCACTCGTTTAATAAGATTTCTTGTTCTCAGGAAGCTTTTCTTCATCAAGCCTTCACTCCGAAGGAAATCAAGACATCGGTGTTTCATTTAGAAGAAATGAAAGCGCCAGGTCTTGATGGCATCGTAGCAATTGTTCTTTAGAGATGCTAGTCCTTTATGAATCCCTTAATCATTAGAGCGGTATTGTCTTTCCTATCCTCTAAGAAAATGCTCTCTAGTGCAAATCAAACATATGGCACCTTAATACCTAAGAAGCAGCATCCTTAAATACCGAGTGACTTCTGTCCCATTAGCTTATGCAATGTTATCTACAAAATCATATATAAGGTCCTTGTCACGACAATGACTCCCATAATGAGTGATATCATTTCTCATTTCCAAAATGCCTTTGTGGCTGGTCGTACCTTATCAGATAGTGTTCTGCTAACTCAAGAACTCACTGATTGTGTTAGGCAAAGAAAGAAAGGAAAGGTGGTTTTGCTCGCCCTTAAGTTAGACATGAGTAAGGCTTTTGACATAAACATATGAGATTTTTTACAGGAGGTTCTCCTGAGCTTTGGTTATCCTCAGTTCTGAGTAAACTTAATTCTTCAATGTGTCACTATAGTTTCTCATTCAATCCTGGTTAATGGAGCTCTTATGCCTCCCTTTAAGCCCAGATGTGGCATCCGACAAGGAGATCCCTTATCTCATTTCTTTTTCATCATGTGCTCAGAAGTTTTTTCGATGGGATTAGTCTAGGTTGAATTTTAGCGAAAAATTCAGGGCATTATAGTAGGCAGAGGGTCCCCTGCAATCATGCATTTGATGTATGCTAATGAAATTTATCTATTCTTACCCTTAAAGGGGAACTTATCTCAGAGCATTGTTGAGACTAAGCAAGTTTTAATGAACTATGTGTAATGTCTGGTCAAGTTATCAATTGGGAAAAATCTAGTCTTATGATCAGTCCAAATGCTGCTCTTGAAGTTCGGTGTCAGAGTCAGTAGGAATTTGAGTTTAATGAGAAAAAGGAGTTAGGAAAATACTTGGGCATTAATTTGGATATTCCAATTAAGAAAAGGATATTTTTTGCAGTATTGTTCAGCGAGTGTAGGATATATGTGCACATTGGTTAGGGCTCTTGCTAAACAAAGTCGGCCGAGCTACCTTGATTTGCTCGATGCTTGCTTCGCTTTTGGTGAATTACATCTCTGTGAAAAAAAATACAGTGGCAGTTTGTAAACAACTAGATCAAATTATTGCGCGCTTTTGGTGGTCTGGTGATGCAGGCCGACAATCTATTCATTGGGTATCCTGGACCACATTGTGTCTGCATAAACACCTAGGGGGTCTTGGTTTTCGAGATTTTAAATTTTTTAATGAGGCGTTGTTGGTTAAGCAGGTATGGAAGATTTGGACCTTCCCGATTAGTCTTTTACCGAAAGTACTTAAAGGTAAATATTTTGCTCAACGGAATTTCCTCGACGCAAGGAACCCTAGACAGGGAACTTGGATATGGCGGAGCATTTTGGTTGGTCAGATAGCTCTTAATCACAGTATTCAGTGGCAAATAGGTAATGGTCGCTCGATTTCTGTCTGGATGGATTGGTGGCTACCTCAAAAGTCTCCCGTCCAATTGCAACTCTTCCACAAGGAGCAGAATGCACATTGGCACATCTCAAACTTATTCTTTCTCAATTCTAATCTTTGGAACTTGCAAACTTTATTCTCTACTTTCCCTCCTGCAATTGTTTCGTCTATCCTACAATTATCATTGTTACCTTCTAGTTCAGCTGATGTTTGTCTCTAGCCTTACGCAAGGGGAGGTATTTTCTCGGTGGGAAAAAGCTATCAACATCTCTCAGTGACATACTCGTTGAATTCATCTCCTGTGCAACCCTTACCTCCCTTGGTATGGAGGAATCTCTCGAAACTGCCAATACTAGAAAAGATAAAAAAAATTATTTTGGCAATTTCTTCATCAAAGACTTGCGGTATCCTCTACTTTAGTTCGTCAGAATTGCCAAATTTCTTAGATATGTCCAACCTGTTTACATTTCCCTGAAATACATAATCATTTTTTTTTCGAATGCGGCTCTGTTATATCTATTTGGTCCCAATTTTTCCGCTTTTGTGACATGCCTTCCTCTCCTTTGGGTCGAAATGGGCTTCTCCAATTTTTCAAGAAATCTCGAAACAGTGCCTTATATGAACTCATAGAGGTTCTGGTTTTACTGTGGACAGTTTGGCATGCGAGGAATGCTTTTATTTTTCAGAAAGGAGAAATTTTCTATTGCTAACATATTCAACCAAAGTCAAGTTCTGATGCAAAACATAAGTTACACTCCTTGTTTTTTATCTTGCTTCCGCAAATTAGCAACGAAATATCCTCATAATCAGAGCAAATGTGCAATTAAATTTGAACATTTTTACTATCCTTTAATCCCTGTCAGGTTCTCCAAATGTGATTGCTCATTTCCGCCGCAAGCAATATTCTGTCATCTCAGTAAATTGATATGTTTGTAATTTGGCTGATAGCTCTCTGACCAGTTTTCTTCTAAATTCAGATCCTCGTTTACGTTTTGGTATAAGCATGGTGATGTTTAGTTCACAATGGGTTCCAACTGGTGCATATGCTGACCTTGCATGCTTATCGCAAAAATCTAAAATAGACAAGATGGTCGGAGTACACATAGGGTTGACCCAACTAAAAGTACAGGTACGTGCAACTACATCAAATAGTGCGCCTCCAACGGCATCCGAAAGAGGTCTCGCTTTCTTTGCAACATTTTATTTTTCAGGACCAACTTCTTATGCTTAGTGCTATATTTGATCAGACTTCACACGTAATTACACGCAGCTTATCTCGTGCTTTAACCGATTCAATTTCGATTGCCATGGAATCGCAGCCTTCAAGGGGCTAGGCAACTCCTGTTGGCCAGGCCAGGCCAGCCAATATAGAACCTATTACATGCTACTTCGCAGAAAGAAAGAATTAGAAACAAACAAAAACAACTGCTGCATTAGTTGATACCAAATACAAAAAGAAGAGTTCAACACAATCCTTCCATTCCCAACAACAAACACCAACCCATTAGAGAACACCACCAACCCAATCCAAGCTCCGCATTGTCTTAAAAACCATCCATTGACAAGTACTACTTAAACTACGACTTCAAGCACTACCTAACCTTATATGGGGAATATAAAACAGATACACACCACCGCCATCAGCATCTAACAAATATATCTTCAATTAAGCACGCTCGCCCCTAATCCTCCTAGCCAACTGGATGTCCTTGGGCATGATTGTAACCCTCTTAGCATGGATTGCGCAGAGGTTAGTATCTTCAAACAAACCCACAAGGTATGCCTCAGCAGCTTCCTGCAGGGCCAACACGGCATGACTCTGGAAACGCAGGTCAGTCTGCAACAAATACAACCCAATGGCGCACAGGTCAGACTTCAGACCACCAACAAAAATATGCACAATTCTCATCCGCAATATAGCCCACAATAATACAGAAGAATCGTTATCTAATTACCTTGAAATCCTGGGCAATTTCACGAACAAGCCTCTGGAAGGGCAGCTTCCTGATCAGGAGCTCAGTACTCTTCTGGTACTTTCGGATTTCACTGTAAACAATCATTGAATTCATGAGCCACAAGTCTACAACACATTATCAAAGTGCACAATCACACCAATTCAAAGAAATTCTCTGCAAAACTCACCGAAGAGCTACAGTTCCAGGGCGGTATCTGTGGGGCTTCTTCACTCCACCAGTAGTAGGAGCAGACTTACGGGCAGCCTAAATGAAAATAGTCACATCAGAAATATGCAAATAAATACACAGGAACACACTAAATCTGAAATTTTCATGCATGACCCATCAGTGACCCAAACAATACAAGACCTTGGTAGCAAGTTGCTTCCTAGGAGCCTTTCCTCCAGTTGACTTGCGAGCAGTTTGCTTGGTACGAGCCATCTGCAGTTACAAGATTCTAAACTTCAACAAAAATTACAAGATAATCAACATTTGACATTACACGACATCAACAAAAACCACAACCAAGACTCAATATGATTTACAAACACATTACACCAACCATCCTACAACTGTATCAGAATACAACTACAACAAATCAGCACACCAAAACTGAAAGTTAGCGGTAGTATAAAAAACCCGAACAGAATGCTGCAACCACTAACATATCTATCCACAGGAGCACGTATGGTGTTTAAAGCAAGCTAAATCTAAATATACAAGGAAAGAAGCAAAATGCTGAGGATATCAAAGTAGAATCACAATTCAATCAAAAGATTGCAATTTGAAGAAACTGGATGACCACCAAAGTTCTTACTTTTTGAGAGCATAAAAAAACCAAAAGAATACCGAGAATACTATGACCAAACAAAACATAATCAGACCCTCAAAACCTCTAATCCAATAGTATGACACCAATATAAACCAGACATAATAAGCAAGAGAATGATGAAACCACATCTGACTAAAACTCAAAACCAGAAGGAAACATAACAAAGCCATGAACCCTAGCCTACTGAATTTCACACACATGAACCATCAATTGCAATAATAAAAGTGCAACCCAACAAAGCCCAAAATTTCTGGATTACCATAAACAAAACAAAAAAACTTAAATCCAGTACAAGAGACGACCAAACAAATGAAATAACATGATAAAACCCTCTAGAATGGCCATGGATGATGAAACCACGTAATGAAACAGGAAAATACATGGCGTACAAAGAAAACAAGCAAGACCAGAGAAAACAGAACCGACAAGTAAACCCTAACCCTAGAAACTCCATACAAAAGTCGAGCTAGCAGATCAAACATAAATCAATTACACGTTACACAGAGAATCACCGGAAAAATAAAGAAGGGATTTATGTTGAACTACTAACCTCTCAAGAAGAACAATAAAGGCCTCTCTCTTCTCTCTCTCTCCTCTCTGAGCAAGGCGAATGAAAAGTTTGTAAGAGACGGTGGTGGATCTGTATATATAGCCACGTAGCTGTCGGCGATACGAGGGTGAATTGACGGCCAGGATTCGACATCCATGTGCTTTTTCGATGCCGTATCGGACGAACGGTAATGCGCTTGGTTGTGTTTTCTCGACAGGAATGGACGGCCAGGATGCCGAGATGGAGATTTGAGTCGGATCGTGAGGCTTCTATGCTGACTTCCTATTGGTTGAAACGTTTCAGCCGTTTTGGCAGATTTGCAACTCGTGGAAAAAGGAATAGGGAAGAAGTCTTGACGGAGTAGTATTCGGATCTTTGTGGGACTAGTTCTTTTTTGGGTTACTGACGCTGAAAATTCGTCCTGGCACTGCTAGACACTAAAACGTCGTCGCATGTGGCACGTCACCAACTATTTGAACAGTAAGATACTATGTACGATTGTGTTTGCGCTCGCCGCTCGATGACAAACTGCTATTAATGTGGATGTTTTTTTAATCTTTTATCTTGAGGACTTTTCTAAAATGAAAAACTTTCAATAAAGAACAAATAACTAAAATAGAAACTTTGATTAATCAGTTAATCAAGTTACAGATTACGCGCCCATAATGAACGGTAACTTGTATCCCTGGATCGACTGACATAAACAAGACAAAAGTCTCAATCGATATAAGGCAGAAGTTATGCATATAACAGTAAGTCTGAACAAATAGAGAAGAAAAAATGAGACTTGATATCAAGTCAATTGATATCAAGAAAATTGTGTTTTTCGTCCTTTTCTTTTCTCCTGTTATCTGGTCTTCTACCAAAGAAATTGTTCGCTCCAACCTTGTTAATTTTGATTTTAAATGAGATTGTGTGTAAACTGCCTGCAACCGTTGTTGTCGATCTCCTTATCAACAGATGTACTGATCCTAACGATTTATCTTCTATCTAAATTATCTACATGTCAATCTTCCCGATATTATGGCCCCATGTCCTATAGAAACTTGAACTGTCATGAAACTATCCCATTATTATCTGATCTACCGTAAATCGTTGTTTTTGTCAGCACTAATGATGCATTAAACTTAATCTTCCATTTGTTATCCTTTGTCCAAGTGGTCACAATCTATTGGCTGTAATTAATTAAAATTTACATGCCAACATTGCCTCCCTTGACTTGTGTGAACTTGTTCGTACGAGTCAATTCGATTTCTCTTCCAAGTCTTTGGTAGTTACCCATCATAACTCCACTACTCAATACAATCGAGTAAAAACAGGACTCTGACAGTCTATTTAAATCAAAATTCCTTCCATCAACACTTTCACCTCAGTATACCTTTTTGTTTTCATCTTTCTCCCTCTTTTCTGGTGTATCGGTAATATTTTCGGTTACCTTCCCGTTGATCGCCTGACTATGGGAAAAAAGAAATCACTCCCGAGAGGCAATGAGGGAACTGTTCCTTTGGCACCTGACATCCGGTAGCCATGGGGTTTCGAATTACTTACTGATCAAACCAAAAATATAGACCTTCGTATTTTCATTAGGGCTAGGAATGTCCCTGAGGACCTCAAACCCTATATTGTGGGCCCGTCTTTTAGAGATGGGACCACTTCGATAGAAGGATATCCTATTGATGATTCGGAAACCCTTATGCTTCATCAATCCCACTTGGCATGGATCGATCAGTAGCCTACTGGACTACCGATTAGATCATGGCCTACAGTTATCAATCCCGGTAGAGAATCATGGGTGGATCGATTATCGGCCAAGTACGCAAATCAGCGGAGAGATCAGGGCATTTACGAATTGATCCACTCCGCCAAAATTCGATCGTTGGTTGTTATGTGCAACCTTTTTGCTTTTGGTCGTACACCACTAACACTTTCATGTTTAGGTCTAAGATGATGGTTCCAACCATCTACGAAATCTCTGCTTTGACCGAGCTTTACCAACTTGTAAGCATGCGAGTCCTTTGGTCAACTATAATCCTACTAATATTGTTCTTGAGTCTCCCTCCTCAGGACCCCCAAAATATATGAAAACCTTAAATCGATGGTTTAAGAGTGGCAAACGTACTGACAAGCCAAGTAACACAGAATTGGTCGTCTTTCAATGGATCTGGCTGTCGAGGCATGTATTCTGTGTGGCAAGCATGTCACTCACCAGGGAGCACATCAACCTAGCCATTGCTTTGGCTCATGGGAGGGAGTATGCCCTTGCCCCATGGTCTTAGGCATTATTTACAAGTCGATGTATAATATGGTCCACAAGAAGATTCACAACAGTATATATGCCCTATTTTGGCTCGTTCAACTACTATGGCTCCAGGCTTACTTTATGGAATTTGGGCCAACAATCCTTCCTGGTATAGCTCATTACCTTACCTTTTGGCCACAACGCACGCCTTTGCGTATTGCTTCCATTTTTTCTTTGACTTCTCTAAGATGATAAGGCCTCAACCATTTTTAGTCTGAACCATTGGTCATGCCTTCTTCAGGGATTTAACCTCTTTTAGTACAACCAATATGAGCCATGAACGACAGGAATTTATCAAAACAGTTTGGGCTAGTATTTTGTGTGGACGTTTTCTGCACGTCAGTGGTCAAATAATTAATAGTCCCTCAACCGTTTGTAGCTTCGAGAGGTATACTCCTTCTCAATTTTCCCACGAATTTGGACTCATCTAAGATATTCATGCTCCATTCTTTATCAGAAATGGTTTTTTTGTAGAACCTAAGAAAAGGGTAGATAAAGCAACAGTGAACCATCTTAGGGCACTTGACCGAAATGTTGTTAAGTCAATTCAATCCTTCAGAATGAAGAATTTTCTGAGTGATACTTTGTTGGGTGTAAATGGTTTCGAGCCATGGTACCAAAGCAAAGTATACTTGATTTACACCAACTGCATTCTTTCCACCTGCCTGATCAACGTATCGATCAATAACGCTACAAATCATGGTAAGTGTATTATTTGTTCTTTGTTTTCTCTCTTCATATGGCTTGTCTAGTTATAGTTGTTTTCCTTAGGTGAGGGGACAAGCCAGACCTCAATCGTCAAAGGCAAAAAGAAAGTCATCAACGAGGAAGTCCCTAAGAAAGTGCGGGTGAAAAAGGAACTAATGACAAAAGCTCAACAGCCAAAATTGATGGCTAATGCCATGCGACCGCGTCAAACCAAAAGTCAATTGGCTCAAACTGACGTTGTCGTCAAAAGTGCAGGAAATTTGGCAGGGGGAACAGTCGAAAAAGACATGGAAGAAGAAGCTGATACTCTTCTAGTTAGAAAAACACGCAAACCTGTAACGCCCCCGGAAATCAGGACTCCGCCGACCCGAACTCCCAGGTCGTTAACCTACCGGATCACATCCAACTTGTCAAATCTGACACATACTATTAATCATCCAATTCAGCATCAACTCCCA
Source organism: Escallonia rubra (assembly GCA_033065855.1). NCBI lineage: Eukaryota > Viridiplantae > Streptophyta > Magnoliopsida > Escalloniales > Escalloniaceae > Escallonia > Escallonia rubra. The sequence continues at coordinate 355,594 of JAVXUO010001528.1, read as the reverse complement.
TCCAATTTAGCATCAACTCAGATTTCCCAAAATACTAGATTACAAGCTATTTAGCTTAAACTATCTAAAGCATCCAATTGACGCTCGTCTAAGTTTTCTAGTTCAATAGTCATAGCTTCATTATAATCCGTAACTGGAAATTTATTTTGCATAGCCACCCAAAAAAAACTTAAACTTTATCTCCATAGGAAACATTGGATCATGTCCATAAGTTAAGGCATATGGTGTAACACCTGTGCTATTCTTAGAAGAAGTTTGAAATGCCCACAACACTTTAAAAAACAATCTATGCCAATCACTCGAAGTGTCTTCAACTGCTCTTTCCATGATATGCTTTATAGACTTATTGGTGGCTTCAGTCTGCCCATTAGCTTGAGCATAATATCGGGTCGAATTGAGAATAGTAAACTTATATTCTTTGGCAAATTCAATCACTTTCCCCCCAATGAAAATATAACCTTGATCTGCAGTGATCGTCTGAGGTAAACCGAATCAATGGATTATATTTTCTTTGATAAAATCCATTATATCTTCTTGACTAACTGACCTCATTGCTTTGGCCTGAGTCCACTTAGTAAAATACTCAGTTGCCACAATAATGAAACCATGTCTCTTTACAGAATGAGGATAAATTTGCCCTATCAGATCCATCGCCCATTCACAGAATGGCCATGGTTTTATAATTGATTACAAATCGATACAAGGTGCTCTATGAATATTCACATGTCTTTGGCAAGCTTGGAAACCCTTTGCATATTTTATGCAATCTTCCATTATAGTTGGCCAATAATGGTCGTGTCTGCGGATTAACCATCCCATCTTAACACCTAATTGATGTGCTCCGCAAGTACCTTCATGTATTTCTGCCATCATTTACATGGCCTCCATCTACCTAAGTTGTGCCATAACATTGGCATCGCCATTTTCAATCCAAGGGATGTGTGTTAGGGTAACATCATCAAATTTATTTAGCAAATACATGGCATAACTAAAATACATTTCCAAACCAACTGCACAACATTTGAATTCTCCACTCTATTGCTTAACAACCAATTGAGAATCACCAAATATTTGCATGTTCATTACGTGCATTTCTAACAACATTTCTAAACTGATTATTAATGCTTCATATTCGGCTTGGTGATGTGAACAATCTTGAGTAATTTGAAATGTGAATTGATGGATAAATCTTATGGGTGATATCAGTACCACCCAAGCACCAGCTCCATCACTTGTCCTTGATCCATCGAACATCATTTTTCAAGGAACAATACCAATATAAATTTCCTCTTTTTTTGCATCCTCACTAAGACGTTCTACCAAGAAATCAGCTAATACTCAGCCTTTGATAGCTTTTTGAGGAATGTATGTTAAACTATACTCTATCAAAGCTACTATCCATTTACCCATTTTACCTCTTAACACCGGCCTTGCCTTGTTAGTATGTATTTTATTAGATCAGTTCGTGCAATAAATAATACCTCTAGGGCAACCAATAGTGTCTAAGTTTGACAGCAGTAGAATATAAAGTTAAACATAACTTTTCCACTACGGAGTTGTTCTGTTACATTCAAACTCTTACGAAAGTGATAAGTCAATTGTTCAAAGCCTTGATCATTTTTCTGGGATAATAAAATGCCAAGCGAACAATCTGCCATCAATATATATAGTTTCAATGGCTTCCAACCTTTGGCGGCATCAGAACTGGAGGCTTGATGAAATAATCCTTGATAACTTGAATAGCCTGTTGATGTTCTGGTTCCCATCGATACTTGGAATCCTCTTTTAGTCCCAACAAAGTTGAGAAACTTTTTGTTTTTCCTACCAAATTAGTAATGAATCGTCGTAAGAAATTAACCTGGCCAATAAAACACTGAAGCTCTTTTTTATTAGAAGGAGGTTTAGCATCGATTATGGCATTTGCCTTATTCTAATCGATTTTAATTCCCTTATAATGGACTAAGAATCGCAAGAACTTTCCTCCAGATACACCAAAGGCACATTTTAATGAGTTCATTTTCAACCCATGCCGCCTCAAAGTATCCCTTAAGTGCCGTTAATGTTCCTGGTGATCATCCGATTTGATCACTACATCATCAATATCTACTTCTACAAATTTTCCAATCATATCGTGGAAAATCAAATTCATGGCCTTTTGATAAGTGACCCCAGCATTTTTTAACCCAAAGGACATCACTACCCACTCAAATGTTCTTATTGACCCTGGACATCTAAATGCGATTTTACGAACAACATCTTGGTTAATGAATATTTAATTATACCTGGCATTGCCATCCATGAACGACATAACTGCATGTTCTAACGCCGAATCAACTAGTAAGTCTACTACAGACATCACATATTGGTCTTTAGGAGTGGCAGTGTTTAAGTTTCTAAAATCAACACAAACTCGTAGCTTATCATTCTTTTTTAAGACAGGAACAATATTGATAACCATTCGACATACCTTGCAGGCCTGATGAACCCTGCCTTGATTAATCTCATAATTTCCTCTTTGATCAACAAAGTTACTTCCATCGATATCTTCCTAGGAGTTTGAATAAAAGGCTTGAAACCTTGTTTGATTGACAGTCTATGTTCGACGAGCCTTATGTCTAGACCTGGCATCTCTTCATAATTCCAAGTAAAACAATCATTGTACTTCCTAACCAATGTCTTCATTTCTTCTTACACATTGCTTGGCAGCCGAGCACTAATGAAAATAGGTCGTGGATTAGCCTCTATCCTCAAAATTGACTTCTATCAATGGATCTTAAACTTCATCCCTAAGGTCATCTAACTTTGCTGGGACTAACTTCAAATCTTCCAATTTGATTCCTTCCAACTAATAACAGTTTTCGTCTACCACAAATTCTGCCCAATCAATTGTGGACAACCTTTTAATCTTACATTCAAAAGCATACATCACATATTGGTCTTTAGGAGTGGCAGTGTTTAAGTTTCTAAAATCAACACACACTCGTAGCTTATCATTCTTTTTTAAGACAGGAACAATATTGATAACCATTCGACATACCTTGCAGGCCTGATGAACCCTGCCTTGATTAACCTCATAATTTCCTCTTTGATCAACAAAGTTACTTCCATCGATATCTTCCTAGGAGCTTGAATAAAAGGCTTGAAACCTTGTTTGATTGACAGTCTATGTTCGACGAGCCTTATGTCTAGACCTGGCATCTCTTCATAATTCCAAGTAAAACAATCATTGTACTTCCTAACCAATGTCTTCATTTCTTCTTACACATCGCTTAGCAGCCGAGCACTAATGAAAATAGGCCGTGGATTAGCCTCTATCCTCAAAATTGACTTCTATCAACGGATCCTGAACTTCATCCCTAAGGTCATCTAACTTTGCTGGGACTAATTTCAAATCTTCCAATTTGATTCCTTCCAACTAATAATAGTTTTCGTCTACCACAAATTCTGCCCAATCAATTGTGGACAACCTTTTAATCTTACATTCAAAAGCATACACCATAATCCTCTGAGACGCTGTTATCACATCATCTTGCCCTACTTCCTTTTTATTCATCCCAACATCTAAACTATCAACCATCACTGGTCGCATCATCAATTCTTTGACTTTATCAATTCCTTCATTTCTTTGAATAAAAAGCTCATCCTCCTTTTGCTCTCCCTTCTCATTTCCTGCTAGGTGTCTATTCATAGGAAACTATGTGATTTTCACAAAGCACAAGCCTACTACTGTCAGGCCTGATTATCTCATCCCTATCTATTTGAATCTGATTGATTGTCGACTTTAACCAACCAAGAATCTGCCCACACATCAACATCTTATCATCAAAAAGCTCTAAAGGCTCCACACCCTGATGATAAAATCATGCTTCAATGCAATAAGAATTAGCCAAAAATGGCTTATCATTTGCCCAAAGTAACTCCGCAACCTTCTTCCCAACTTCATTTTCTCTCCGTAATATCAACACCTAATGGAGAGAAGAAGGTATGCATCCATTCACATGAATCCAATCTCTACCGAGCAGGGCACTATAGTTAGACGATAAATTGATTACAAGGAAATGTGACATCTTTGTTTTTCGACCGTCAACTATATGGGCACCACACGCTACCTGCAAAGTTACACACCATAATTTCTGAAGAAATCCAATATTTCTCGTCCTTACACAACTTCCTCAGCATCCGAATGGGCAAAATATTCACTACTTTGCCATTATTGACCAGTATTCTCGCCACAGATTGGTCATCTATCAATGTTTTGATAAACAAAGGCTTTAAATGTTTCGTTTTTTGAGAATCTGGCCTAGTCAAAATGACTCTATTTCCCTGATCAATGATGATTCCCTCATTTTTTAACTACACACATGAGTCATTATCAGGCAAGTGCTCTTTTTCTTCCAACACAAACCTACTCAATACTAAAGACTTTCCTTCTTCCACATCACCTTCATTATGTGAAGTCTGCCCTTCCTTCGCTTCAAATACCATAGGCAACATGTAAGCTATGTTACAATCGATATTGACTTCGTGATTTTCAAAAAATAAACTTCTTTTTGCTCCAACCTTAACAGGCTTAAAGATATTTTCGTCCTTTCTATCAGCCATAGTTTCCTTTGAAACCGTGGTGATTCGACTGCTTGGAGTACTCATCCTCGATTGATATACCATTGTATTTGGTATTTCCCAACCATCAGGAGTCTCTATTGATATTTTTGACTTTAGCTTTCCTCCGCGACTCTGCTGAACCTTCTCCCGCACTTTGTTCTGATCAACTTCTCTCGTCCATGTCCACTTCTGCAGATTCACCGATATCTTTTTGCCCTGAAATTCTTTCCTCATAATGGCAGTAAATTTCCTTTGGACCCTTCTTTTCTACTCAAATTTTGAAAGGGCCTTGGAGGAGGAAACTTATTTTCCCCAACTACGTGCCATTAATTGTCTTGTGGCTTTTTTGGTTTGATCATTTTTAGTTCTCAATTATGAACCGATGTTGAAGCACCATCACCATGATTATCCCTGAACATGGACTGAGGGACGAAAGGACCGAATTGTGGTTTCACCACATTCATCATGAAACGACTCGTTCCAGAAGAATTTTGAAATACTTCTTCACACAACAAATACGATTGCTAATGTGCCTTTTTTTGGTGAAAAAAACTTCTTTTACTTTCCTTTATTCCAGCCATGGATTTCATGTGTCTTTCTTTTATGAATTGCATTCTCAATATTCATTTCTCGTCGCCACATCTGTTTAGACCGTTCAACTGATGAACCACAACTGTGGCATACCGGTTTACCATTTGGTCCAATTTTAGACACCGAAGTTTCCATCTTAAAAACACAATGTTCTTACTAGAACTAAACTCTTCTTCATCAGCCCACAATATTTTTCCTTTATCTTTTGCTCCATAATGCATGTGCCTCTTTAACGACTTTATTTCTTTGAAATTATCTTGTTCAGAACTGTTATCATCACTCTCTTCTTCCGTAGGGCCACAGCTGATGGATACCATATTGATATCTACCGCCATATCTGGGAATGGAACACAATCAACTTTCATTACATCATTGCCTTTGTCCATGAACTTGAGCATTTCAGATTCAATTTAGTTCTGCACAGCATTGCGAAATACAACACAATTGTTAGTATCATGGCTGATTGCATTGTGTCATTTAAAGGATTTTGCTATCTTGTCTTTTGGGGCTCTGACGGGACTTTTCAAATAGGATGAAATTTATTTTTAACAGATAATCAAAAATCTAATCTGCTTTATTGATGTTGAACGAGTATTTCCTCACCAATGGTGACGGGTTGGCTTTGTTTGGCTGCTTAGATGGTAAATCGATGGGATTTTTGACTTTTACCAAAGGTTCACATTTGATAGGCTTCTTCCCTATCATTTCTGATGCATCGATTTCCAGATCAACATGATCTTGAAAATTCCCGTCGATGAATTTTTCCTCACTTGTTTCTCCCTCAATAGTGTCTCATACCTAGTCATCCGAGTGGAAAGTTAAAAAAACATTTCTGAATTCCATCCCCTTGAACCTTTTTTAATTTCCAAGTCTAGACCATTCAAAGCCAAGTTTGCTAATTCAGACTCTTGCATCAGGAAGTGATACTTATTTTTGGATGTTTTGAACATTTCCAAAAACTGTTCGGCATTTTTCCTTGCTGATTGTTTCAACCTAGCCAAATTTGCCAGAGAAATTTCTGGCTTCATCTTAAAGAATCGAGCATGGAATAGATCCTCCATATCCCTCCATGAAAATATATAGTTAGGAGGCAAATTAGCAAACCATAAGAATGCCACACCCATTAATGAGTACTTAAACCATTTTAACTTTACCCACTCATTCTGACCAAGTTCTCCATATTGGAAGGTAAATCGAGCGATATGCTCTATCGTCGACTGATTACCTTCTCTGTGGAAAAGATTAAATTCGGGTGTTTTTACCCCTCTAGGAATTTTTATCTGATAGATAGCCACAGGGTATGGTTTTCTACATACCGGCCTATCGAATGGCCTATATTCTGGCCCGACACCCGCACGATTAAATTCATGTTAATTATGGTTATTCCTATTCTCAACCCCATTGCATCTCTTTTCTCAAAGACATTTGGCCGATCAATCCCATGTTCTCATCAAACACCAGATTATCAAATCAAGCAGGCTCTCCCCCCCCCCCCACCTTTGTGCGAATGGTGTGGGTGTAATCATTACCTTGTCCACTTTGACCATTTCTGTTCATGGACACTTTTATATTATTACGCCAAGTTGCAGGCCCTTTAGATCCACTAGCCTTCTTCAGGATTCTTTTGCTAGGGTCGGGATCGCTGCTATCGACGGGATTAGGAATGAACCATCATGTCTCATTATGATGGTTTGAGGTTAAGCCATTAGGCTGTCCTAGGCACTCTCCAATCTAATCAGGGAGACATCTGCCTCTATTACTTCATCATAAAGGAGAGATTTTCCCTTTTGTGCTTTTCTATCCACTATCTTGGCGATAAATGAGGTTTGTCATTGGATTTCCTCTATTACTTCATCATAAAGGTAAAAGAAAATAACAGGTACATTACATACACAATTTCTCTAAGTCTGGTTTGATTTGTGGATTTGACGACCCCTTCCTCCGTTGTCTTTCTCTTCTCTTATACTAGCTTGTTTGTAACTATCTTTCTATTTTGCAACCATGTACTTCTATCTTTGTCAGGAGCGGTTTATCAAATGTTATCGTCGGCCTGCGCTTCCTGCCGACACATGTACTTTTCATGCAGTCTATTTGTTGACCACTTTCATCGATCATTTTGCTCGTGTTGACAACTGTTTGCCTCAAGAACCATTTATCAACTGCTGTTGCCGATCTTCCTATCTTTGATGATAACTGCCTTGTTCTCGGGTTGATCACTACTGCCTATTATCTTGCACTCATTAACAGTTGTTTTCCTTACATAATTTATTCAAATCTTGTTTCCCCCATTTTTTACACCAAATTTCTTATCTCTGTTACACCACCATTGGCAATTAGCGATACATTAGTAACCGTGACAGTTACGCCCACTTTCGCATATTTCTTAAAGCGATTTCCATGGTCTTTAGCATGCCACGTGTCTGTGCTTTTCTTAGCTATGGTAAAAATATTTATGTAGCCAACATTGCCCCCTTGACTCGTACGACGAGTGTAGTCGTGTGAGTTAATTCCTGATCCGACTCAACTTCTAGCGGTTTCATCTATTAATCAATCGTTTTAATGAGGTTGAGTTTAAGCTGAACTCTTCTGCCTGCTTGTTTTAAACAGAATTTTGTCTACGTAACTTCGTATCTCGTTTCTTTCAAAACCCTAAAACCCTCATTTGTTCTGTTACTGTAACTTTCAAGAATTATGGGGAAGAAGAAAATCACCCTGCAAGCAGACGAAGGTGATGGGGTTACTTGTCCACCCAATCTTCAATGAGGCGTCGACGCTCTTATGGCTCATATTAAACCCATCGATACATGCGTTCTTATTTCATCAAGAAACGCCCGAAACCCATCAGCCCTCATATTTTGGGTCCCTCTTTTAGGGGTAGGCCCCAACCTTTGAAGGGGTACCCAATTGATGATTCAAACAAACTGCTATTGAGCTCGCCTTACCTGAATTGGAAGTGGCATGAGTTCGGGTTGTCAATTAGATCTTGACCGACCCTCGTTCATGCCGATTGAGTCTTACGAATTGATCGTTTGTCAACTTCTTTTGTCGATCAGTGGAGGCGGCAAGGTATCTACGAGTTAATTCATATGTATAAGATGCCTCCTAAAGTAGATCGATGGCTTTTAGCCTCATCTTTTTGGTCCACTACTACTAACGCATTTATGTTGAGGACCAAAATGATGGCCCCTACCATTTTTTATATGTGTGCCCTAACAGGCCTTTTGCCAATTGGTAGCCACGCCAATGTGTTAACCAATCATAATCCTACTGGTTTATCTCTTGACCTACCTACCTTGAAGTATTTTAAAACTTTTGAAAGGTGTTTCATAAAATCGCGTTCCAAACATGCTGATATTTCGCCCGATTTTAAGGAGTTAGCTATTTTTCTTTGGATGTGGTTGTCTCATCATGTCTTTTGTGTATTGAGATTGTCTTTGACTAAAGAGTACATGAATTTGGCCATCAGTCTGGCTCATGGTAGGGAGTTTACACTTGCACTTCTTTTGTTAGGTAGTCTGTATAGGGCTATGTTTACGATGGTGCATAAAAAGATACACTGGAGTATCAATGGCCCCTTTTAGTTAGTCCAATTGTGGCTTCAAGCCTATTTTCTGGAGTTTACGCTCTCAATTCCTCTTCAGCCTACCACCCCATTTTTTACCTATGGTCATTGCCTCTCTTTCGGTGAAAACTTCATTATTTATATCTTGCTTTCACTTCTTCTTCAATTTCACCCACATAAAGCGTTCACATCATTTTCTCTCCAAAGAATTTGGCCCTGACTGGTTTAGGCATCTTCTAACTCGTATAGACGAAGGGATGTCTATAAAAGCACAGGACTTTACATGAAGAGTGTGGGCGTTTCTTTCATGTAGGTGGTCAAATCATCAGCTCACCGTCGGGAGTTTGCAGCTATGAACGATACATAATGTCTCTGTTTCGCCAGTAGTTTGGACTGATCCAAGGAATTTCAGCCCCTTTCTTTATTGAAAATGTTTTCTTATAGGCAAAAGAAAGACTTCAAGGGTAACTCCAAGCCACATTCGGACAATAGACATGGACGTTGACCGATCTATGGACAACTTTATTATGTCAAACTTTGCGAGCACACTGCTGAATCAATTCGTCCCTTTGATGCATGGTACCAGGATAATGTTTCTAAATTATATGATGGCATCAAGTAGGTCGATTTCATGGTTCATCTTGCTCTAGATAATCCATATTGACCAGGTATCGTATTTTGGTTTTCAATATTGGTTCAAACTTCCATTATCGTTTTCTCACTATATTTTGGTTTTAATAATATAGGAGGAAACAACAATCCCAACACTCCAAAGAAAAGAAACAAATCCCCTTATGTAGAATCTTCTCAACAAGTGCAGGCTAGAAAAGAAAAAGAACCAGCCATTGAGTCTTTACCCGATGAGCCTGAACCTGATGAGGCTACAGATGATTCATCCCAGGAATCTTCAACAGAGGAAGAGACTGAGGACACCGATGTAATGGATGAGGAAGAAGAAGATGATGTACTTCTTATTCAGGGGCGGCAAGAAATTTGGGAGAATAAGAAGAAAACAAGGCAAGCCTTTGATGAATCTGCTTCAAATCCTCAATTGACAGAGCCGATATCGGCCGTTCTTTTAAACATAATTCCTCATGCTGAAATCTCTTCAGCTTTTGTCAGCATACCAACATCTTTGAGTGCTCCTAAATCAAATAAGAGCTCATATGCCGATTATATACTTTTATCAATGATGGTTATTCAAGAAAATTCTGATAATTAAACTTGGTCTCCTTAGCTGATGAAAGTGCTACACTAGTTAAGAAGTTAGCCGTTGAAGCAAGGACTCGTGTAGGGATGGCAATTAGACCCGCAACTGGGGGATCTCCGATCCGCCCCGCCCCGATAGGGGCGGATTATTTTGACTTTGACCGGTTATGGGGCGAGTATGGTATTTAAATTCCCAACCCGCAGCGGGTTAGGATCGGGTATGATTTCTGTCCAGCCCGCCCCGGTATTCGACCCGTACCAGCCCCGGTATACAAACCCTAAGTCATTACTTATCACCCAATCTCGGCCGTCCATCTTACATATATATAAATGCTCACAAATGACAAAGCCATAAGCCTTTCTTTCTTTCTTTTTTTCGGCTGACTCAGCGCCGCTGCTGCTGCCGCTGCCTTCTCTTCCCCCACACCGTCAGCCTTCTCACGGCCACAAAACACCTCCACCTCGCCACCACCTAACCGACCACCCACCTCCTAACAATCAACTGATCACCGTCCACCTTCACATTGGCCAAACAACGCACCGCCACCTCAACCCTTCGTCCACATCCACCTCATATTCATGTCCAAATAGCAGTAGTGTTGTCGACTTTGCCAAGTGTGACTGTCGCGACTGATAGATGAGTGCACGCCAGCGTAGGCGCGACGCATCTGTGAGAGCTACAATAGGCGCTAGATCTACAGCCTCTGCGACGAGGTGGTGCGATCAGAGTGGCGAATCAGACGATGAGGCGCTGGACCGGCACATAAAGTTTTTGTTTTTCATTCTTTCCTTTTTATTTTTTTTTGGGCTGAATTCTTTCTTACCATTTGGTGGTGATGGGTGAAAATGGTGTTTGTATGTCGGCAGTGGCCGTAGGAAATAATTGTGCCTTTTTCTTCTATCGAGTTTCGAACAGACTTTGGCTGTGGCTGTGAGTGGGGAAAGATCGGGGCGGATCGGGGCGGGGTCGGGTTTCCTAAACTAGATTAGGATCGGGGATGGTATTGCCCTCTTTTGACTCGGTGCCGGGGCGGGGCGGGGCAGAGTGGAGTTTTAGGACTAACGGGGTGGATGCGGATTTAATAAGATCCGCATCCGACCCGCCCCATTGCCATCCCTAGACTCATGTCAATCAAAGCGGAACACTTGAAGAGATTGAAGAGACTGTCGTTGCCCCAATTGACCAGTATATGAATATTCGATGACAGTCCAAACTGGTGTAACCACGCTCAAGCCTAAAGCCAGTCGGAGAAAGAGTATAGCTCGTAAAAACACATTTCAGTGCAAGGACTAAGACTTTGAAGGTAAATTTCTTCTTTTATTGATTTATGTATCAATTGTCCTGTCATATCTTTTACCCCCTTCTTAGGATTTGGGTGGTATCACTATTGATTTGACTCAAGAAAGTACGAGCAAGGAGAAAACCCCCTCAAGTGACAATGGTTCTTCTGATACCCCTACCGACGCACCAACTAACACAAAAACTGTCAACGATGAGGGTCCTTCGATTACCGCTACTCATCAATCTACACCTCTACCTCGGCAGGTGCATTGGTATTTAACGCTTTTTATTTGTGTTATTATCGTTGACTCACATCTCGTTTTGATTTATACAGTGCAGTAATGAGTCTTAGGATATTCAACGCGAGGAAGACTCTAGTGACCATTACTCCGATCATTCAGAGCATGCTCCATCAATCGTCTTTCCTATTCCTGAGATTCATCAGCTGACTAAAATCATTTGGCCTTCGGCGCTAAGTCCAATCAGGGATTCAGCATCTGTTCATTTATCAACTATCCAAACAACTATTATCCCCGCCGTGAATGAATCGTCTGAGCTGTTGTCTATTTTGGTCGCCTCAAGTTTTCCAATGATTACCCAAACAATAGGAAAGTCAACAGAGACCTTGATTACGAAAGAACCAACCCTTTCTATGCCAGTTGTCAAGGATATAAACCAAAAGTTTCAGCAGCTTCAAACAACCATCAGCACCTTTTCTAGGCCTCCTACAAAGACATCAACCTCTGTCTCAAATGTTGATGTAACTGCAGTTTTGGACGTCTTCAAGAATCTGCTTAGCCATTAACTTTCAGATGTATTGGCCAATGAGGATGCAGTGTCAAAGCTAAATGACTTGATCGATACCTTGGCTGATAAAGCATCTACGTTGAACAGTGCCCAAGCAGAGTTGATCACCACCTTGAAGTTACAGATTCTGCTTGTATCTTCCTCTTGGAGACAAGGCATGGACATCAGGTCGAGTATCCACGTAGTGGATAAAGACATTGATGCTTTGAACATGAAGATCTAAGGAAAAACACCAAGCCAGCCTACAGATCTCAAAGGATATTAAAGAAATCGCAGTTGAAATGAAGGAATTAGAGATCAAAATCGCTGCTTTGAAGCAGAGGGAACACGATTTGCTTAAATGGCCAGGTGAAATCTACCAAGAAGTAGTCGATCTAGCTAAAGCCCAAGAGGAACCCTAGAAAAAGTGAGGGAAGGTTCATTCCCAGCTTGCTTTTGCATATCAAATCATTTCTAAGGCTGAAGCACAATGAAAAGATATATAGACTGCTTTTGATGTTTGAACTTATTTGCGATTTTTCTGCTTTATAGTTTCTTTTATCAGAATGATTTTCTCTGGAGTTTTTTTCTCAAATTGTTCCTTTCCAGACCATTATTTTAATATTACAGTAATTCTTGTCTTATCTTGCATTCTATAGCCTTTACCAGGCTAATGTAAACTATCTCTATCGATTGGTTTAATTCCCTCCCACATAGAAGGAATATATTTATTTTTAAGTATCGGCCATTGATGGGTTTGGCATGTAACTGCCCCTTTAAAGATTTCAACCAATATCATTCCCCCCCCCCCACCCCAAAGGATTTTGTGCACTTGAAAAGGTCCTTCCTAATTTGGGACCAATTTTCAAATTTTCGGTCTTTTGATCCTATCGGAAGATTAGTCTTCCAAACCAAATCTTTTTCTTCAAATGACTTTGGTAAAACCCTTATATTTTAGGACCTACTTATTTTTAATTTTATAGCGTGCAAATTATCTAGAGCATCCAACCGATGGTCATCCAGATCTTCTAACTTAATTGTCATGGCCTCGTTGTACTCTGTCATAGGAATATTATTCTGCATGGATACTCGGAACGATCTTACTGTTATTTCCATCGGTAATACAGAATCATGTCCAAATGTTAAGGCATATGGAGTTACTCATGTGCTAGACTTTGGAGAAGTTCGAAATACCTATAGAACCTCAGACAATAATCAGTGCAAGTCACTAGGGGTATCTTCAATTGCCATTTCCATGATATGCTTGATCGATTTGTTTGTAGCTTTAGCTTAACCATTTGCTTGCGCATAATACGGAGTGGAGTTCAATATTTTAAATTTTTATTCCTTAGCAAACTCAAGTATCTGCGCCTAGTGAAAATAGTACATCTATCGGGCCTAATCGTCTGAGATAACCCAAATCGATGGATTATGTTTTCTTTGATGAACATGATGATGTCCTCCTAGATGGATGTTTTCATCGGCCTGGCTTCAGTCCATTTTGTAAAGTAATCAGTTGCTAGAATAATAAAACCATGTTGTTTTGGATGAAGAGGGATGTATTTGGCCTATCAAATCCATGACCCATCAAATAAAAGGCCATGGTTTTACTATCGATTGCAAATCTATACAAGGTGCGTGATGAATTGCGCATGTTTTTGACAAGCTTGCCATCCTTTTGCATATCTGATGCAATCCTCCATTATGGTGGGCCAATAATGACCATGTCGTCTAATCAACCACCTCATTTTCACACCTCCTTGATGAGCACCATGAGTACCCTCATGCACCTCGGCCATCACTTGCATGGCCTCTTGTTGCCCTAAACACCTTAACGTGAGCCCTTTTGACGTTTGTTTAAACAAATCACCATCTAGGATAAAGTATTTAACTGCTTGCAACTTTATTTTTGTTTCTACCCTCAACTAAGGGTTCTGTAAAAAATGAATAATGGGCGTCCTCCAATTATCTTGAGCTAGATCGATTGGGTTAACCATCTCTAACTGTTTATATCCATCTCCGATTAATGGTAAGTGCTCGTACTTTCACCCACTGTTCACTAACTCTGTCTAAGACTCTTAACCCTGATGCTATCTGAGCCATAACATTGGCATTCATATTGTCCAATCTTGGGACGTGAGTTATAGTCACATCATCAAACTTTGCTAAAAAATATGAAGCAAGATTGAAATACATTTCCAGGCCAGAAGCATTACATTTGAATTCTCCAATCAATTGTTTTACAACCAACTGAGAGTCCCCAAATATTTGTAACGTTGTTATACACATATCCAACAGTATTTCTATACCGATAATCAAAGCTTCATATTCTGCTTGATTATTTGAGCAGTCTTTTTCAATTTGGAACGCAAATTGATGGACATTTCCAATAGCTGAAATCAATATTATTTTTGCTCCAGCTACTTGATTGGTTTTTGACCCATCAAACATCATTTTTCAAGGAACGATGCCGACGTGACTTATATTCTTCTCGATTTCGTTACTTGGATGATCTGCCATGAAATCAGCCAGGGCTTGTCCTTTCACAGCTTTCTGAGGAATGTAAGTCAGGCTATACTCTATCAGAGCTAAGACCCATATTCCCATTTTCCCTCGTAAGACTGGTCTTGATAGCATGTATTTTATTAAATCGATTTGTGCTATAACTAACACATCGAAAGGTAGTATATAGTGTCGAAGCTTAATTATTGTAGAGTACAAAGTTAAACATAGTTTTTCTACAGTGGAGTACTTATGTTCAGTTACATTCAAACCTCGACTAAAATAGTAAATAGCATGTTCAAAGCCTTGATTGTTTTCCTGAGCTAGCAAACTGCCAAGCAACGACTCCGCGGCTGATACATTCTCGGTGGCATCAAGACTGGGGGCTTGACCAAATATTCCTTTATCAACTGAAAAGCTTGCTGATGTTTTGCTTCCCAATGATATTCGGTATCTCCTTTTAGCCCCAATAATGTTGAGAAGGCTTTTGTTTTCCCTGCTAGGTTAGCAATGAATCGACATAAGAAATTAACTTGGCCTAAAAAAATGTTGAGTTCTTTCTTATTCGAAGGGGGTTTGGTGTTTATAATAGCCTTTGCTTTATTTCTATCAATTTTGATGCCCTTTCGATGAACAAAAAATCTGAGAAAGTTTCCTGCAGAAACTCCAAAAGCACATTTCAAATGATTAATTTTTAGATCATGTTTTCTCCTTCTTATGAAGGAGAAAACAACCATATCATCAATGTATACCTCTAAAAACTAACCAATGATATCATGAAAAATTAAGTTCATTGCCCTTTGATATGTGGCCCCAGCAATTTTTTAAGCCAAAAGGCATTGCTAAACATTCAAATGTCCCGATTGCTCCAACCTCCAGGGCATCTAAATGTTGTTTTATGAACATCTTCATCCCTAATAAAAATCTGATTATACCCTGCATTTTCATCCATAAATGACATGATTGTATGCTTAGATGTTGAATTAACTAGTAAATCGATGCTAGCATCTTGGTATTTAGGAGTAGTAGTGTTTAAATTTCTAAAATCAATGCATACTCTTAACTTATCATTTTTCTTCAAAACATGAATAATATTGGACATCCATTCAACATACATGGCTGGCCGAATAAACCTTGCCTTGATCAGTCGCTCGATTTCCTCTTTCACTAGCAATGTCACTTAATTTGACATTTTCCTGGGTGCTTGTATAAATGGTCTGAATCCTTGCTTGATTGGCAACTTATGCTCCACCAGCCTTATGCCCAAACCAGGCATTTCCTTATAGTTCCACACGAAGCAGTCCCTATAGCTTTTGACTAATTTTATGATCTGTATCTATACTTCTTCTAGCAACTGAGCCCTAACGAAAATAGGCCGTGGATCGGCCTCTGTCCCCAAATGTACTTCTACTAAAGGGTCTTGCGTCTCAGCTTTTAAGTTATTCAATTTTGTTGGGGCTAATCTTAGATCCTGCTACCGGATTCCATCTAATCAATCTTCTTCATTGTTTTCTATGCATTCCGCCCAACTTTGCCAATCGTTTTTCCATAGCATAGATCATTAATTTTTTGAAGGTTGTTTTCATTGCTTCCTGTCATAATTTGTTCTTATCCATGAAGTCAACCGTTATTGGTTCTATTTCTCAATTTTCAGCACCTTCTTCACTCCCTTTCACTCATGAGGACAAAAGCGTTTTCTTTCTCCTGTCGTCCATCACATTTTTTTTCTTAAATGACTATTCATCAACAACCAGCTGGTTTTTGTCTAGCAAGGACCTTCTGCTGCTAGGTCCTGCCGTTTCTTTCCTTGTTTCCATAAAATCAGCATCTTGCCCATACATCATCATCCCATCCTCATTTAACATCTACGATTTCATTCCCTGCTGGTAGAACCTCGCTTCTATAAAATTTGAGTTCGTCAGGAACGGCTTATCGTCTGCCCAAACCAACACCGCCACCTTCTTCCCATTCTTCTCTTCCCTCCAAAATATCAACACTTGGTAAAGGGAAGACGGTATGCAACCGTTGATATGTATCCAATCTCCCCCTAACAAAGTGTTAAAGCTTGATGAGGAATCAATGACAAAAAATTGTGACATTTTTGTCTTCTTTCCTATTGTGAGCGCTATCGGGTCTACACATTTTGGCCTTGAAATACCCCCAGAAAAATTGCACACCATAACTTCGAATGAGATTAAATCTTTTTTATCCTTGAACAACTTTTTTAGCATCTTGGTAGGTAGAATGTGAATGTTTACTATAGCACCATTGCCAACCAAGACCCTGGTCACTGGTTGGCCATCCATCAATGTGGAAATGAACAATGGATTTAAACGCTTTGTCTTTTGTGGGTCTGGCTGATGATGATACCTTTATTGGAATGACTTTGTCCCATTCCATCAAGCATATCCTCTTCCTTTTCGAGGGCAAAGCTGTTTGGTATTGGGGTTCTAACATCCTCCACATCTTCTTCCCCATTCTGATGGGACTGCTCTTCTTTTGACTCAAAAGTAAAAGGCAAAATAAATACCACATTGCAATTGATACTGACCTCATGTTCGCCAAAGAGTAATTTCCTCCTTACCTCGACTTTTTTATCTCCTGTAACTGTTACAACTCCCTTTCCTTCATCCTCCTTGTTCAGAACGTCCATCCTCAATTCTTTGCTGACCGATGGCTCTTTAACCTGTTTAATTTTCCTGAACTTGTTAGTACCCTTGCTCTGATTCTCAACTATCACCTAAGGCATCACCTTCTCCACTTGTCTTTTTTGTACGTTCTTAGCAATATCCTAGCAGTGTGCCCCCTTGTCCATGTCCACTTCCTTCGTTCGAGTTGGGCTTGCTGAATTTCCAACTCTTTCCACATTATAGCGATGAACTTCCTCTGAACTCTTCTTTTTTGCGTCCTGTTCGAATCTTGATAAGTCTCAGAAAATGAAAATTTTTCTTGGCCAACTTTGTGCCAATGATTATCGAGTGGCACTTTGGGTTTTAGCATTCTTGGCTCTCCCCGATACTCATTTATCACCTCAATTCACCTTTTGTCTAGCCGTTATGGGAGTTTTGCCCTTGTAATTCTTGGACACATATTTAAGATCAAATGGCCCAAATCTCGGTTTCATCATTCTTGAGGCAAAATGTCCTGGCCCAACATTATTCTAATATATCACCTGATTAGCCATATTCGGCTGTTTGAAACTCATACCTAGCTTATTTGAGAAATTATTTTTGACCCATCTTTTGATAGCCTTCATGTAACATTTTCTTACGTGCTAGAGTTTCTATCGCCCATTCCTTTTGCCATAATTTTTTTTGACCATTCTTTTAAAGAACCACAGCTTTGACACACTGGTTCTCCAATAGGTCCAATCTTAGATACAGATGTTCCCAATTTTAGCAGCATACTTTGAAACTCTTAGTCAACCAATATAAATATTTATTTCCTCTTGTTGTTACAGCTAATATTTCCATTATTACTAGAATCAAAACTCTTTTCTTCTAATATTGCCTTATCTTCTGCTTTTTTGCGATTGATGTTCCTCTCCAATGGCTTCATTGCTTTAAAATTATCTCCCTCTGAACTCTCTTCATCGCTCGAACACTCGATCGGATTATACTCAACCGATACTACATTGATATCAAGCACCATCTCTGGAAAAGGGTCAATATCAACCTTCATCACTTCTTTGTCCTTATCGACAAACTTCAAGGGTCCAACTTCAATTTGATCATGCATAACATTGCAAAAAATAATACAGTTATTAGTATTGTGACTAATTGTATTGTACCATTTACAAAATTTAGCTTTCTCATCCTTTAGAGCCCTAAGAGGGCCTTGGAGCTGAATGAACTTTCTCTTCAAAAGGTGGTCAAAGATCTAATCTGCTTGATTTATGTCGAACGAATATTTTCACAATGCAGGCGATGGGTTCAATTTATTAGGCTGCTTCGAAAGTAAGCTTATAGAACTCCTAACTTTAACCAAAGGCTCACACGTAACTGGTTTTTTTCTGACCATTTATGCAGTAGCTATTTCCAAATCGACGGGATCTTGAAAGTAGGTTCCCATTGATGAATTCTTCTTGACTTGTTCCTCTCTTAGTAGCGTCTCATATCGAGCCACCCTAGAGGATAGCTCAAAGACGTTCCTAAACTCCATACCCTCAAACTTCTTTCTAATTTCAAGATCTAGACCGTTAAGAGCCAAATTTGTCAATTCTGATTCTAGCATTTGAAAACATTTACTCTTGAAAGCTTTAAATATTTTCAAAAATTGCTCTGCACTCTCCCCTGAGAATTGTTTTAATCTAGCTAAATCGGCCAAAGAAATTTCTAGTTCCATCTTGAAGAATTGTGCATGAAACAGATCTTCCATGTCTCTCCAAGACAACACTGAGTTTGGTGGTAGATTTGCAAACCATGAGAAAGCTACCACAGTCAGTGAATATTGGAAACATATCAATTTAACCCAGTCATGCTGGCCTAAATCCCCACATCGAAAGGTAGACTTTGCGATATGCTCGATAGTCGATTGGTTCCCTTCTCCGTGGCACATGCTAAACTCTGAGATTTTCACTCACATATGTATCTCTATTTGGTCAATTTCATCAGGGTATTGTTTTCTCTATAAAGGCCTATCGATAGGCATGTACCTTTGGCCCACACCTACTTGATGGAACTTATAGCGAGGTTGGGTCCCGAACCTATGACCCAACTGTTCTCTATCATTTGGTCGAATGACACCAACTGCTTCTTCAAACATAGGATTCTCGATTCGAGCGGTCCCTTCTTGATTTCTTTTATGAGAAAAAGCTTATATACTCTCGATTCCCTGACCACCACTGTATTGGCCGACTCCATTCCTGGGAACTCGAATGTTGTTAGGCCAAGTCATAGGGCTTTTAGGTCCATTTATGTCTATGCTCTTTTTGCTTAGCCCTGGCTCCCTTTCATCGGTAGGTACAAGAATGTACCAACCAGATTCATATGGGTGACTTGAACTCAATCCATTTGACTATTTTATAGTGATGTCGATCCTTATAGGAGAAGCATTTGCCTCTATCGTGTCAATTTGGTAACTGATAGGGGCCTTTCCCTTTTGCAAGTTCGAAGTCACTATTTTAGCAATAGAGGATATATGTTTTTGGATTTCTCTTGATAGATCTTTAACTATCTTTCTTTCAGAGGCACGTCTCTCCTCTGACAATCGTCTCACTTCGTTCGCTATCTTAGAATTAGACTGATTTTGGTTGCTAACCATTTTTTTTTCAAAGCCATGTTTTGGTTTTGTATGATGGTCATAAATTGAGACATCATATTTATAAATGCTTGCGTTGATGAACTAACCTCGTTCATCAATTGAGTCAAAGTTGGACCGTTTGGATCAGTAGCCAATATCTCAGCGCTAGGACTTACACCATCGTTGGAGCTTTCCCTGTTGGTACTTCCTGAATTTTGACCATTGGTGTTCACGCTGTCATTCCTAGTCATGCCATGAATGGCTTGAATGTTCCTTACTTCGTCCAGATTTCCATCATTATTGGTTGTTTGGGTTTCAGTGTCATTATTGGCGCTATGCAATCTTATAGCATTGCTACGTGTGCTTGGCATAGTTTCCCTTTTAGCTACAAGTGTTCCACCAGGCGTGCCAATGTTTACGCTACTGGGTAAACTCATTATCGATTAGTACACCCACGGTACAATCGATAAACAGTGCAGGATCTTTTTTGCCTCTAGGGCTTGAGGACTTCACTAAAAATTAAAAATTACTAAAGATAGGATGCTAAACAAATCTATAAATGATGCACCCACTGAAACAAAGATTATCCTTTCAACATAACAAATACATGTGCTACAATGTACAGGATTCTCTATCGATACAAGATAGATCACATGAGAAACTTGTCAAAGGTAAAAGAAAATGACAAGTACATTACAAACTCAATTTCTCTAAGTCTAGTTTGATTTGTGGATTTGACGACCCATTCCTCCGTTGTGTTTCTCTTCTCTTATACTCGCTTGTTTGTAACCGTCTTTCTATTTTGCAACCATTTACTTCTATCTTTGTCAAGAACGGTTTATCAATTTTCTCATAGGCATGCGCTTCCTGCCGACACCTGTACTTTTCATGCAGTCTGTTTGTTGACCACTTTCATCAATCATTTTGCTCGTGTTGACAACAGTTCGCCTCCTATCTTTGATGATAACTGCCTTGTTCTCGGGTTGATCACTACCGCCGATTATCTTGTACTCATTGATAGCTGTTTTCCCCACATGATTTATTCAAATCTTGTTTCCCGCATATTTTACACCAAATTTCTTGTCTCTGTTACACCGCTATTGGCAACTGGCGATACATTAGTAACCGTAACAGTTACGCCCACTTCCGCATATTTCTTAAAGCACTTTCCATGTTCCTTAGCATGCCACATTTATGTGATTTTATTAGCTATGATAAAAATATTTATGTAGCCAACACAAGTATTTAGTATTTCTTTATAATTTTGGTACTTTTAAAAAGTAGTCTAGTTACTTGTGTGACTAAGAAGACGAACTATCATGTGGCCTCCAGGAAAGTAGTTTGTCCACTGTTTTAACTTAGTTCGCATTTTTATATAATTCTCCAGATTAACTTAAAAAAATAGTTATCATGAATCAGTTCTTATGTTTGATCTTTTCTTTAAACATTAAATATACTCATATCGTGATAGAACCAAAACCACAACGCTTTGATTTATGTTCTTTCATGCTGATGAGTGGTCATAATTTTACATTACAATCTCAATGATGATATAATGTTGCTTTTGGCTTGAAATTTTTAAATGAATGATTTGGAAGACCATGTCAAGCATTCCTTTTTTTTCCTCATAATAATAAAAATATATACATATTCGATAGGACTACAAAGTAGTCAAGCTATACCAAGCTCACAAAATGCAAAGGAATATACACACACAGAAGATATCCTCATTTGGTAGGCATCACAATAAAAATTTAGCCTAAAAAAAGCATACAAAAATTAATAAAAAATAACATCTATAAAAGCCAACAAATTGGTTTGCCAACAAATAAGGTTACAAATAACAAGTAGATCTTTTTTCCTTTTTCCCTTTTTTTTTTTGTAATTGGATCATAACAAAATCAACAAGATAAATCACAGCTAGCTCCACCTATAAGTCCAGCAATCAGATAAACCCAACTAAGTCAAAACACCTTCTTAAAATGATGGTGCATAGCCACCCAAGACCCAAGCCCCGAGACCACCAACACAGTCACACCCGTGCAAATCAGCACGTATTGTCGTCGCCGAAAGTGCCCGTTAATTTAAACCAACATGTTACCTTAGCCCACCAATGAACACAACCATTAGCCGAACACTTCAAATCCTTGCTACCTCTACGGAATATCCATCACCACAAACACCCAAAGGCTCCACAAGCACACCAAACAACCAGCAAGACCCACCACCACCACCAAAATCGATCCATCCAACCAATCTCTGTTAAAATGGGGGAGGGGGGTCTACAGAGGAGGGGGAAGATAGCCCTTACAGAGACAAAAAACCCTATTTTATATAGACTCTCCAAGTTTTCCAGCCTAGTGACACCACCACCTCTATAGACGAGGAACAACCATTTAGGTCCTTAAATACAATAGTTGTCTACAAAGAACGACATATAAATTTTAAACTTTGCCAAATAAGATAAACAAGAGTCATACTACACAGAGATTTATATTGGTGGGCCTCACATGCCTACGTCTAGTCCCCGAGCACTCCACACAAGGGAGATCTACTCGAGTCTTTCACTATTAAGGTTAGCTTCGGGTGCTAGCTCAAACCTCAGTAAAGCTCAAAGTCTATCCAAGGCTTACAAAAAATTACAATTGGAAATTGAGATTGCAACTGAAATAATTATACAATTTAAGTCTTGATGAGTAGATATAAAAGAAAAGTGCAATGAGCAAATTTTCTTAGGTTGGAAGGTCTTAATCACAAATGAACTTAAGCAAGAAAAAAGTTTAACGAATCTTTTAATACAATCTCTCACTCGGATGATACTGACTAATTGTGTGCAAGAGAGAGAAAATGTACTTAGTGACCTTACATAGCTTCAAGAGAGTTTTTCAGGAAAAGAAATTACATTTGACGCTCTCGAGTGCCCCTTTTATAAGCAAGGAAAGAAGACCATTGAAAAGCAACAAAGGGACAGATCAAACTCAGGAATCATTCGGACTGTATCGAAATCGATTCAATTGATTTTCCTCTAAAGCAAATGTTTAAAGGATATGCACGAATTAGTTAAGCTGATTTCAAATAAGTGGAACTAATTTTCCTCTTTAGAAAATATATGAAAAACCTGCACGAATTAGTTGAGCTGATTTTGATTTAGTTGAACTTATTTTCCTAAGCAAAAAATGTTTAAAAAATCTGCACGAATCAGTTGAGCACATTTCAATATCAGTTGAGCTTATTCAAAAATCACTTCAACTAGTTTTCCTTTCTTAAAATCATTTGAGAAAACTATAAAGACCAGCTGAGCTGATTCCGAAATCAGCGAAATTGTTTAGGAAATAGTTATATTATTTTGGCTTAATAAGTTTCTTCATAACGCAAAGGCAAAATTTTTTAATTAGCTTATTTATTATTTTCTGCTGACCTTCGAGATAGCTTACCTCACTTGGATTACAAGGAAAATTACAAGAGCCATAGTGTACTTCCAAAGTCTTAAATGGCATTGATGTGTTCCAAGTCATCTTACTGCAACTGATTAGACAGATATCTGAAATAATTCTAGACGCACTTCAGTTGATCTAATAGTTAATGCATTGGACTCATCAAAATAAGGAATGTGAACCCTAGGTCAATAAACCCTACATTGTACCCTTTCCAGCTGTCGTTCAGTCCACCAACCCAGACCAACTTACCCAACACAGCTACACACGCAATGCTTCATGGCCCATCGCAACGATCCCCCGTCAACCTCAGGGAATAGGTCTTGCGATGCAATACCCAATTTATTTGAATGCCTGACACATTCTTGCACATCCTTTCCATCAACCATTTTTTGCATTTAAGGTTTGAAATTTTATATTGATTATCAATTTAGTTTGTCTAGATAAGCATCATCTCTAACGCTTAGATCTTCTTCCTCTCTATTTTCTACCCTAAACCCATTTCTGTAAACCTAAATTATTGGTCACTACCAGACACCAACTGACTTTGTTCTTTGGTCCCCACCCTTCTGTCCTTGTCATAGATCAACTTACACCATCAACCAGTCTAACCAACTCACCTTCCATACTTCCTCCACCCATACCCCTAATATACCCACCAAATTTACCCAATAATATCTTCATTCGTAGGAGCATTTTACTCCTAGTGAATAAGGAACTGTTAGGAATGCGCATCTTTATAAGAACAATGGCCATTGGTCAGTTCTGTGATTTGAAAAAGTTTTTGAATCTCGTCTCCAGTATTTAATCTAACGATGTTGGCATCTTCAAGGGTAGGTAAGAGTAGAGAAGCTCCTAAATGTCTTCCTCTATTATTTTGATTTCGCCCACGAAGCTCACTTGGTTCTATATAATGGACCTAGACGATCAATGGGCAATCTTTGTCTTATAACCATAGACAGAGCATGTCATCTATTCTTCAACACCATGGATTTATGGGTTAGAGTCTTTAATATCTCGAGAAATTATTATTCTATCCTGATGGCTAACCTAAGAAGTAATGGATCGGTCCCACCATTCATATTAACTGGTCTGAAATCTGGGTGAATAAAACGGACTACTATCGCATTCTTATACGGATCCCTATTAATGAACCGCAGATCAGTAGGGTGTTTATCCTATTACTGAACCACAATGCAATTTTGTTAAATTTTAGGTTTGAAAAACTTTTCCACGTGTGTTTTGTTTGTGCGTGTTATAGTCACACATATACTAGATGTGGGAAAGATGAAGACACAATTGGTGAAGGTTTTAGACGACAGCTTAATCGAATCCAAAATTTTTCACAAAGGCCTCCAATGTTTGAATCAGGCCAAACAATCCATGGGGATTTCATATGTGTAGGCTCTACCGAATATGGACTTCAACCACTCTTCCAAGATCTCAACTATTAATACACCATTAGGGCCAGAATTTCATCATGTCTTCTCGGCCTTTTCTCTGTTGGTGCCGCCAGATTCTTTCAAAGATTCTGAGTATATATCTCTAAACTTTTAAGGGATGACCCCCCAAAAAAATCAAGCGAAAAGCCAATGGATATGAATGACTCTAATTATGAACTGCTCTTGTCGATTCCTTCCCAGATCTCGTCGTTGTTGTTTAATCACGTGGTTGGTTAGGTGATGTCGAACTTAGAATCATGTGACTTGGTGACTGAAGAAACTCAGGGTGAGGTAACACGAATGGATTTAGGAGGTGACTAAGTGTTACTAGATCTCCCTGCGTGACGCTCTGTCCGACATGACACTTGGCGACTGGGCGAAGCTTCTAATGATGGAAGACATTGTTAACCAAATTTGAATTTGGTGAGGCCCAAAAAAAATTAAGGCCTTTGCAATTATTAAACCTCGTTGGACTACTCATACCTAATACCAGTAAGATCTAGAATTTACAGCACCATTTTTTTAGCCCACATCTTATGGTTTAGTAGTCCCTAGGCCTATGCACTTATCTAAACCCAATTATTTGACCCCTGGTCTTTTTCTACCTAATACAAGGTCCCCAACCCCCCTCCCCTTCCCTAATAGCCCAACTGAAGGTCCCCTCACCCAGTCTAACACCTCACGACCAAACCCCTTATGTTTTGGCGATCCTTTTTTCCATTTCTCAGGCTTTTACGACCAATCCTTTAGAGAATTGTCTTCAATTCAAAGCCTCTCTGATGCCGCACTCCACAACTAATTCCACGTTACCGCTCCTCTCTTTCTTCCACCTCTACCCAAGTAACAACATCTAAACCTAATAATATTACCCATAGACCTAGTGAGGAGCCCATGCACTTACCTACAACCATAACTAACCCTTCCATATCCTAGCCACAGTATTTCATGACCTTGACCATCGGTGCTAGTAAATTCATGCCATTGTGGCGGAGGTTTGATGGAGGACCTGAGAGACAATAGTTAGAATCACTTGGCCGAATTCTTAATCCCTTTCTTAATTAAGGCATGGAGGTTTACAACATGATTCGAGTGTACTGGAGGTTATTAGTGATCTTATCAAAGAGTTGGGTTTATTTGATCTTGAACAACAGTGCACCAGATTCCATGCTTCAACTTAGGATGAAGAATTTTTCGAAAGATAACACTAACATTTGTTTAGATACCGTACCACCTCCCATATCATTGAACAAATTAGTTATATTGATGATGTGTATCGGACTATCGTGCACCCTGATGGGCTATTGAAGTTGACCATAACGGTACACATTAGCGGTGATCAGATGGCATATGCAAACGCAATTGACACAAGTAGAAGCTGAGACAAGCAGCATGTCGTTCGCCCAAAGGAAACAAGGAGCCCTCGACAGTGGGTGAGTCTTATGGTCAAACAAAGGAAACAAGGAGCCCTCGACAGTGGGTGAGTCTCATGGTCAAACAAAGAAACAAAAGATTATAGGGCCCTCCAAACCAAAACCGCAACCACTGTAGACGGGTTCCTGCATATCTATCTTCTTCTTCATGAGTTATCGCTATATTTCTCTTATTACGTACATGCATGTCGTCATTATATGGATTTGCGTTGCCATGAGGAACATACTAAGTCAGTCATCTTAATATTTATCGAATGGCATAGATTAATCCTGTTAGTTTCAAACATTAAGAAATAAAAAATCCTATCTCTAACCTTTGATTTTCGCGACCTTGACCTCGGTGGAGCTTGTCCTCTCCCATTATCCATACGGCTTCGGGTTCTTTGTCAGGGCATTAGGCACTCACCCAATCCAATAAATAGTCAGGGGAGTTTTCTCAACTTGAAACTTGCAAAAAGCTAGACATATGAAAAAGTGTACTAATCTTAGCGTATCAGATGTTGTTCCTGAACAACCCCTTCACAACAACCCATTCACAGGCAATGAAGATTCTTAGCTGAAACTGTCAAAGGTTTGTTCAACCTCGGACAGTTCACTCGGCCATTCAAGTGATCCTTCTCCATTGTCATACGGTGGTATTTTTACCAAGAAACTCATATGGGATCTATCTACATCAGTCAGAATATTCTGTTCTATTGGTTTTACAAATTTTTAGCGTGTGGATACCAGACGGAACTGTAAAGGTGGCTTAGGGTAGGTTGGTTGCCCCCCGTACACATAACTATTATTTATAGTTTAGAACATCTTATTCTCATCACCTTTGAAATAAGCGTTGGCTCCCTTTTCGCTGTGGGTTTCATTTATGGTCACCCCCAAGTTCAGAAACTACAAAGAACGTGGGAATGTATTATCCGAGCATCTTCGCGGATTATGTGTCCTTTAGTTTTACTTGGTTATTTTAACCAAGCATTATCTGTAGAAGAAAAAAGTAGGAATCACACTTTAAATTATTCTGGTTATCTGCATTTATTAAATATCATTCACTCCTTAAGGTTGTTGGAGATCCCATGGAACGGGACTATTCTTACATGGTCCAATGGTTGCAGTGTTGCGTATTGTACCTATGAGAAGTTGGACTGCGGCAAATTTAATATTGATTTGTCTTTCGGTACCCCACTTTACTCTTACGAATTTGGGCATCAAAACTCTGACCACGCTCATTTATCACTCTTGGAACCTTCAAATTTTGGTAACTTACAGACTCAACTTTTCACGGTTAAGATTATGCTGGTAGAATGGCGGAAACTATTCCTTAACATAGTTGCAATCTACCAAGAACTACATCTTCGCCAACACCTTAACTAGCTATTGGACCGTAAAAAAAAATTATGTGCTCAGCATGCAAAAGATAAATGGTTATGCATAGGGGATCGCAACACTAATTTTTTTTCATGCTCTACATCTGTCAAACATTCTAGACATCTATTTTCCTAAATCAAGGATGTAACTAGGAACCTTTGTTCAACAGACGAGGACATCATAACTCACTTTCTGACACATTTCACATCCATGTTGTATCCTCCTATTACATAAAGTAATTCAGTTTCCTTTCGAAACCTTAACACAATAGGGTTAATGGCAGCGAGTCAATATCAGGAGCAGAGGTTATCTCTTAACATGTTGGTCACTGCATCAGAGATAAGGGCAGTTGTCTTTCAGTTGAATCCTCTCAAATCCCCTAGACCATGTAGCGTTCGAC
Source organism: Escallonia rubra (assembly GCA_033065855.1). Classification (NCBI taxonomy): domain Eukaryota; kingdom Viridiplantae; phylum Streptophyta; class Magnoliopsida; order Escalloniales; family Escalloniaceae; genus Escallonia; species Escallonia rubra. Next base: position 327,754 of record JAVXUO010001528.1, on the reverse strand, counting down.
CTATTTTGTACCCAAAAATGCTGGAGCTTTATGAACCAACTTATAAGCTTTGTTGTAATGTCATTCGTATGATCTGGTGGTCGTATGGTCTTCGAAACAAACAGTACCTACACCACCCTTTTACCTAAAGTCCAACAACCTACCCACCATGCAGATTTCGGACCCATTATCCTTTGCAATACCATATACAAGATTATCTCAAAGGTTTTGAAAAACAAAATCAAACTTGTCCTTTCATCGCTCTTATTTTCCATTTCAAAATGCCTTCACGGACAACTGACTGATATCATATGACATTTTTATTACATAGAAACTAACAAACAAGATCAGGTAAATAAGCACTTGGCACACACTCAAGATGGATATGAATAAGGCTTACGATAGATTGCATTTGGATTTCACTGAAGCAGTGCTTATACAGTTTGGTTTTTCGAGAATGATGGTACACCTCAACATGCAATGCATTACTACTGTATCTTATTCAATCCTCATCAATGATGCTCCCTATATTCTCTTTGTTCCACTGCGTGGTCTTCGTCAAGGAGATCCCCTGTTGCAATTTCTCTTTATTCTATTGGTAGAAATTCTTTCTCAGTCTCTAGTCAAAGCGGAGGAATTGGTAGGTATTCAGGGTATTAAACTAAATCCTCAGTCTTCAAGTTTTACTCACCTTCTATTTGTGGATGACTCCATCTTGTTCTTTCACGTGACTCCATTATGTTGTCAATTACTCAAGATTTTACTTAACAACTATCTGGAGGATTCTGGTCAACACCTTGGAAAGCTCAGCAACTTTAAGTGTTCCACACTCTTCCACGTTTGGCGCTTATCTTGGTACCACTCTCGACATCATGACTCATCGAAAGGAGTTTTTTCGGCTCTTGTAAATAAAATCCAAATTGGATGTACGGGGTGGATAAGTTTGCTGTTGAATAAAGCAGGAAGGGTGACATTGATTCAATTAGTTCTTTCTTCCTTGTTCAATTTTCATATGCAAGTAAGTAATTTTATCCCCAGTTTTTGTAAATTCTGATCGAAGGGTGATCAGAAGGATCATGGCCTGCACTGGGTTAACTGGCTTTCTTTGCTTGGACCCAAATCCAAGAGAGTCTCGAGATTCTTCAGTGTTTCCTTACTAGTAAAAACAAGTTTGAGGGTGCTCACTAACCCGAGGAACTGTTATCCTCCTTCTTCAATTTCAAATATTGCATGCTACAATCTTTCCTTAAAGTTCAAGGCTCTACATTTGCTTATTGGGTTGGCAAGGAATTCTAGTTGAAAGGCACACCATATTTGTGGGCATGTCTTGGCAGGTGGGCAATGGAAAGTGTATTCACGTGTAGGAGGATAAGTGGGTGCCATCAGTTGACCCCCAGGACATTGCTAAGTTTTGCACACCAGAACATCCTTTGACAAAGTGGACGAGCTTATTGCGCAGACCTCTTGGAACAATGATATCCTTAACACCATTTTCCACCTAATATTCTGACTATTATCAAAGGTATTTATATGTCCTTTGCAGGTTATGGTGACCAGCTCACATGGAGTCATGAGAAATGGATAGTTTACGGTCAAGTCAGCTAATTTCTTATGACACTAACTGAAAATGACCAGGGCCAGCGCGATTAAAACCCTTGATAACCCAAGAAATGATATCGCTACACACATTTGGACCAACCTTTGGATACTAGCAATCCCCGCTATAATCCAGATGTTTCTCTGGCAATGAGGGCCATCCTTATGACCAGGAATGTGATTCCCGATGACACATGTGTTTTCTGCCATTAAGATAGTGAGGTGTCTACTCAGTTATTCAACCAATCTCCGGACTCCGGGACTGTAGGTGGTTTGGTTTGAATGCAATCTAGGGATCCTCACTTCAGTGCGAAGACTATCCTTCAAAAAATGGTCAATAGCCTGCCTGAACAACACACCCAACTATTTCAGCATATCTCCTTCAGTTCAAGTACTCTTCATCTGTACACTGTGGTGCATATGGTTGCAAGGAAGCAAGTGTATAGTGCGGCACATTCCTTTTGCACATCTCTTAATAATTACCGAGGCTCGTATCGTACACAGTTCAATAACAAGAGCCCAGGCCAATACCCATAGTTCAGCCACTCAATCTAGACTCACAATAGAGAATAACAATCAATTCAAGTCCTTAGAATCATTCCTTCTGATTATTCTTCATCCGAAAATTGCAAGCTGTAATGTGTTCTTATGGTAACCTAATACATCTCCATGTAGAAGCATGCTGGAACGGCCAGGCTTTTCAATGATACCAGTGGAGAACAGCGGGGTCACTACACAACGTCATCTTCAGCCTCCAGTTTTGCTACGGCATGCCTATAGCTATATTTAAAGCATGCTTATGGGCTCAACAACACTCTTTAAAGCATATAACCATCAATACTAACTCAGATTCTCTTACAGATGGCAACTCAGATTCTCTTGCAGCAGTGGCGGAACCAGGATTTCAATTCAGGAGGTGCTAAAAATATATCGAAGTCAATAAAATTTTTTATAAGTAAAATAGCAAGCAAAAATAAAGTGCACTTTCGATAATACACAAAATACATACTAAATATTTTTCACCACTAAAAACTTTTACCATGCCTGAGGCATAGGAAAAGTCAACGGTCACAACCTACAATCATGATAATCAAGAAGGTTAGTAACATTTTTCACTGAAAAATGTTTGCGAGTGTGCTTTCTCACTGTGTGTTCGTGTTTGCGAGTGTGCTTTCTCTTAGGAGGTTCCTTTTTTTTTTTTGGGTGGGGTTCTGGGGGGTTCAACCTCTGAACTGTTATTTCCTCTCTTATTTAGGTTGAATTTACTTTTACTAGTCTGTTCTTCCTCAAATTTCACAGAAATTTTGCTCAATTTTTCTTCTAATATTTTTTGCTCTCTTTCTTTCTCTTCCCTTTTAATACAACTGACTGATTTAGAGACACAATTGAAAATAGAATTGAAATCAAGGAAGAGAGCTGAAAAGAGGCTGACATCCCTAATGAGAAAGCTCGAGTATCTGAACATATCATATGTTTTAGATGAATCATAGAACCTAAGCTTTTTGGACAAGAGTGAAATTTCATATGTTTCATCTACAGCTTCTACCAAAGACCAAAGAACAAGAAAACAAAGAACCTAATACCCAATCTTCACTCTCCACAAAATGTGTCAATGTAGAGCCAGTGAAGAAGACAGAGTCTAGAGTCCCTAAAAAGTTCAGAGAATTTGAAGTACAATGTTTCACAAGCTACATTTTCTAGCCAAATCCATAGCAGTGTCTCATCATACGAAAAGAACTCGAGTTCTTACTTCTTCGGGTACATCCATTTCTGAAGAATCTGATGAGATTGATTCAGATTTCAGGCCAAAAGTACTATGGTTTGAATTTTGAAGACTGGTAAACATAGTTATGTCTTAGACTAAGACTTTCAATTTGAAGTTCGAACCTTACTGGAGTTGGCCGAAGTTGTAGATCTAGGCAGACTAGACTAGATCTGGCCGGAGTGGTGAGGCCGTGAGGGCCGCCGATCGTCGTCCATGACCGGTGACTGAGGCTCAGGCGCCATGACCGATGAGGTTCGTCAGTTCGCATGTCGGCTCGTAGATCTAGGCTAGATCTGGCCGGAGTTGGTGAGGGCCTTCGGGCTTCAACCGCCATCCATTACCGGTGACTGAGGCGACGTAACCGGTGACTGTGAAGTGAAGCGCCAACCGCCATGGCCGTGAGACGTTGAGACGGTGAGAGGTCGATGGTCCGCGGTCGTAACCTGAGAGAGTGAGAGGAGAAGAGAGAGAGAGAGAGTGAAAATAAAACTATATATATATATATATATATATATATATATTATTTTCAAAATGTGAGGGGGTACATTAGCCCCCCCTCGTACAAGTGTAGTTCCGCCATCTATAAGACTTACAGATGGCGGGTGTTGAGGAGTTGGATACGGTGTTGTTGCTCTAGGTTTGATGGTTGCAGCATACTTACATGGAATCTGGACATATTACATGTGGTCAAACTGTTGCTCATACGGCGAGTGAGGCAAACTCTTCCATAACCAGGAGTGGCTATCGTTTTCATGACGCTCATAGGAGGATTGTGTCCTGAGTACTTGCCAGGTTGCTTCATAGTTACAGCTAGAGTTTCTTGTTAACATGCCTCATCACACCTTTTGCTTAGTAATGTTGTGTAATTATATAACTAGTATGCTATTTTGTGTATCAACTCTCTTTTTTATATGAACTCGAGTCTAAAATCATGCAAAAAAATAGGCCCTAACCAATTAAGCTAAACACTTAGATAAAACTTGAATGCCACAAGCAAACCTTAACAATCGCGCCACCACACATTGGAGAAAATTGACGGTGGTGACGAAGGACGAAAGAGAGGTTGTACTTAGACCTGGCAAACGGGTATACCCGCCAGGTACAGGTAAAATCCGTTCAGGTAAGGGTAAAAACGGGTCGGGTAAATTTTACCCGGGTTTTTTCGGGTAGGGATTTCCTGGATGTATTACCCGTGGGTACATGTCCTTTTTTTTTTTTTTTGACAAACAGATTTTATTACCTGGTTTTGCTAATTAATAGTTATTACTATTACGCAAATTCTCTTTCCTTCCGTTTCTTTTCCTTTATTCTGCCAACACATTACATGGTCAATTGCAATTTGCAAGGATCTACTCCCAGACCCCAAACCCTAACCACAATCCAAAATAATACAATCAAACGCAAACACAAATACATGATCACAAGCATAAAGTCATAGAGCTTTTCGATCGGCAGACCCAAAACCTACCCACAATCCAAAATAATACAATAAAACATTAAAACAAATACATAATCAAATGCATAAATTCATTGAACTGAAAGATTGACTGTCGCCAGTAGTCGATATGTGACTGGGGGAGAAGACATCGAAGCGGTGGCTGAAGAGCAGGAAGGTCGCGACGGCGGCGGCTGAAGAGTGGGAAGGTCGCAGCGGCGACGGCTGAAGAGCAGGAAGGTTGGAATCGGCGATCGGCGGTCGCATTGAAGAGTGAGGGGCAGGAGAAGGCAGATGCCCAGGCTGTCGGAGGTAGATCTCGGTAAGGGGGCTCACGGTAGGCGGTCGATCTCGAGTGTGTGTGATTACTGATTACTGATTAGTGACTAGTGAGGGACTGAGGGAAGAGGGAAGAAAGAAAGGGGTGTTGCGGCGGAAAAAGATGGGGTGGTGGCACAGAGATAGAGATAGGGCTGGGACGATGGCAAAGAAGAATGGGAATATGAAGATTGAAGAGAGACTAGATGAGAAATGAGAGAGGGTTAGGGGATTAGGGCACATAGTACATATATAGTATGAAAATCCGGGTAAAACGGGTAACCCGTATCCGACCCGCAAAATACGGTCCAGTTCGGGTACGAATCTAATTTCCACGGGTAGCACATATGTGTACCCGTACCCGAGGTTCTTAACCGGGTACGGGCATAATTTTGCCAGGTCTAGTTGTACTATAGGGAAGATGGGAATTTGGTTGAAGAGAGGACAGTTGGCTCAACCATGTCAAGCATTCCTAAGCCAACTAGAATTACAACAACAAAAAAGGCTAATACACAAACATGTAGAAGATTCTTCATTAAGCACCAGAGCTCGTTGGCACACGTGATAGGTTGGCAAATTTAATCGATATAGATAAATAAAAAAAGACATTGTAAAGGAAATGATTTTATCATGAAACAAAGACCTAGAGGGAAGGAACAGTAGAACTGAAGTAAAAATGATGACGTTTTAGATATATTGATGTAGTATAATAATAACAGAGAAGAAGTTTTAATCGTAATGGAATGAAGCGGTTATTTGTTACATTTTGATAGTTCCCCACCAGCCTTGATTGACAACTTTTAAAAATTTTGAAATTATTACATTATGAGGGGTATAACTAAAACTTCAAAAACTGCATTACCATAAGGGTGTGTATGGAACCATGGGATTAATGAAATTTCATTTCATATACTTGTTTATAGTTGTTTGGAGTACTAAAAAAAGAATTGGAGTTGGATTTTGTGAGTGTTCCTATAATGTAATGCAATTGAAAATGGTCGGATTTCATGGGATTCGAACTTACTTAAACTAAAAGCACTTATTTACCCTATTTTATAATTTCTTTAATCCTTATAACTTATGAATCCATCAACACCATCACAATCACAATGATCAACATCACTTCACTACCACCATTGTCCCGACCGCCACCACCACTATTATCATCACACCCACCAATAGACCACTGCACTAACCACCCTACACCACCCTACACCACCGCTACCACTAGTGTGTTACATCACCACCACCTATAGTAGACTACCACTATCTTTGTCGCCTCCACACCAGTGTTATCATAACCATTATTGTCGTTGATGCCCACACGATCATTGATGTTACCGACCTACCACTAGAGAAACCCTAATATCACTGCCATCACTACTTCTGTCACCATCACTAGACTATCTCACCGCCACCACCGTTGATACAAGACCATCACCATTGTCTTTGGTGCCACACCACCGTCATACCATCGTTGTTGCTACCACCATTATTACTGTCGCCAACGCTATCTCTAGTGACACCCGAATAACACTACCACCATTACCATCACCATTGCCCCCGCCACTGCCGCCGATTCCAGGACACCACCACCGTCGCTGTTGCAACCACCAGCGACGGTGGTGGTGTCACTGTTAACACGACCAACACTGCCACTGTTACCATCACTTTAGACCACCCCACCACCCTGCCGATAATGCCACATTATCCTCACCATGTCCGCCACCCGTACCGCTGCACCATCACTTATATTGCAACTACAACTCATACACCAATGCTACCATATGCTTTCACCAAAACATGTGAAACGACTTACCATAGGGTATGTTAGTCTAAAAATTCATTACCTTCTCATATCGTCTCTCTTCCAAACACAAAATAGAAATTCTGTGATTTCAATTCCCTTATGTTCTAAACAAAGCAGAATGAAATGAATTTCAAATCAAATTTACAATTTAAAATCCAATTCCTGAAAGAATGAGTTCCGAAGTGTAAAAGTTCTCTTCCTTGATAATAGTGTAGATATTCCTATGAATTTCAGCACGCCTAAAAGCTGCCTTTTCAAGCAGCATACCCATATGAAAACTTGATACAATTCCTCCGGAAAAAAGGAGAGAGATGCACAAGAAGATTGGGGGAAAAAAATTTCCTCTCCGTTACAAAGGTATAAACAATTCAGCACCAACAAAGTCCTAACGTATAACAAAGTAAAATAGCAATCAACTTGTACACAAGTGTAGAAGAGTTCATCCACTGAGGCGCTAGCATACACTGCACAGAAACCAATGAAATCACCGGAGGAAAATAGGAGTATTGTGCAAAGGCAACTTGATTTACATCTCACTAGGCACCAGAAAAGTCCTTGTATTGCCAGGACTGGTTTGTCTTGTTGAACCCTCATTGAAAGCCCACTAGCACAGTTCTGGGATGTTCCCACCAAATCAATGCAGTAACTTTTTCCCAAATATTGCGGCAATCCAGTCATTTAAACCTGCATCTACATTCTGGAACTAATTACGAGCCATCAAAGTGAAAATAGTCAGCAACCTTAAGGTGGCCTGCAAGTCGGATAATAGCTGATTGCACCGCTTCGGAATTTGTAGACATGGAATTGGGAAGTTCAGGTAGGCAAAAGGGCACATGTTGATCACTATCTTCGCGGGGGCAATAATGGGCAAGCACAGCTCGGCAGAAGATGAATCTGAATAAGAGGATATCATAGAACAAAAATGGAGTAAGGAAGACTGTTGTTAATACCCTTTTAAGAACTGGTATACTAGCTAATGTCCCTCCTATGTGCATGTCGTTCAATGCCAAAATCACAATCTGTCCCATTGATATTCCACATTAGGTTCTAACATTCAAGAGATGTGTCATGATCACATATCTCTCTAATCTTTTAAAACGTGACACTACGTCAAAAGTTAAAGCAGCACGATATAAGTATCCAACCAACACTGAGAGTTGAATCCCCTAAAAGCTACAGAAGGTTGTAAAAATAGCAGTTTACTCCAAACTAGTTCACGCAGACAAGGCTCTAGTCAATTTGAATTCCGGGGTAGAGTCCCATAAACTGTAGGAGCCGTCAGACCCCTTTCACATGATGAGTAAACAATATTTCTGTGGCTTCTCACTTAATGCAATTGCCTTTTGACAATAAGAGCTTCTACAAATGAGTACATTAAAGTGATCGGGAGGTTACTCCACACATTGACAATCCTCAATCTACTATATGTATCGAGCCTTTCCTAGAATTGATTCAACAAGGTGAAACATAAGCCACTGAAGAGCGATGAAGACAATTATATTTGTAAGATCACAAAACGTTTGTCAAAAAAGTTGCCATGTGTTCAGAAGAAACCCCATAATGAATTACGCGAACATACTTAAAAATGGAAGAAAATCACCTAAGAATGAGCCGTCTCAGAAATGGATCCGATAAGACTTGAGCCCAAACAAGATCAAGGCTAGTTGATGAACATAGTATCATTTCCCAGCCCGAGAATGCAGTAGAGATAATGTTGTCAGCATCATCATAAACATCCTGGAATAGAGCCCATGAGTCGGCTAACAGAGCTCTGTAAGGAGTTATTAACTTTTGCAATCAACTTACCACATCAGTATCAGAACAGGTAAGCCCAACCATTTGGCAGAATGCCTGCAAGGGTGCAGTCAAGAACAAGGTGAACTGGCTATGAATTCGTGTTTCATCAATATCAGACTGTCTCTTGAATGTTGGTCTCAAAGGAGAAAGGAGTAAAGCAGCTGTTTCCCCCCTTTCTGCACCATGCAGAACCTGGAAAGCAGTGAACATATGTGAAAACCCTGGGCAAGTCAAATGGGATAGTAATGCAGTAACATGGTCTTTTTTGCTTCTTTGGACAGTTTTGCCGAGTACATCAAACCTTTTAGCATGTATATGTTTGGTTCATGGCTAAGAAGCACGGACTCGGGTGCGGGTGCGGATACGACACGGGTGCGGATACGCGGATACGGCATTTTTAAAAATTCTAGGATACGGGTGCGGCGGGGATACGGCATATTTTATAAATATTTTTTTTAATTATATATACTTAGTATTTAATTTTTAAACAATTTAAATCTTAATAATCATAATATATGTGTTTGATATATGTGAAAAGATATTAATATTCCAAACAAAGTAGTGAGTTTTTAAGTTTAATGGGTTCTTTTGTAAATTTTAAAGCTTTCAACCAAATTAGTTAAGTTTAATGGGTTGTTCTATAAATATTAAAATTGTAAAACTGAACATAATAAAGCTTTTATGTGGTATCACTTCTATTTCTATGAAATGCTGGGGTTGATTTATGTAATAACTTAACATTGGGGGTCCTTAAATAATATAACAAAACTAATAATATGTAAATAATACGGAGTATAACATAACATCAATCATAAGAAGATAACTTCACACATCGACGGGTCGACTCTCTGGAAGAAGGCGCACGGCGCTCGCCTCAGTGGGTCTCCGGGACTCGGCGCAGGGGGACGACGCAGTGGGTCGCCGGAAGTCCCCTCCTCCTCCTTCTTCTTCTTCTTCCTTCTTCTTCTCCTTCTTCTTCTCTCCAGTGTCTCCTCTCAGATTTTCGGTAGTCGCCGGAGGTCCCCCAATGGTTTTCGGTGGTCGCGGCTGTTCGGTGAGGTCGTGGGTGGTCGCGGCTGTTCGGTGAGGTCGTGGGTGGTCGCGGCTGTTCGATGGGTGTCGCGGGACGTCGCCGGTGTCGAGGGAGGTTGCCGACGTCGAGGGAGATCGCCGGTGTCGAGGGAAGTCGCGGCTGCTGCGATCTCTCTTTCTCTATCTGAGTCGTGTGCCCTAATTTGGTTAGTTAAATTATTTTATGTTTTCACCCCCCACAAAAATTAAGTTTTATGTTTCAACCCCCGAAATATCTTCTACAAATTATGTTTCAGCCCCCGAAGTGTAGGATACGCACCCGAACCGCACCCGAGCCGCACCCGAATTTCGGAAAATAAAAAAATTAATGGAAAATCATGGGCACCCGAGGCGCACCCGAGGCGCACCCGTGTCCGATGCGCACCTGACCCCGATACTCCTCCCATTTTGAAGTGTCCGTGCTTCAGAGGTTCATGGGCTGCCCCCCTTTGGTGCCTTTTCTACACAGAATTTACTCAATAGAATTGCAGTTGTTCTTCAAAGAGTACGAACTGGTGTGCAAAATGAAGCATGATTCTTTGGGAAGGACAATCATGTGGCATATAGAAAGTGGTTCTTGGAAACAGCCTTTGAAAGAATGAGGCAAGTGGCTGGTGCAGTAGCTGTTGAGAAGAGTGGGGCAATCTGGAAGTTGTAATTCACAAAAGAAGATCCGATTTGCATGGTGCTTGTTGAGTCAGAATGAAATCCAACTAAGTAAAGCACGAAGAAAGGATGGATCGCATGGATAGGGACTAATAACTTTTAGTATCATTGCTTTCTTTAAGATCTCGTCATATTATTTGTCGTCCCATCTCACGGGTGTAGTAAAAGTTTCCAGTATCCGAATGTAAAACTTCTTTTATTAGGTCATGTATACCTTTCCGATTTTACGTCTTTTCTTGTTGGTGATAGCAATGCATGCAACATTCTCATCTTAAATTCACATCAATTTTCCTGGCCACTTCCCAAAATCAATTTATTTAGACATGAAAAATACGTTATGGTTCACTTTACCAGAATTACAAATGCAATGACAGTGCATCAAGTTATACACAAGTTCTGACAAACCTGCCTTGAATGCATGGCTGTTGTCGCTGTCAATAATCAAGAAAAGGGGCTTTCTGGTAAAAGGAATTATGTCGCCAGGGTAGAGGCAATTGGAACCTGAAAATCATAACAAAATTTTCCAACACAGCATAACGTATAAGCACTATCTTTTGCACAAGGTCCCCAGCAACGTCATAAGAAAGGGAAGATGCGTACTCCTACCTCCACTTCTGCTAGGACCCAACCACAAAGAATTCTCGAAATGGAGATCCGACTCCCCCTTGCCATTTACATGTACTCCGGGCCTAGAATTATTCTGTTCTGGGAACGTACGAGGAAGAACATTGAGCTTGGAAGATTTTTTGGAGCTTCCAGAGCTCTCGGATTGCGAAAGATTACTATGACCAGTCTTCCCTGCATAGAATCACCGATGTCATTTTCTAAGATAGGAAGGCTATAAGTGGCTCAAGTTTATGTAACAAGTGAAAGGCAAAAGTAACCTGAGGCAGACAAGTATATAAGCATAACACTATCAGGAGGGAGCTCTTCACAGATCGTGGCAATAACCTGGCCATGAATTAAAGGCAAGACAACGTGTAAATGAAACATTTAAGCCAACCATTCGTCGGATGCTATTCCAATAAACTATATACACAACTACTCATATACCATATTTCTTACCAAACACTGCAAGTTGCCAGCAAAAAGAAAGAAAAAGGAAACAGTTTTTCATTTAAATGACTTTTTGAAGTAAACAAAATACACGAATGTAACTTCCATCGCAAGCGCCTGCTACTCCTCATTCAAAAGACTTGAACGTAACGACGGGTGCAAGAACAAATTGAGCAAGGTCAGGATTTTGAAGCGGAATAGATCAGAAAAATTGTCTCAAGCCCACAACGAATAGACCACCGAAAAAAATAAAGTTTAACTGTTTCAATTCATTACTTAAGTAATTTCCATGACCAATGATCAGAAGGGGTATGAACACTGGGTCTCATCACAAAGCAATGTGAAAACAGCGGATATAGCAATGTTAAAGCTATAGCACTCACAGCTATTAACTGTGTCACAGATGGCCGATGGAGAATAACCTTCCTCGGATTTGCAGGCAAAGTTGGATCCGTCATATCAGCGACCAAATTTATATCAATTAGTCCAGAAGTTCCAGAGTAGTCGGACGAAGCACCATTCTCGCGTGATTCAGTTTGATGCTTCTGATAGAAAGATCCACTTGGTTCCCATTCCAAACACTGCAGCATTCTGAAAGTATCCAAAGTAAGTTCTGCATATTTAACCTGAAAGCGTAATCCACAAACAGTTTAAAGTGGCCATCTCAGAGAAGATTATGTTTTACAGAAGAACTAAGAGCTATACATGTTAACGTAATTACCTCGTTCCGATGATAGCTTGTTAGCAGCGCATCTCGAAACTTCAGAACCTTCTTTGCATGAAAACGGGCCACATGTGGAAGAGAAGCTGGATAAGAATCCAATGATGAACAATATCGCAAAGTCCTATTGTTCACGAAGGCTGCATCAACTTTCATAAATCGGATAATTTCTTGCACCACCTGCTTCCATTCTTTGAAGTTGGTTTCCTGGAAGTACAGCTCTGAATCAGATAATTCTCCATGGACAAATGATAAATGCCGCTTTTGACTATTTAACAGTGAAGGTGTAAATTCATATTTTCATTTCTGCCACTATCGTTGAACTCGGAAACACTCCAAAATTTTCTCCAAGCAAAACTGTTCTTTCATCAATGAAGACACTTCAAATGAAATAGAAGAGATACCAGAATGTTTTAACTGCGCCTACAGGAGTTGCTAATTTATCGAGTACTGTGACAGTTGGTTCAAGTACTTTATTGATAATTCCAGTACTGAAGGAATTCTTGATCAATTTAACAAAGTGTGCTCGTTCAAGCAATGCTCATCAAATTCATTTCTCCACATTTATTTAACTTAGAACCACAACACAGGATTGCAAACCCTCTTCCTTCACTGTTTTTATTGCTTATGTAGCCTCATTGGCTATTTGATCTCTGCATTCACAGTTCTGTTTTGTATACCGTCAAAAGAGAGAGACCCCGACTGCTAGCTTGGGGAAGTGCGTTCCCATGTGAACACAGCTTTATGCACGAAGCGTCATGTCAAATTTAATGCAGATTAGGAATACATTAAATTCAAGTCAGAGTCCGGTGGTTGGACCACCTCACCAGGGATAGCCTCCACCCTTGGCGCACCGAGGCTAATCCCTATTCACCCTAGGAATGACGATCTCCATAAATGCAATTGCTTGGCCAAGTCGATTATTTGCCCCTAAGTGATCTCCTCCCAATATAAATGAGGGTCATAACTCCTAATTGAAGGGGTTGAAAACCCAATGTTCTATGACATTAGTGCACTCTCTTTACTGCACAATGAACAGTGCCCCCCCCCCCCCCTTCCCCCAAAAAAAGGCTCCCCCATCCCGCGGGTTCTAACGGCACTCTTCAGACCTCGACAGGACTGCTCTGTCTCCTACCTCCAGCCTACTGTTTGGTCAATGCCTTTCAAGGTTGTGATTACTTGTGGTGTGTTCGAGAATCACAAGCCCATCATCAGGGCATGCTTTTGCCTCCTGTACCACTTTCCCGCTACAAAGAATGCCACCCCTCCCCGCAAACGAAAGGCAAAAGAAAAGTGAACATACAAAAAGAGAACATACTTATCCGAAAAAAGGGCGGACGCATGGCACATATCAAGCTATAAAGTGTCCAAAAGCACCGCATGCATTCATACACAATTGTGTCCTATTCAGTAACCGCTACCCCTCGATCACTGTTCAGAAACCATAATCTCATTTTGTAGTTAGCTCGGGAAACTCAAATCACTCAGTTATCCTCTTCATTACACACTCATAGACATAAATAACACTTAATAGTATCGTAAAGTCACCTTCAACAAATACCAAATTATTCAAGAATTCAAGTCCCTGCTTTTCAATTCATTGATGGAAAAACCTCCAAACCATCAACCAATAAAATCCTAATCGTTTACCTACCCCCACAAACACACAGGAAAATAGTGAAGTAGCCTACATTTGGCTTCTAACAACCGACCAACGCACTCCCCACGCCCGACATAAGAAAAGCCCTGGAGCAAGAACATAAGAACCGGACAGAACAATAACCTCAAATAAACGAAATTACGGTATCCAAAGCCAAGGAAGAACTAGCTCAACTCAAGCAATCAGAAGTAGATAAAACCACATAGACCACAAGTAGCGAAAATTGTACCCGAAAATTAGCCCTGCTGTCGTCAACGAGAGCCTTGAACCGCTCCACAAGTACCTTAACCATCTCCCACCGGTTCAACATCAACGCAACCAGCAAAAACCTGGCGTAAAACCTCAACTCCTTGAACCTCACCCCTCTATCCTTGGATCCCTCGAAATAGCCCCTGTTAAATATCGCTTCATAAAATATATACGACTCGAGCAGGAACCTGGCCTCGCTGGTCCTCGTGTACTGGCCGAAGTACAGCTGGCCGATCCGCGAGGCGATCTCGCCGATCTCCCAGCGCTGCAGGCCGGCCTCGACCAGCGTCGCCCGGTTCTCCTGCTGGTACTTCCACAGCCTCATGTACGCCTTGAAGACCTTGTGGAAGTAGCGGTTCGGGCCGCGCCCGTAGGCCGGAGCGTCTCGGACCCTGGCGAACTTCCGGTCCGCGCTCTCGACCAGCGCTCGGAACGTCCTCGGAACGTCGTCGTCCACCATCCTGCTAGAGGCGGAGCATTTTACTGTATCGCCGGAATATGTAACCCGTGGGTGTGTGTGTGTGAGAGAGACAGAGAGAATGGTTGGAGGACACACGGAGTTTTTTGTAGGTAGTGTGACAGATATTCCTTCTTTTGTTTTCTTTTTCCCTTTTTTTGTGGTTTTGTGAATTCTATCTAGTGCTCACTGATTTATGGTGGCGGCGTTACACAGAGAGCGGGCGACGGAGAGGGAGGGAGGGAGGATATAATTGGACGTGAGATCTGGAGGATTCGGGAAGTGAGTGACATTCTATGGCCTGTGACTGCAGAGTACGAGTTTCAGATGAGAGAGAATGTTCCAGTGCTATGATGGTGTAGGTTTTCCTTGATCCCTTCAGCGTTTGATTAGTTTGGCGGTAAAAGGCAAGGAATCTGCTGGCCTTTCTCCCGGATACGTTGCCCCCTGATGGATGGACTCTGGCCACTTAGAACTGGGGATGCACAATGTATGAAAATAATAATTTCAATTGTTTGATAAAAGGTTTAGAATATGTTTAGATGAAGAATTTTAAAATTTAAAGTACCTTACATTTTACAATGCATTCATTCTAAAATTTATTAATTTATAATTTCGTGGACTTGCAAATTCAGTCTTAAAGCGACTTTTCTTAATGAAATTGTAAATTTAAATCTAAAAAATTATACTCAGATGATTTTATGTATATGGTTATAAACTAATGAAATAGAGTCTCTTTTTTTCTTTTTTTAAAAGACAGAAGTTAACTAAAATTATGAAGATCTCATTTTCAAATCCCTCCTAAAATTTGGTAAATCTATCTTATTACAATCCAAATAATGAATTTTGTGAAATATATTTTCAACTTCTCTGTCATGCTGGAATCCCAAGTTTAATTATCTCATACAAACACACTCTGAAAAGATCTACGAATTAACTCTGTTGCACTTGACATTTCGTATGATATTCTCATTCAATTGAATCAAATTAAGTGTAAAAATGTTTGTGTGAGTTAAATTTATCATAAAGATGGACAAATTGTCAAAAGAAAAAATTCAAGAAAACGAAATGAGTACTTTTCAGTAGTGTTATGATGCATTTCTTGATATTCTATCTAAAAATTCTGGCCGATAACAATTTTTTCATACAAGTGTTGAGCTTCATTCTTATTAAAACTTCTCAAAAAAACTTACTTTCGTTACCAAAATGATGCATTTAGCATGATTCTTTTTCTATTTTTTGCTCTTGCCTGCCATAGTGACCCATTTGTTATTATATTATTATTATTATTTTATAATAAGAATAAGAATAAAAGTAATTCCAGGAAACTCAAACATGTTGCTGTGCGGTGGAGACTCATGGTGTTGAGAGTGGGTGCAGAATCCCAAGTTGACCGCCACCCGATTAGGTGTGAAAAGGAATCAAACGCAATGACCTCATCATACGAAATAGTGAAAAAGCAGAATTGGTGTTTTAATAATAATTTCTTTACCGGGTTCGTTGGGTTGGCAGTTGACGGTGGCTTGTAAATCAAAGGAGAGAGCTGTTTTGCGTAGAATATATTTGCAGCCAAATTCAAATGCTAGCTGTCCCATGACGCCTACGGCCTACCTCCATTTTCCTTCTTTTTTTTTTACCGGTTGGAGTCAATTTCTTGACTTCAGAAATAGCAAGAAAATTATGTGAACTCCTACGTTTATATGTACGCTCTGGACCAAATAATGGGAGGAAGATTAGATGCTACATGTCCTATTTGTCATGAAGCTCCCGAGATAATAAGAGTTTTTATCCTTAATAATACATTTTTAATATTTAATTACTTTTTATCTCATTTTGAACCTTATTTATCTATTTACCCCACTTTTGAAAATCGTGATTTCAAACAGAGATTTTAAGAGAAGAAAACGTGATTTGAAACAGAGATTTCTTTTGAAATCTTGGTTCCTAATAGAAATTTTTTACGTTTTTAAAAGAAATCTTTATTTCAAGCCACGTTTTCTTCCCTTAAAATCTTTGTTTGAAATCACGATTTTCAAAAGTAAGTTAGATAGGTAAATAATGTTCAAAATGGAGTAAAGAAGTAATTAAGTATTAAAAATGGATTATTGAGAGCAAAAACTCGAGATAACAAGTCACTCGTTTTTTAACCGTGAGATAATAATGATAAGCGTATTTGGTATGCCAGTCCACTGACAGTTTTAACCAAAATTACAAATCGCATGATAAACCTGATTTTTAGGTTATTTACTGGGCAATAAGGAATGATTTGCATGTTCTATCGTTGGAGTCATTACCGTTAACTCATAGTAGTAATAGGAGGCAAGAAAATAATTGTGTTTTACTGAGACCTTTTCTCTTGTAAATGACTCTAAATTTATTGCATGAGGCTAGGCGTCCGCTTCACTAAATCAATAAATCGGAGAAGAGGTGAGTCATGATTTAGATGATGTTTGGAATTGATTTTGAGATGACTAAACTTTATTTCATCTAAATTAAATCATGAATGTGAGTGTTTAACAAAAAAGATTAAGAGATTTAATCTATTCTAAAAAGCTAAAACTAATTTAATCTATAATCCTGGAAAGTGAGAATTATGAAACATTCACTTTTTTCATAATCAGGTTCTTTCACAAAAGGACATCTCATACCCTTTAACTTGGGGAAGTTATCGTACTATAAGTACTATTGTGAGATTCTTGAAATTTTTAATTTAAATTAAGAAGTAACAGCTTTTGTAAGCGGGTGAAAATAATTTTTTTCATAATTTATGTGTATATTACGTTTATGTATAAATGAAAGTTCAGTTAATATCACTTAACTAAATGTACATTAGAAATTTATTTATTAATTGTCATCTATGGTCATTTTGACATAATAGAACTGATTTAAGCACTTTTTATCTGAATATTTTTTATAACTATTTTTTGTCAAATAACAAACTGATTATGCCTAAAGCAGATTAAATTTAATTTTGAAAACTGATTGTAAGATTTAAGCAGAAATTTAATTTTAAAATCAATTTCAAACGGGCTCTTAATGTAAATGTAAAGAATGAGAGACGGTGATCGCACTCCTTAATTAAACTGATCCCATTTTAAGCTGCCACTAACTATATGAGACAAAGTAGGGTCAGTTTAACTTTAGAACGGAATTACCAAATTCCTAAAGAAATTAGGAAAAACTAATATTTGGTGCAAGTTCTAAGCGCCGGGGATATTGTTGAACTTCAAGGATAGAACCCTCCTAAGTTAAACACTTGTATTATTGCTTTTCTTAAACTATTATCTGCTCAAGTGGCTTCCTAATTAGACTCCAATTTGAAATAAAGAAGATTTCTTATTAACAATGATCAATGGCCAACTGTAGAGATTGACTTAATCATCATCGTCATATTGCTAATACTGGAGTATTATTTTTGTATATGATCCATGTAAACTATAATTAGCATCATGATGGGAGTATGATGGCTTAATCTTACGATTAAAATAATTTTAACTTTCATCAAAGTATATATATACACTCTAAATAATTATACCAACTGCTTTTGAAATTTTAAAAAAAGTTAGTTCAATATCATTATTCAATCAATTATTATACAGAAACAGTCTGTTTCCAATTGGTACACCACAGCATGCTTCGTTGCTAGTCAGGAAAAAGCAAATGTGAAATGACAACCTGATGGTGAATTGATTCATAATAAAGTTGAGAATAGAGCTCTTTAGTGCAGAAAAATAAGCTGGTCATCTCAAACTTTTGGCAAACGGTTATTAACATATTTAACTTACGGAAATGAATTATTATAATAGAAATGGAAGATAGAGATATGCGCTCTACTTTTCATTACTTGCATTTTACTTTTATCAGTAAAGATTTAGAATAAGTGTCACTACAGAATATTTAGAGAAGCCACTAAAGATCTTTAACGACATCGAAGTTATCAATTCCTTAAAAATAGTTTCATTCCTATTCACGTCTTAGACATGACTAAGTTAGTTACATGATCTCAGCATGTTGTATTTTGTGAATGCATCACACTTCCATTTTTCAAAATTCTGAATTTTGTTGAATAGGGTATTGATTATGGTAAGTTGTATTCTACAAATACATCAAAGTATAAACCAAGCTTTTGGTGAATACTATTAAACTAAAGTTTCACATCGATTATACATGAAAATTAGAATCGGTTCTTACCTAGTAGGTTTTTGATCCTCTTGAACATATTTTTGGGTTTAACACGAGATTTTAATATGGTATAAGAGCTAGGCTCTGCCTGTGCCTCGTGGTGTTCAAGGTCGTTGCCTCATATTCCAAGCTATGTGCGAGGGCCGCTTTACTCGATTTGAGGCTTTGGATCACCTCATACTATACGCTATAAAGTCCTACATCAATTATACATGGAGATTGAGATCAGTTTTTTTGATATGGTAGTCTTCTCATCCTCTATGCTTTTGAGTTGATACTGTGTTTTAATAAGGACGTCATAATTTTTTGACTTTGGCTACTTGCTCAAGACATGTAGTGGTATGTAGATCTACAGTACTCATAAAACGAGGGAGAGGGAGGGAGAGGGAGGGAGAGAGAGAGAGAGATGATGTGCTAAAACGAAAACTTTGATAGCCTTGGCACTAGTGTGTCGTTTCCTACTAAGAAATTAATATATAAGGCGTTTAATTGATGAAAAGTGTGTTATAGACATCCAGCTCTTTTTTCTCTCTATAAAATAGCTACTACAAACCTAATCCTTGCTTTGGGGGGGGGGGGGGAAGGGGGAAGGGGGTTTCCCCCTCTTTTCACCTCCCTCTCTCCTTTCTTTGTACTAATTTTCTACCCATATCCTTTCTCCAAACCGTCGCCACGTTGTTGTCTGCCCTCCGCCACCACCTACTCACCTTTTTCTCTGTATTGCGACCTCCATCACCTGTCCTTTGACCACTGAAGATGGCGCTGACGGACTAGTTTCTTTGGTGGGTGGAAAATTACTGCCTTGGGGCGTATTCAGGGTCTACTCGAAAAATTGATTGAAATGCTCGATTAATGCGTGGGTTCAATTTTCTTTTAGGATAGTTCTCAACTGTTTATTTGTTTAGTTTCAGTCATTTTCTTCAGTTTGGTGCTTTTGGGCTTCTCGCCAGCGGTGGTGGGGGAGTGGCGGGGCAGGAGGTGGGGACTGCTGGGGGTGGGGGGTAGGGGGTGGGGGTGTGTGTAAAGGGCAACGGGGGCTTTGAGCGGTGCTCTAAACCAAGTGTGACAACCATATTGGTCTTAGATGTCTAAGCCCCGTGCGTTTACCATATTCGTTTTCTGTTTTTAGCAATGATGGTGAAAAAGATTCTTTTTTTACGTACTTTTACCATTTTTTGTTTTCGTTTTGGATAAAATTACTCAAATAGTAACAAAAAACTGAAAACACATAAAAGGTAGTGTTTTCAGTTTTTTTCACTCAAACTTAACCCAATATAAGAAAAAATAGCTACTTTTTTTTTTGTGAAAATGATAAAAATACAGGAACGGATTTTCAAACTGAATATGAAAATCATGAAAATGAAAACAGAAAATGAAAACAGAAAACAAATATGGTAAGCGTACGGGGCCTAAACTTCTTGTCTTAAGGGTTTTGGCCGGCATGTTAAAATCTGTAGCGTTATAGTTAACTATATTTTTTCCTCCTTGAGCATCCCTATTTAATCAAGTTGCGCCGCCACTTGTTCCAGAGTGGTGGTTCTCCTGGATCATTTCTTCTCTACTATGGCAGTTTTTATTCATCTGTTTGTTGTATTTTTTGGTTTCTAGTTTAGATTTTTTGGTGGCTGACATGTTGTTTTGTAATCTTTGGTGCACGATTGGGGCATTGCCGTTAGCATTTAATTGTCCGCCGAAATTTGTTGCGGCTTCTCTGTTGATGTTGGTTATTGTGCTGGACGTGGCTTTCACACCTGCCTCCAAGAGAGTGGACCTTGGGGAATTTCTTCTTAGAGTAACCTCCGAATTCTGGACCGTTGGGTAAAGGAGCTAGTTTTTTTTTTTTTTCTTTTGAGGGAGGGAGGCTATAGATTAGGTTTTTGTAAATTTTTTTAAAAAAGCACAAAATTACAATTTATGGTTTTTCTTATTTAGAACGAGGGGAGTTTTACATGATGTTACTTGTATTGTTTTTTTTAGCATAATCTAAACTTGTAGACTTGTTAGTTATATGTTCAAAGATCAAAAACAAAAATAAGTCTGCTCTCTCCTAGACAGCCAAACAACTTTAGGTTAATGCTGAATCTGCCAACAGTTCAAGCATGATTTTAGTATAATTAAGTGACAGGCTAAAACGCTCGTATTTATTTCAGTATCGTTATGGGTGTAATAGTTTACTCATATGTATCTTGGTCTTCTCAGATAGTAGCCTAACTACTCATGTAACTAAGAAGACATATTCTTATCCAATGATATACAAATTTTATTGTTTAACTAAAAAATGGTTGAAATATTAAAAATACGTACTAATTTAAATTCGTTCATTGGAGATACGTACTATTTCATTCGTAGGTCGTTCCCTTAAGTTTTTTCAATCGACCTATTGTGAATTCTTGAAATAATTTTTTTAAATAGATATATATTTTAACTCAAATTTGGGAATGTAGATAAATAAAATTTAATTGAAAAGTGGGGGAAAATAATAAATAAAGCTAGTATTTACGCGTACTTAAATCCAGTATCACGATTTTAGGAAAGACTTATCAGCGTCTTTTCAGTTACTAATTAACTCTGCTTCCCATGTGCATGCTTTGCTGTGTCAGCTGAAATACTCCTTCTAGGTGTGATTCTGTATTTCTCTTTTGTTGTAAGAAGTCGCTTGTTTATTATGTGGACTACCCCATTAAGATGAGTTTAATTAGCAACGAGTTTAGCATAATAATTAATATAGAAGCACGTCATAAAATAAATTCAGAATATGTTAAGTGTATGCGCCTCTCAAACTTAGTCGTAAGATTCTTCGATCGTAGTCGAGCTTTTACCTTGGAACTTACGCTTCGAAAGCTCACACCCGCTCCCGGTGATTACATTCAAAATAGCGGCAAACATAGAGCAAACGAGAAAAGGTGGAGGTCCCATTTTTCTTCTGCAAAGATTGGGGTAGTTGGAAGTCGGTTGTCTGAAATGCATTATGTAGTACAACATGTCTCCTTGTTATTCAAATGATCTTGCTTTATGTCTCCGTCCGCTAATTTCAAAGGAGGTCCATTTCTTTTGCTTTAGTAGGTGAAAATCAACCTACTTGGTAATCTTGTAGCCTTTATTAGGACACTGTTGATGCTGAAAGATCTTCTAAAAACACGTCTGTGAACTACGAAAATCCATCATAAAAGAGATTAAATCTTTTCATAGAAGGTGGAAAGTTTATTCGTCACCTAAAAAGGCTTTAGTAACACCTCTTAAGCCTTTGGCAACAAAAGCGTGAAAACTAAAAATTGAGCCTCACACGTAACATGTAAGGACATGACAACTTTGAGGTCGTGCTCGATGATAGAGGTCCATGTAAGCAACTAGAAGAGGAAACACTCTATCGAAAACATATTAGGGATAAGGTAATTGAGTGTCAAGATGTGTTTATAGAATCAGGGTATCTCGTGGCCTATTATTTGGTTATAATGCCCTCGACAAAATGCTTAAAAACTCTGCAATCTTTTATTGATTAAATGTCATTCTCATATTCCCCCCCCCCCCCCCCCCACACACACACACACACACACACACACACGAGAAAGAGAAGAAAGAAAAGAGGTCATTAATGTCTCTTATTTGGCATGACGTAGGTTAGTATGTATATCTTTCCAACAAAATTTACTTGGCATTTCAGCAACTAATGAAGACTTAGGTAGCATTTAACAGAGTTCTTGCTTTCAATTATTTGTTCAGTTTTCTAAATTTAAAAACATAAATTTTGGTAGACAATTTTGATGTAATTTGCTAACTCACATTTTTTTAAAACTTATTCCTCGTTACATTATTTCCACCATTACCATCGATTGCCTCTGAATTCCACTTTGGCCACCCACAGGTTGTCCCACCCTTGCCACCCCACAGCCGCGCAACCATAGGTGATAGGTCTGCCACACTGTCGCCACCCTACCGCTGTCGCCATCCACAATTCTGCCCCATAGCCACTACACTCCCGCTGTTGCCACCCACAGATCTGCTCCACCATTGCCACTCCACAGCTGTCGCCCCCTACACATATGCCCAACTGTCGCCACCCTACTGCCGCCAGCAGCCAATTGGAACTTAATGCACCACCGCCATTGATAACCAATCAGACTTCAACCATCGCAACCTCAGCGTCGTCGCCACCCACATATTTGCCCCCACCATTGCCACCCCAACGCGGGCACCACCCATAGATATGCCCACCATACCATGCCACTGCCGTCTCTCTTGTTGTTGCTCCTCGCAAAAGCTTCTCCCCTAAAAACAAACCAATTTTATTTATTGGGTGAACAAGTTTCTTTAAAGACTGAAATTCTAATTGATGGTGGTGGTGTTTTGAATCTGATTATGGGCGTGGTGGTTGTGGTGCAAGTTTGATGGAGGGGTGGTGGTGCTTCAGAGGTGGTGGGATAAATTTTGTTGGAGAAGAAAATGCAATTACAAGGGTGTTAAAAAAAATAGCCAAGAAGAAACTGAAAAATAAAAGTTTTTTTGAAATCACTTACAGTTTTGTTTTTCAGTTTCCAAAAAAAAAAAAAAAACCAAAATCAATTAATTTTTTATTTTTTACAAAAACAAATGGATGTTTGATTACCCAGTTTTTATTTTGAGTTTTTTTCTTTTGGGTATTTGATTACCCCCCCCCCCCCCCCTTTATTTTAAGTTTTTTTTTTTGTGGTGGTGGTATTTTGAGTTTTTTCTTTGGTGGCAGCGATGGCGGCGACAGTCTCAAAACAAAAATCAAAATTTGGAACCGAAAATTTCGAAATGAGAGTTTTAAAAAACAGCCTTATTTTAAAAATTGATTTTCAAAACTGAAGAAAAAAACGAAAACTTGTATCAAACGCGTTTTTTCTCCAGTTTACAAAACTGAAGAAAAAAAATTGAAATTTAAATGTTACCAAATGCTACCAAAAAGAAATAAAAGAAGGTTTAGTTTTCAAAAATGAAAACAGATTATCAAGCATAAAAAAAATAAGGGTTTTAAATACACCCTTAACTAACAAATGCAGGTAGCACTTAGCACCACAGGCACATTTGCGGCTGCTCTTATTGTCGCAAAGTAACTTTTACCCAGCCGACGGAGCGTGCACCGTAGGCGAGGAAAACCACCAATCAAAAGTTAGCATCTGTGTGGATATATGGCTTTTACTTGTAGCATCAGATTTCAGTCGTAGCACGTAATTTTTACCTCTTTGGGGCCCAAGTCGTAATCTGTGATGGCTACCAAATGCTGGATTAACTCGGCGTAGACTCGGTCTTGCAAAACTGTTTATAGCCACGTGTGGTGGGGGTAGCCCGAGTCACAAAACTTGGTTTGAATTTGAGCAGCTTACTTTGGAAAAGAGTCCAAAGTTAAGGGCCATCCATGTCGCACAAAAGCAACCTAAACTCAGCCAATCTCCACCGATGGAAGTGGATATTAGCTTTTCTTAGTCTCATGGAGAATCTTCTAAACCATCATATCATCCCCATCTAACCACTAAAACAAGGGTCAAAAGAGGGAGAAAGGAAGTGACAAAAAGCAAATGAACCAAAGTATTGGACCTCATGATGGAAGAGAGGGAAAGAGGCTTCAAAGTTTGAATGTTTGTGCGTGTGATGTGCTTTAGAAGGTGAGTTGCTTGGCCCAATTTGTTCGTTGTGATTTTATATCGGAATAGGACACTGACATGGATAGGAAGTTGTTGAGTAAAGTTAGTCATGTGTAAGAGGTTTTGCTGACTCAAATTCTGTTTTCAAATGGTTATATATACCGTGATATAACAACAACAGCATATTATTTTCACCGAAATGATACATGCTTTAACATTAGGGCTTGGTGATGAAAAATGACTTCAATATCTATTGTGCCCTTTAACCAGTTTTACATTCCACCCTATATTTGAGCTACAATTCTACTTCCAAAAACAACGGGTATAGGAAAAAGCTAAGCTGCGTTTATATACACCATATTTTATCGTGTTTTCATTCTTCTCAAGTTTTATTGTTCATTGGATGTTCACACTTGAGAGTTGTGCACCAAGATGCTTAGAGAGCGTTGCAAGAACTTACTAGCTTCATCCAGAAGGGAAAAAGTAAAAAAGAAAAGAAAAACAAGTATTAAGTTACGTTGGCCAATATCTTGGGACGACCCTAAATATAGTGACCAACAAAAACGAATTCTTTCGATCTTTAATCAATAAAGTTAAGTTAGATGCTCTAGTTAGCAAGACTTGCTTCTCAAGAGAGCGGGCCACGCCACTCTAATTTCTCCGGTTCCCTTGAGACTTCTTGTTTACCACATGTAATATTTTTTTTTTCCTTGTTTATGTTTGCAATCAACTCTATATGATTTTTAGTGACTTTTTTTGATAGGGTGGTCCTGCGAAAAGGGGTCTACACTTAGGCTTAGTTTGACAAAAAAAAAATTTCTGGTTTTCAGTTTTTAAATTGAAAAAATTAAAGAGTATTTTTTTTTACAAAAATAAGTGAGTGTTTGATAACCCAATTTAATTTTGAGTTTTTTTTTTTTTTTTTTTTGTGTGTTTGATAACCCAGTTTTTATTTTGAGTTTTTTTTGTGGTGATTTGCGATAGCGGTGGTGGGGCGTAGCGGTGGTGGCCGGCGGTTGTCGGAGGTGGCTGCCGACGGTGAGAGGGACGTGGTGGTGGTGGTCTCAAAAAAAAAATCAGTTTTTGGAGTTTTTTTTTTACTCTTCAGTTTAAAAACTGATTTTTTAAATTGGTGAAGGAAAAAAAATGGTTACCAAACGCGCTTTTTTTTTTCCAATTTTGAAAAATGAAAAAAAAAACTGAAAAAAAATGAGTGTCAAACGGAGCCTTAGGGTCCGTTTGGAACCAATTCTTTTAGGATTTGGATTTCAGATTTGGAATTGGTTTTGGAATTCAATTCATTTTTTTTTGTTTGGAACGAAAGGGAATTCAAATCACGGAATTCCAATTTTGTGTTTGGAGAACAGAGGAAATGGAAAGGTAATAATTTTTTAGACAATTATATCCTTAACTTACGATGAAAAATAAATTACGGTAAGTGGTTTCAAGTGGGCTAGTGCCACCACATGGTGGTGGCGGTGGTGGTGGCAGCACTGCACGGGGTAGCAACATCGACGATGGAAGTGGTGGGGTGGTCAAGTGATGGTAATGATGGTAGTGGTGGTCATCCACTGACGCCAATAGTGATGCCGGTGGCAGTAGTGGTGACGGTGGTGGCAACAGTGGTGACGGCGGCGGTGACAGTAGTGATGTTGACGGCGGTGGTGGCAATAGTGACGGTGGCTGTGGTGATGGTGGTGTTGGCGGCAATAGTGGTGGTGGCGACGGTGGTGGCAATAGTGGTGATGATGTGGTGGTGGCAGTAGTGGTGGCGACGGTGGTGGTGGTGGCATTATTGATGGCTATGGTGGCAGTGACTATGGCGACGACAGTGGTGGTGATGGTTGTGGTGGCAGTGGTGGTGGTGGCGATGGTGGCAATAGTGGTGGTGGTGGTGGTGGCAGTACTAGTGGCGGTGGCTGTAGTGGTGGGGGATGCAGTGGCGATGGTGTGGCAGTAGTGGTGGCGACGGTGGTAGTTGTGGCAGTACTGACCATAGTGGTGGCGGTGGTGGTGAAGGATGTAGTGGCGGTGGTGGTGGTGGCGATGGTAGTGTTAGCGGTGGTTGTGGCGGCAGTGATAGTGGTAGTAGTGGTGGCGGTGGCGTGGTGGTAGTGGTGGTGGCGGCGACAGTGGTGGTGGCGACAGTAGTGGTAGCGGTGGTGGTGGCAGTAGTGGTGCCGGTGGTGGTGGTAGTGACAGCAGTGGTGCCGATGGTGGTAGTAAAAGTGGTGTGGCGGTAACGGCAATGAAGATGGGGTGGTGGGTTCATTGTTGGAGAGATCCAGAAAAAGGGTAAGATAGGTAAATAATTAGTTTTAATTCAAGTAAATCGAAATCCCATGAAATCCGACCATTTTTCATCGGATTTCACACTATAGAAACAAATCCAGTCAAATCCCATCAAATCTAATTCCAATTCCTTTTTTTAATGTTCCAAACAACAAAATTTGAGGATTTGAAATGAAATCCCATCAATTCCATGGTTCCAAACACACTCTTAATAAATTGGCTTGCTCTTTGTGGACCCACGTCCAACAGCGGGTTAGGCTTTTGTAATACTAAACCTTTTAACTTGGCCCTTACAGCTTACTTGCAAGAGTTTTTACTACCAAATACTGTAAATCTCGAACTCTATTATCTTCCTCTACTTCAAGCGTGAGCTCTTGGGCACGGTGAGGCATAAAAGCAGGCGCACTCACTCTAGTAAAGCTAATTATGTAGCAAACTAATGATGAAAAGTCTATCGATCTTTGGAGTGACTTCTGGGTATCTAATTATCCCTCATTCGTTCTTAAGCAATTCAAAACTTCAGGACAATTACATACTTGAGGCCCAGTTTGACAAAAAAAAATTTGCTCTTTTTTTTTCAGTTTTAAAAACTGAAAAAAAACTGAAAAAAGGAGCGTTTGGTAACCATTTTTTTTTCAATTTAAAAAATCAGTTTTTAAACTGAAGAGTAAAAAAAAAAACTCCAAAAACTGGTTTTTTTTTTCACTTTTGGTTTTTTTTTTAGACCACCACCATCACCCTCCCACCGCCGGCAGCCACCTCAGGCGACCACCGCCGGAGACTGTCGGCAGCCACCGGCCTCCGGCGACCACCGCCGGCGGCTGCCAGCAGCCACCACCACCACCGCAAACCACCAAAAAAAAAAAGTCAAAATAAAAAGGGTTACCAAACACCAAAAAAAAAAACTCAAAAAAAAGGGGTTATCAAACACCCACTTGTTTTTATAAAAAAAAAAAATTAAGCTGCTCTTTAAAAACTGAAAACCAAAAAAAAAAATTTATCAAACGAACCCTAAGTCTCTGATTTAATTCAAGATAGCCTTTGGGATTCTCAAACTCTTCACTCGCTCTTCCCAAGCCACACAACCGAAGTGTTTAAAAGAGTTCATCTTTATATAGCAGGCTTCAGAGACAAGATGGCGTGGATTTGTGACGATAAGCCGATAAGGGATTTTCATTATCAGTCTTATTAGCCTACCATCTACTCGAAAAAAATAACGGAAGATAGAATTGTACCCCCTTAAAGCCAAAACATCCAACCTCAAGTTTGGAAATCAGTTTGGAACCTTAGGCCCCGTTTGACACTCTTTTTTTTTGGCTCTTTTTTGGCCCAGTTTTAAAATTTCCCAAAAGTCCAACAAAACTGGGGTGCTTGGTTGGGTTTCCGTTTTTAAAAAGGGCCTAAGAGTTTAAAAACAAAGCCCGTTTCCAAAAAGAGCACTTTGCTCTTTTCTCTGTTTTGGAAACCCATTTTCACGTGGGGGCCTGAGGAAGGGATTAATGAGGTCGAGGCTTCGAGCCTCACTAGCAGCAGAATTGCATTTTTTCTTTGTTGGGTATAAAACCCACCTAAAAATTAGGGTTTCTTTCATCACCTTGCTCAATCGGCTCACCAACTGACTCCACAGCCCACCGCGTCCATCGCCTCCATCAGACATCGGCGGCTCCACCACTCCACCTCTTCCCACTGCGACTTGCAACGCTTTTCAGCCCCCCCTCTCTCTCTCTCTCCCCCCATCCCAAAAGCCCTAAATTAAAAATCTAATCGGAATTTGGCTCTCATTTGATGGATACAACCTGAAAATCGCCCTCTCAGTTTCACTTTAATCACCCAGGTAAATAGCATCATCTCATTACTCCTGATTATCTCCAATTTTGGGACACTGGACTTGTTTAGGCAAATAAAATGAGCTAATAATGTTGGTTGTTATTCATCTCGTTGCGTTTAAACTATGTTTAGTAGCATACGTGCGCACGCCCGCATCTCGCGATTCCAACATTTGTATTTGGAGTGCTAGATTAGGAATTTTTGGTGTATGTACTGTGTGACTGAGCGACTGATTGTGATTAGCTCGCGTTGTAATGACTTGTGTATTGTGGACTTCTGGTGGATGTGTAGGTGCAACGGTGGACGTGATTAGCTCGCATTGCTGGAAGAATTTGGAACGGGAGACATTGATTTTTATTGTTGAGATTCGATTAATACCACTTGAATCAAGGAGTAGGGATGTAAAACATTGTAATATATTTGTTTAATTATGTGTCAGACATTGTAATGTATTTGTCTAATTATGTTCAATTATTTGTAAGGCATTGTAATACAATTGGAGAATTATGTTTAATTATTTGTAAGACATTGTAATATATTTGTTTAATTATGTGAAAATGTATATTAAAAAAAAAACCCAAAGAGCTGTCCTGCAAAACGCTTGAGATTTTCTGTTTTTTGAAAAAATAAACTCTGTCAAACGTCCACCAGTTTTTTAAACTGGTGAAAAAAAAAATCAAAACTCTTTCCAGTTTTCTTTAAAAAAAAATTTGAAATTGAAAGTTGATATGGGTAAAAAATACCCACCAACAGAAGGTGACACTTGTCACCACTAGGTGGCATTCTTGGAGATGTGGGAATGGCACTTGCCCACCTTTCCACTATCCCACTATCTCATTATGAGATATAACTACCCAATAAACTCTGGCAACCTCCACTAATTAGAGTAACTCCCCATTAAGGGGAAGTAACCGATCCTTTAATACATTCCTATAAAATGGCAATGAAAATAGGAAATAAGGTAAGTTCTGACTATCTAATATTTTCAGATACTCTCTCAAAGATGCTTACTAACTTAAGCATCGGAGACTCTCCGCCGGAGCCCCCTCCAGGGGTCCTGGCGCGTCACCGTTTGCTCATGTTGTGCTTTGCAGGTCTGCTCGCGTGCTCGTTTGGTCCCAACCGATGCTCGTTCGGTCCTGGTCAATTTTTGGCCACAACATTTTGGCGCCATCCGTGGGACAGACTAGCCAAGCAGACCTAGCAAACACGTCGGCAATGAAACGCAAGGGAGTTAGAATGCCAGCTGAAAATTCATCGGCAGCACCGGTAATGCTCGCGGCGGTCAGCATGCCATCGAAGGTCATCAACGGTGTTACCACCTAACGACTCTTCTAAGAAGCTACCACCGCCGCGATGCAGTCCCCACTGTCAATTCGACTGCCGTCACACAAAAATGGGGAAAAATACTTTTCAAGATGGCCATAGCCATACACAACGGTCACGCTTCTGTCTGGTGGGATCTGCGACACCACATACATCACCGGTCCGTCCACCACTGTGGGTTTTTTGTCTGTTATCAGTGCCGACCAAGACCAACCACCAAATCTAACGCTAGTACAGTGCTCGAACAGCTACCTGCCCACCCACTGCCATGAGTCTGCAAGACAAAAGACGAGCCCCTCCATTGGCTACCACTTCGCCGTTGAGAGAGAACAGAGTAACAGACCATTGCCATGAGTGGGTATCCCTTCCGATCACCGCCGCTACGACGGAGATGCTGTAACAAAAACCAAATACACAAATAACGGTGGCGCTGCGTGAACCCTGAGTCCTCAAACTGATCTCCGCCTATCGCCGTCGCGACTAATATCAGCACCGTTGCCACAGTCGATATTCGCCACCACATCGACGTCGTGCGGCCGTGGGTAAGCAAAATTGAGGGTCGCCCTCAACCACCCATCGTGACTGCACCATTGCTTCATGACCTAAAGGAGACCACCGATGGCCATTGTCTCCAAGCAAAGTCTCGGTAATCTTGAACCACCACCGCTCCAGCCCACTCCTCACCGTCGTGACCAACGGTAGCGTAATTGCTGAACGCTCGCTACGATCGACGACCACATTGCCAAATCGCTGGTCCAATCCCCGTCGTTGTGCCGCCCTAATTCGCGACATCGCACCAAGTAACGTCGTTGGACCACCATGACCGGTTACATACCGCAGGGGCTACACCAGATTTGCGACGACGTCGCCACCACAGCCGCATGAACTTCATCGGCCATTATCTCACCGACAGAAGCCCGAACGAAACAATAGGCGTCGCCGTCGCAATCGAGGTCTGCCGGCGTCGATGTTCAGTCCAAGCCTCCGCCGCGGTGACCATCAAAAGCACGGCCTTCAACTACGACTGATGCCCCCAATTGGAGAAGTGACCAGATCTCTGGATTCATTGGCGATGACCGTGGATGACTCTTCGGCAGACGGTGGCCCAAGGGTGGCGGCGATTTCATGATGCTCTGACTGCATCTTTCGTGAAGGAGAGGAACTCCAACCATCAACTGAATAAATCAAGTCATGTTTTCCTTTTAAGCAATTACGTTTTTGCCCCCAAAAGCTGCATATTTAGGGTTCGTTTGACAAAATTTTTTTTTTGGTTTTCAGTTTTTAAAGAGCAGTTTTTTAAAGAGCAGCTTAATTTTTTTTTTATAAAAACAAGTGGGTGTTTGATAACCCCTTTTTTTTTAGGTTTTTTTTTTTTGGTGTTTGGTAATCCTTTTTATTTTGACTTTTTTTTTTTGGTGGTTTGCGGTGGCGGTTGTGGGGTGCAGCGGTGGTGGCCGGTGGTGGCCGGTGGTGGCGGTGGTGGCCGGCGGCCGGAGGTGGCCGGCGGCCGGAGGTGGCTGCCGGCAGTCGCCGGCGGTGGTCGCCGGCGGCCGGAGGCGGCTGCCGGCAGTCGCCGGCGGTGGTCGCCGGCGGCCGGAGGCCGCGGTGGTCGCCGGCGGCCGGAGGCGGCTGCCGGCAGTCTCCGGCGGTGGTCGCCGGCGGCCGGAGGTGGCTGCCGGCAGTCTCCGGCGGTGGTTGCCGGCGGCCGGCGGTGGTCGCCTGAGGTGGCTGCCGGCGGTGGTCGCCGGCGGCCGGAGGTGGCTGCCGGCAGTCGCCGGCGGTGGTCGCCGGCGGCCGGAGGTGGTGGCCGGTGGTGGTGGTGGTGGCCGGCGGCCGGAGGTGGCTGCCGGCAGTCTCCGGCGGTGGTCGCCGGCGGCCGGCGGTGGTCGCCTGAGGTGGCTGCCGGCGGTGGGAGGGTGGTGGTGGTGGTCTAAGAAAAAAAAACCAAAAGTGAAAAAAAAAACCAGTTTCTGGAGTTTTTTTTTCACTCTTTTTTACTCTTCAGTTTAAAAACTGGTTTTTAAACTGAAAAAAAAATGGTTACCCAACGCTTTTTTTTTCAGTTTTTAAAAACTGAAAAAAAAAGAGGAAATTTTTTTTGTCAAACTAGGCCTTAGACTTGAACCCACAAAGTTCTGTTTATTTGATATATGCATCATGTGTCTTAAAGCCTATACATGTGTAGCCGTATTCGTCACTAAAAGCGTGTATAGACGAACTTTTAGTACACGTCATAAATACAAGGGCTATGATTTTAAGCGCTGGCATGGTTAGCATACGCTTTTGTATTGCTTAACACACCTATACGTGTTTATTCAATTCGGCCTATCATCATCCTATTGCTTGAATCGGCTAAACACATTCAGGTCATGCGAGTGCTATAAATTGTTACAAACCCTCACTCGCATTAGAAACACCCCTCAACTGTCTAACCGACAGGATCACCTCACAGAGTATGATTACTTCTTTAAAAAATATGGTTGCCTTAATCAGTTCGTACACTCTCTTTCCTGATTTATTTTTACATGACATAATATGCAACGGCTATGATTCTAAGTGTCGACACGCTTAACATATGCCTGCATATTGCTTAAATACTTTAGCCTAGACCTATTCATTTTTTGGTCTAGCGTTGGCCAATTGCTCCAATTGGCGGAGTGCCTTCAGGCCATCTGAATGCTCATAATCTTCTATTCTGCCTCACTCGTGTCATGCAATACGGCACATCTTACTTGTCTAACCGACACGGTAATAATGGTGTCACAGCATATGATTACTATCAGTTTAGTGCTGAAATGTAGTTGCCTTTATCAGCTCATGCGATCTCTTGCTATATTTTCGCGTGACATATGTTTTCCTGTTACGAGGGTTTGTACTGCAAACCACTTCATAAGTGAAAACACAAGTTCACAGCCCTTTGTGGCTTTAGTTACGCATAAAGTTTCAGCTGTAGCATCATGTTGGCTTGACGTAACAAGTTGACTTTCACAGTAGAGAGGCACACGTTACTAGCAATCTAGTAGCTCTAAGAGAATTGCATACGTACGCTGATAACATCGCTAGTACATTCGGTATCCCAGATAGCTCATGCCTTTGCAACTGGCAAATCAATGGCCTTACTTGCCAAAGTTTATTGCACATCCCCGGCCAGCATATTGACAACATATGACACCATTTTTATTACTCATCCGGTGACGTTTTGACCATACACTATTTCATCATATCATGGTCCTATAGCTTTATCTTCTCGTTCAGCCATGCGAACAAAGCTATGATCCTCTAGCTTTACATGTTCGTCCACCTGAGCCGACATGCTATGTACTTAAAGTTTTGTAAGTATGCCCTGCACACAATGACTAAGAAGTCATTATTGCATCTACTCCTCCTTAGTCAGGGGGGCTACATATATATAAGACGACGATCACTCTCACACGAAGCCTGCACTCCCCCTCATACGATGGCTAAGCAGTACAATCTGTTCGCCATCGTTCAGGTCGTGCGAAAATCCATAGAACAGTTGCAAACCTCGGTCAATCATCCTTCTTAAATGTACCGAGCACTACAAACCACCACTTGTCAATGGCAACCTATTCAATAACGCCTCACCTAACCTCATCATCACACTGAGAGCTTTTGCACCTAACATCCAAGGTCACCCAAACGAAAAATTCAGAAATAATCTCGCCTCGTGCATCACGAGAATGACCAAAACCGTTGCAATAGCCACATCACTTTTTCTAAATGACGAGGAGCGTCGTCATTCCAGGAATAAACGCCCTAAAAAGAGATATTACGAGGCTCACTCGTTAGTACCTCAGTTGTGCTCTAGCCACTTTCAGGACCGAAACTTTGAGAAGCTCAGTATCACAGTGCCAGTTATCATTCGGCAGACCTTCACTAAGGACATTTGTGTTGGTCTAGGCTAGTAATCTGTGCTCATCTCTATAAAGAGCTGCCTAAACCTTGGCCTAACTGAGTAGTCATATTCCTTTCTCGAGGAGTCACATAAGCCTCACATGGCAGAGATCCTTCGAATTCCTAGCTTACTGCTCACCGAACTGAGCAGAAGAACTCCAATAGACCCCTCTACCTTTACTCGCCAGCTGAGTAGACGAGCACACTTCGAGGTCAGCCTCTGCTCTAGCCAAGTAGACGAGCACCTTTGGCCTTAGCCTCTACCGAGCAGATGAGCGTATTAGACCCATGCCTTTACTCTAGCCGAGTAGACGAGCGCCTTTGGTCTTAGCCTCTGCCGAGCAGACAAGCGTGCTAGACCTATGTCTCTGCTCTAGCCGAGTAGACGAGCTTCATTCGAGGTCTAAGCCTCTGCTCGTAAAACCGAGCAGACGAGCACATTAGACCCATCTGCCTCTACTCGCCAGCTGAGTAGACGAGCACACTTCGAGGTCAGTCTCTGCTCTAGCCGAGTAGACGAGCACCTTTGGTCTTAGCCTTTACCGAGCAGACGAGCGTATTAGACCCATGCCTCTACTCTAGCCGAGTAGACGAGCACCTTTGGTCTTAGCCTTTATTGAGCAGACGAGCGTATTAGACCCATGCCTCTACTCTAGCCGAGTAGACGAGCGCCTTTGGTCTTAGCCTCTACCGAGCGTATTAGACCCATGCCTCTGCTCTAGCCGAGTAGACGAGCACCTTTGGTCTAAGTCTCTGCGGAGCAGACGAGCGCGCTAGACCCATGCCTCTGCTCTAGCCGAGTAGACGAGCACCTTTGGTCTTAGCCTCTGCCAAGCAGACGAGCGCGCTAGACCCATGCCTCTGTTCTAGTCGAGTAGACGAGCGCCTTTGGTCTTAGCCTCTGCCGAGCAGACGAGCGCGCTAGACCCATGCCTCTGCTCTAGCCGAGTAGACGAGCGCCTTTGGTCTTAGCCTCGGCCGAGCAGACGAGCGCGCTAGACCCATGCCTCTGCTCTAGCCGAGTAGACGAACGCCTTTGGTCTTAGCCTCTGCTGAGCAGACGAGCGCACTAGACCCACGCCTCTGCTCTAGTCGAGTAGAGGATCGCCTTTGGTCTTAGCCTCTGCCGAGCAGACGAGCGCACTAGACCCACGCCTCTGCTCTAGCCGAGTAGACGAGCTTCATTCAAGGTCTAAGCCTCTGTTCGCAAAGCCAAGCAGACGAGCACATTAGACCCCTCTGCCTCTACTCGCACGGCCGAGTATACAAGCTCCCTCCGAGGTCTCAGTCTGTGCTCACGAATCTGAGCATACGAGCACCTTTAGAGCCTCTAATCCTCTTATCGACAAGCTGAGCAGATGAGCACATTAGAGCCTCTAAATCTCTGCTTGCCAAGCCGAGTAGACGAGCACATTAGAGCCTCTAAATCTCTCTGCTCGCCAAGCCGAGTAGACGAGGACCTTTAGAGCCTCTAAGCCTCTGCTCGCCAGGTAGAGAAAACAAGCACATTAGAGTCAGTCTCTCTGCTCGCCAAGCCAAGCAGACGAGTGCCTTTAGAGCCTCTAAGCCTCTGCTCGCTAGGGCAAGCAAATGAGCACATTAGTCACTCATCTCGCCATGCCGAGTAGAAGAGTGCCTTCAGTCTCCTAAGCCTCTGCTCTCTAGGCCAAGGCGACGAGCATATTAGTCGGTCTCTCTGCTCGCACAGCCCAGCAGACAAGCTCTTCTAAGATTACTCTACCAACCAAACGACACGAGTACATCCATGCTCTCTTCTCGGTCAGTCAAGTAGACGAGCACGTTTAAGACCTCTACTCGGCAATCGAGTAGATGAGACCTTTACTTCTGATAAACTTCCAAACACGGAGGACCCTTAAACAAGGGACCAAAATTCGATGTTACGAAAAAATCGTCCTAATTCTGCATTCTTACTCCCAAAAGAATACGGAATTGGGGGCAAATGATATGGGTAAAAAATACCCACCAACAGAAGGTGACACTTGTCACCACCAGGTGGCATTCTTGGAGATGTGGGAGTGGCACTTGCCCACCTTTCCACTATCCCACTATCTCATTATGAGATATAACTACCCAATAAACTCTAGCAACCTCCACTAACTAGAGTAACTCCCCATTAAAGGGAAGTAACCGATCCTTTAATACACTCCTATAAAATGGCAATGAAAATAAGAAATAAGGTAAGTTCTGACTATCTAATATTTTCAGATACTCTCTCAAAGATGCTTACTAACTTAAGCATCGGAGACTCTCCGCCGGAGCCCCCTCCAGGGATCCCGGCGCGTCACCGTTTGCTCATGTTGTGCTTTGCAGGTCTGCTCGCGTGCTCGTTTGGTCCCAACCGATGCTCGTTCGGTCCCGGTCAATTTTTGGCCACAACAAAAGTGTTGCCACCAAATAGAGCCTTAATCTGCCTGATAAATTTCCTTTTTCCTTTGTCAATTGCTCATAGAAAGACCCCCGTTGCGAGGCTTTCTATCTGGTATAGATCTCCAAAACACAACCCATTGCCATGTACAGATGAATCAGTTGTGCACCTTCTTTTGCAAAGTCCTAATATAACCACCGTTTGGAGTTTTCTCAACATGAGCGTGGCTAGTAATCTAGACTACCAATCTCTCAAAGAATGGCTCAAAACTTGGGTTACCATTCCAAACTGTTTTTGCTTGGACTCAACTGGTAACATAATTTCTCTCTCTTTCTGACTCACGTGGAAAAATAGGAACCGCGTTATCTTCTTCAGCTGCACTTGGAACTCAACTTATATCATTTGTCACTACTTTCAGATGCTTTCTTCTTATTGTACAACTTTCAAACACCTAGATTCAAACATAACAATTTCTAATCCGAATACTCTCTTCATAGGAAAACCAACAGAATAATAACGTTTTTCAAATTCTCCTAATTATTGCCAATGTCCAGAAGGGGAATTTGGCAAAATTTTCTTGGGGTACCACTTTGACAGGCATAAGTTACGGTTCACATACCTAATTTCAAAGATCGTTGGATTAATGAGCTCGAAGGAACATCTGCGGGAACTCCCATCAACCGGCCACTTTAAAAAAGCTTACTTATTGGTGTTCTTTGGATATCTTCATTAGGCTTTTCACATAGTCATATGTAAGCTCATGATATTTTACATCTCTGTTGCAGCGCCTTAGCACCGTCGCCCGAAAAAACAGTGGATTGGTTTATGATATTTACCTTGCAATTAGACAATGTCATTTTTACGGCTGACACTTTGCAAAAAGGGCAGGGTAAAGGCAAGAGTAGGGGCAGGAAAACATCCCATTCATTTACCATTTTTGTATGTTTGTATACTTTCATCATTTTCACCACCCTTTTTTAGTCAGTTTGTGTGCTATTTTCGTTTTGTAAAAACTTTATTTGCCATTTTTCTTGAATGTCATTACTATTTATAGGTGAAGGTACCCTAGTACCCCTAAAATCCCTCAAATTGTTAGCTACATGGTCCACCCTAGTCGGATGATCTGACTAGGGTGGACCATGTAGCTAACAATTTGAGGGATTCATGTGGGTCTTATTGCCATCCCTAGTCGGATGTAACCCTACTCTTCTTCCCTTTCCCAACGAGATTCTCCACCTTCCCGACCCTAACCCCCCAATATCCACCACCACCATCATCAATTTCCTTTGATTCATGTGGGTGTTATGGTAAACGATGGTAAATGAAGCCACAATATCAGCCACAAGCAAAGTTGTCATTTGTTGGACGATTCAAGGGTGAAGAATCCATCCTGGGCATTGCAATATCTATCTTTGGTGGCACCCAAATCTGATGTTATGGTAGTTTGGAACCGGTCATGGGTTGCGATTGGAGATAGATGATCTTACGATGGTGGTTTTGTGGTGGAGTGGCGGCTGTGTGGGTGTGGCTATATTATTATGGAGATCCGATCTGACATAGTGGTAGTTTTATGGTGGTTGTGCGGTGACGACATGGCCATAGGAGATGAGGTCTGAGGTGTTTAGCGGTGGCCATGGTGGCTGCAGTGTGGTTCTTTGTGGTACAGTGGCAGGGTTTGGTTCTTTGTGGTGGAGAGAGAGAGAGAGAGAGAGAGAGAGAGAGAATATTGATTTGATTATGTCAGAACACTTTCTGACAATGGGTAAATTTCGATTGAGAAAAGGTGAAAATATTTACAAGGTGTTTTCAGTTCTTTGTCACTGTTTGAATAAAATAATTCAAAATAAAAACAGAAAATAATAAAAGTACACACTAAAAAGAATCTCTTGTCATCATTGCAAAAATGAAAAACGAAAAGGGTAAATGGAACGAAGTCAGCTCCGACTACCATCGTGCCGGCCGGAATAATCGGACCTTGATTCTTGTTTGGCGTATTGAGTTCCTGCAATGTAATTATTATTGTTTACTTCTTGCACTGTACATCATTTTGATCTGGCTGTAATCTACTACCTTCTGTTGTGTGTTTCTCGAATAGTAGCCTAGTTACTCCACTCTTGATGGCATGAATTCTCCTGTTATGTGTTTCTCGAATTAGTAGCCTAGCTGCTCCACTCTTGCTAGCATAAATTCTCCTGCCTCACTTAAAAAATAACAAAAAGAGGTTTAGAGGATTTAAGGGAGGGGGAGTG
The DNA here is from genome assembly GCA_033065855.1 of Escallonia rubra. Lineage (NCBI taxonomy): Eukaryota > Viridiplantae > Streptophyta > Magnoliopsida > Escalloniales > Escalloniaceae > Escallonia > Escallonia rubra. The sequence goes on along the minus strand of JAVXUO010001528.1, from coordinate 289,394 downwards.
CAAGCTGCTTGTGTAGCCCAGGAGAAAAGCTTTAATAATTAAATGGATTGTTATTATTATTATTGACTGTTGGGTGTTGGGTGTATAATAATTCCGTGCCCTTCTAGCTCTGGACCATGTCACAACGGCTCTCCTCAATTCAACAGATCACGATCCACCAGATCGTTCATCCAGAACCATGAAAGGTTTTCTCATATACCCAAGTGACGTTAATAGACAAAAAATGACAGCACTGTTTTCCTTCATCTTCTCCTAGTAAGGTACAAGTTTCAGCCCACCAAACTCAAAATTTCAAAATCAGTTACCCAGCCCATATGGCATGGGCTTGCTTTCTGGTAAGTTCGCAACTTCGTCAAATACTAGTATCAACCCTGTGTATTGCACACGGACCAACAACGATTAATTAAAGGCTCGTATTTATTTGTCGAATATTAATAATAAATAACGGTATTTTCACATTTTTATGAGTTTTCTACCATTTTTAGTAACAATATTAATAACTATAAAAAGTTAAACGACATAAGAGAATATATACAATACATAATTATATGTATGCACAAACTATATAAAAATATTTTATACGATTTATAATAAAGTAAAAGGAGGGAGATTAATTTTGTTAGATTGTGAAAAAATATTAGAGTAGTGTAAAATATTGAAAAATTTTAAGATTTGAATAAGATTTAGATTAGAACGAATGAGATATAAATTTAAAATTCAGAGAGAGATAGAGATTTGTTTTTAAGTGGGATATGCTGACGTGAAAGAGAGAGAAAAGTAAAATTAGTTGAATGGCAATTGACATAAAGAGAGGCATGCCAAGTAGGAAAGAGAATGTATTCTCTCAGTTTCGACTTACACACACACACACACATTAGTATGGAGTACGTGCCTTGCACGAGGATCTGGTCGAGAGTAATTTTTGAGGTGATATTATTAGCTTTTTTTGGATCAAAATAATATAATTTAATTATGTTCTTATTTCTTTTGTGACTTATTTTAGAAGAAATATATATTTGATGTTCGCAATTGTAATTGTAAATCTTCTATGTAGGCTTATGAAGTGAAGACATGTTTGATGGTGTTGCTAAACAGATAGCAAATAGAGAAATTAAAAGAATGAAACTACGTCTTTGTTTTTGTAATTTATTAAATTGGTTTGTGGTATATACATTTGTAATTTTCAAGACCAGGTGCTTTGCATTTCAAAGTACGAATGTTGTAAATTATGCAAAACACCTGGTCTTCGACTGCAATAAGTGAACAAATTTTCAGTTTAAATTGGCGCCATATTTAAGCTTTTTATTTTTTTTATTTTTATGCATATTTTACCTTATTTTTCATTTTTTCCTGTTTTTTTCAACAATTTTTTGTTTATTAAGTGATTTTTCACGTATTTCAGCTTTTTTTTTCCAGCTTTTCAATTGGTTAATTATCTGCAAAACTAAAAATCCAAGAAAAATAAAAATCATAGTTTTCATCACCGAATTCATCATCTAATGTTTATTTCATTTCAACAAATTAAAAGGGAGTAATTTTTGTGCTTTTTTTGTATCACACTTTTCATTTTTCAATGTTTAGAATATATTCATTACCCAATTTTTATTTAATTTCAATCAAGTTTAAAAGGAAGCCATAAAGGGAGGGTACGAGTGTTATTGACGTAATTAACGGAGCACAAAATCGTTCAGAAATGATTTACAATATTCATACTTTTACAGGTAGTAGTTGTTAATCCTACAATTTTTTAACCTAGGATTATATTTGATTTTGATGATAACTAACATTGATGTTTATGTTGTCTAACATGCATTGAGTTGATGAAGAAATATGAACAATCTCATACTCATGCAAACGGACTATTAGAAGAGTAACACAGTCAAAGACTCTCAATGGAACGCATCAAAGAAGGAATTCGTCGATTGAATTTTACAACGCTTTATTTCCTTCTTTGTAAACTAGACGTAGAGAGATGATCGTTACGATGACTGTATACCTAGAACTTGCCCATAGGTTTCCCTTGCATGCATAAAAGTTTTTCATTTTTTAAAAACTAGGAAACTGCATTTTCTGGAATGCAGTCGACTGCATTGGATTGCAGTCGACTGCAAGTTGGGCAGTGAGGTATTACAGTCGACTGCATTGGAATGCAGTCGACTGCAATACTTCCAGTAGCCTATTACAGTCGACTGCATTTGGATTACAGTCGACTGCAAGTTGGAAATTTGAATTTCCAACGGCTACTTTGGGATTACAGTCGACTGCAATGGTGCATTACAGTCGACTGCATTTACCGTTTTGGCGCATTTAATGCTCCACATACTCCAAACGGTCATATTAATTTCCAACTCTATAAATACTCGTTTTGGGCTTAGTTTTGATTCATCAATTGTATTCAAAACTCTCTTATCTTTCATATACTCAAAGATCAAGGCAATTGTTCAATCTCTCTTGTTTTTCATTGATTTCTCATCCATTTCAAGAGAGCATTTATTGTGAGCTTACATTTGAGAGATATATACTTTCATAAGTCATCAGACACTCATCTCTCTTGTTCTAGTGCTTAAACTTGTACTCATCTACTTCTTGAGAGTGAAAGCTTATACACAATTCTTCATCTAAAGGTTCTTATATCAAAGCTTGGGGTTGTCAAGCTTTGGAGCTTTGGGATTGTCAAAGCTTGTTCTTGATGTGGGCATAGCATCAAGGGATTGTAAGAGGTTCGATCTTGACCCGTAAGGAATATCATACTAGTGAATTCTAGGGCCTTTCAAGGGACTTCCTTGAAGGGGTGGACGTAGGCTTGATGGTATATCAAACCGAACCATTTAAATCTCATTGTCAAGTATCTCTAAACCCTTCTCTCTTTACATTATCGTTTTAGATTTGTGTTGAGATTGGTTGTTTGCTTATTTAAGTTATTTAAGTTATTGAGGTTTGTTGTTTGTTATTTTTAAAGTAGTCTTAAAACCCTATTCACCCCCCCTCTAGGGTTATCTTTTTGGTTTCAGTAGTAATAGTAGTAATAATAATAATAATAATATATAGATATAGATATAAAATTATATTTCGGCCTTCTAGCAGAGATGTCAAACTGGCCAGGCGGCTCGCGGCCCAACCTGACCCGATCCGAAAAAAGCCCGGGCTGGCCCGGCCCTGGTATGAACAGTGCATGCCCAAAATTTTAGGGCCTTGGACCAGGCCAAGGTTTCACCTAAAAAAGCTCGGGAAAAGCCCGGCCCAAAATTGGCCCGATTTTGGCCTGGTTCTAGCCCTAATTTGGCCCAAATTCTAGGCTGCCCCGCTTTTTTCAAAATCCCCCCCCCCCCAACGGCTATATTCCCCAATAATTCCGAAAATTCCACTTTTACCCCCCCAACAACTATATAACTACTAGTTTGAGGGGTATTTTGGTCCAAGTTAACTTCTTCAAATCTTTTAAGGTTTTTTACACTTTTAACTTCCCCAACAATTATAAACGGCTAGTTGTAAGGGGTATTTTGGTCTTTTGTCAACTTTGAAAAATCTATAAATTCACACCCTTCATTCTAATTTTTCACACCAATCTTCTTATTCTCTCTTATCTAAACATTCTACATTTCTACAAGCTTAGCTACTATTTTCCTCTCCAATTACTACTCTTGCTAATTACTACTCTTGTTTATTAATTAATACTTTTGCTAATTACTACTCTTGTTTACTAATTACTGCTCTTGCTAAATTCTAATTACTAACTATTCCTCTTATTAATTTGTTACTCTCTAATTATTTTGTTTACTAATTAGTAATTAGTGAATTCTTATTTATTAATTACTATTACAAAGTTATTTTTAATTACTAACTCTGGTCAATTTTGAATTACTAATTACTCTTATTCCCTAGTTACTCTTCAATTCTTTTTAATTGTTATTTCTAATTACTTATTACTAATTACTGCTTTAATTTTATTTTTTCAATCTAGTAAAAAAGTTTAGCGTCAAATATGTCTGGATTAATGAAGAAACTCAGGCGTGGATCATCATCATGAAAAACGCCACCACCAGGTCAAGCGCCACCACCAGGTCAAGCACCACCACCAGCACAAACACCACCACCACCACGGCCATCACGAACACCAATCCAAGCACCACCACAACCATTCGTTCCTGGAAGAATGAGTACGGGTTGTATGATAGATACCCAAGCCAATTCGGAGTTCAATCAAAACATTCCAGATATTGATTACACGCCTTCACAAGATAGCCCGCATTTTAGTCAAGGACGCAGCTCGGTTGGCGAAGCTACTATTCCATGGCATGATGTTAACCTGATGAGCGGTCACGATGGAGAAGGGCCAAGCAATACTTCCGGTAATCAGCATGAAGTCCAAAAGGTGAAAAAAAGAAAGTCGAGTGTTGGAATCATTTTGATCAAATTACGGTGGAAGGCGGCGCCCGAAAAGCTCGATGTAAGTATTGTGCTAAATTATTTGCTACTGATTGTGGTAATGGACATCTTAACAGACATTACCCTCAGTGTGCACCTCGAAACGGCCACGTCGAACCTACCCAAACACAGTTATCTTTTGACGGTAAGTTGTTTGTTTATAATCAGCGAGAGCAAAGAGACGGTCTCGCTGAATTTATTATTCACGATGAACAAGCCTTTAGTTTTGCCGATAGTGCTAAGCACACTAGATATATGAACACCCACGTGCAACCTTTGTACAAAAAGGTTCATAAAAATACAACTAGATCTGATGCATTCCGGCAGTATAAGGCTGCTAAAGCACGCCTGATCGATTATTTCGATAATTTTGACGGTAAAGTTAGCTTTACTTATGATATTTGGCAATCTCCGTTTACTTTTGTTAGTTATAGTTGTGTGACGGCCCATTGGATTGATGCAGATTGGATTATGAACAAGAGGGTCATCGCTTTCGAACTCTTTCCTTTTCCGCATGATGCAATTAACGTTACTACTATTATAATTAATGCATGTACCACGTTTAAATTAAAGAATAAGAATAAGATTATGAGTATTAGTTTTGATAATGCTACTAACAATACAGCTGCTGTTGCTGCTTTAGAGGAGAGCCTCAAACCTGTAATTTATGGTAAATTATTTCATGTTCGTTGTGTTTGTCATGTAATTAATTTAATTGTTCAAGATGGTTTAGCTGCTGCATGAGATATTCTTGTCAAAATGAGGGGTATGACAGCGTATGTTACTAGTTCGGCTCCGTCGCCTCCGAGAACACAACAATTTAAAGCGTTGTGTAGTCAGTATAATATGCTTCGCAAGAGACCAGTTACAGATGTGGTCCATAGGTGGAACTCTACATATCATATGCTTTTACATATTCTGGCATACAGAGAAGTATATACGCATTTTCTAATAACCTTGTTCCCAGCCGGCTTGCCAACTCACATGGAATGGCAGATGGCTACACATTTAGCTGAATTTTTGGAGGTATTTTACACGTCTACCAATTTATTGTCTGGTACGTACCATCCCACCTCTCCTCTCGTTGTAATAGAAATTCTCAAGATGGCTACAATATTAACAAAATGGAGATATATAGGACCATTTAGGAAAATAGTAAAAGTGATGGATAAAAAGTTTAATAAATATTAGAGTGAACTGCCTGTTATTTTTGCTGCTGCTACTTGTTTAGATCCTAGGTTAAAGTTGCATGGCGTGAACGTCTCGATAGACGAGATATCAAGATTAATGTGTTACTCAGTAGATGATACAACCAAACTCACAGCGAAAGTGAGCAATACATTTGAGGAATTGTTCAACTTCTATCGCAATTCTACTGACGTGCGCAGCCGAGCTTCATCATCGACTGCTGAGAGGCACTATTCGTCATATCTTAAGGGATTTGAACATCTAGTAGCAAGACAACTATCAGGTGAAGGTACTTCTAATTCTGCAGGTTCGTCTTCTTTTTTCTCTTTTAATGAGATTGGTGTATATTCCAATACTGATCATTATTCTGATTTAACAGTGGAAAAACAAGTTAATTTTAATTTGTTAAATTTTTGGAAACAAAACCAAAACATGTATAAAACTTTATCCCAAATTGCACGGGATGTACTGCCGGTGCAAGCCTCCACGGTTGCTTCAGAGTCGGCATTTTCAGCGAGTGAGAGGGTTTTGGATGACAGAAAAAATCGTCTTAATCCCGAGTCGCTCGAGCTATGTGTATGTTGGAAGGATTATCTTGATGCGAAATACCGCGAGCAAGATAGACCGATTGACGATATAAAGAGCAGTGACTCGGACGTTGAAATACTTCCAGATGATTAGGTAATTTATTTTTATTTTCCTTTTCTCAAGTTTTAAGAATAAATTTTTTCACAAAATATAGTTTTTTTAGAAACAAGATAGATATTTTTTCATATATATAAAAAAAATAGGTAACTTCGCTTGTTTGTTTACAAGCACCTGGTCCCAAACCCGGATAAAAGGAGGAGAGCCTATGAACACATTTATCTTCAATTTAACTTTATCAATTTGAATATTTGAATGCTAGAAATATTATTGTTTACATACATATTAATATTTCTGAAAATTTCACATTCGGAATGTGAAATTTTTGGAAATCAAATGTCTTACAGGGTTTGTAGCAACTTATTCTACATCAATACAAGATGTTTCCCTTATGAAAGGTGGCACCATAGCTTTTATACCACAGAGTATAAAGAATTTCGTCACTTAGATAACTGACACAAATGTTGGAGATCAAATCAGATTAATGACAATCCTAGTGCACCCTACTGACAAAGATGTGTACCCTTCATATGGCCTTTCTAATGTGTATCTTACTAAAATAAAACTCTTTCTTTCAACCAACTATTTTGTTAATTTTTTTGGCAGCCATAAACTTTTATTGACGCCATGTAGCAAAATCTGGAACATTTATTTAATGATGAAAGTGAGTTCAAGTATTTCTTCCCCTTCCCCTTGTCTATATGTTTTGCCAATTGAGGCTTGTGATGTTGCTCCAAGTCTCCAACCATTTAATTTATAAATGTGAATAACAAGGAGTGAAGAACATGAAATTTTTTTTTGGGCCCGGGCCCAGCCTAATCCCGGCCCTAAATATGGGGCCTAGGGCCAGGGCTTGGACTGGGCCCAAATATACCAGTTCTCAGGCCCGGCCCGGTTTCGTTGGAGGCCGTTGGGCTTGGGCTGGGCCGGCCCAAGCCCGGCCCATTGACATCTCTACCTTCTAGCATTGGAAACCCAGTGGGGTGTCTGGGTCATGGCTTTGACAAAGGTACAAAGCTGGTCAGCAAGCCCAGCCTCTGCCCCCAAACCCAAACCCTATACGGCCCACGTCGGCCCAGTTACCGCAACGGAAAGACAAGAAGACTCGTAACTGCGCCTGGAAATTTCAGGTGGGAACAAACGTTAGCTGAAAGAAAGAAGGAACAAGGAATTTCAGCAATCAAGGAGACAAAGTCAGAGAAAGAGAGAGAATTGGCACCAATGCCTTGTTTATCCCTCTTACGATCCCCCCATTAATCTCCCAGTACAGATTGCGAGAAGGGAGACACGAAATATGTGGGTGTTTTATTTGATCTCGCTGCCCCTAACGTTGGGCATGGTAACATTGACGCTGAGGTACTTCTCCGGTCCCGACGTGCCGCGCTACGTGTTCTTCACTGTCGGGTATACGTGGTTCTGCTCCATCTCCATCATCATCCTCGTCCCTGCCGACATCTGGACGGTACGCACCACCCTCTCCTAATTCCTCCCCCCTGTCACAATTAGGGCTTACTAGTGATTCTTCTGAATGATAATTGTACGCGCTCTTTTCTTTTCGGACTTAATTTTGTTGTGTATCCTTGGATTTGGTTGGAAGTTGTGGAGGATTGTTCAAATAATTGCGTAGGATGTCTACGACTTGTGATCTGAGCTGCTAGTATTCTACCTACTATTGGTTTGTTCTCTAGACTTCTTATACACTGGTAACACGTGCTTTCTAGCTTATTGCAGTTGGCAACTCCTTATATTGAAGCAATCAAAGCAAAGAAAAGCCCTAACTATATATGGACGCGGGGAGCTTAAGTGTTCCATATCGGTTATGTGTTTTAGCTAGGTTTAGAATCATAAAGCAAGCCTCTATATACAAAACATAAGACAATCTGTAGTAATGTTGCTGAGCCGAGTTTAAGATATGAGCTGCATGCTTTTTGTGTTTGAGCTTGGTAAGGCATGTTCACCCCCATTTTGTCCGCTCTAGCGCAGTTTTAGCTCAGCAGGTCGGAGCTTGAACAGATTTGAGTCAGCTGCTAGAATTAACTAAGGATGGAGTTCTAATAGAGAACCTTAGAGGAAAAGATCCTCATTCAGTCTTTCACTCCAAAGTAAGCAGAAGATTATGTTCATTGATGTGGTTTATCCATAATTTGTTATAATGTTTGACTGGGTATTGATCTTGTGTGGTGAGCAATAAGATATTTGTTAGGTTGTGGTTATACTGCCTACAAGTCGATTTAGGCTGTTCAGGTGTATGTTGACCATGCTGGAAGAAGATGATATCATGTTGTGACCATGCAGGAAGAAGCGGACCTAGTGCTGACCATGCAAGAAGTAGCTGATCTGGATGAGTAAGGATATTATCATGTGCTGACCAGGCAGAAGCGGACTTAGGAGGCTCTTTTTGGGTTTGTTGACCATGCAGGAAGAAGCAAACTTAGGCTCTTTAGGTTTGTGTTTACCATGCAGGAAGAAAAGATATGGAAGTCCTTTTTCATTCGAAGGCTTTGATTAGTTGCACAAAGCGGGGGCGGGGGCGGGGGCGGGGCCGGGAGCGGGAACGGGGGCGGGGGAGCGTAAGCACCTGGAAGAGTCTAAGGTTGGGAGCGGCTTGAATAAATAAATGTGTAAAGAGTATTACCATTTGTTTAGTATAGTTTATGCAAGGGAGAGAGAGAGAACACATGGAATTGAGTTGAATAGGGCTTGATTTTCAGGTACTCTCTCACTTGTTCCATGTATCTCTGTCCAGATGACGGAATCAAGTTCCCATATTAGCTTGAGACGAGATCCCAATTAGCTCCTAACTTGGGATCGCAAAAGCGAGTTTCCGAGAGAGAAACGTCACCATATTAGGAGTTTCTTGCTACTAGTTTGATATACTAAGTAAAGATCATATCATGTGACATGAGATGATATTCAAGTCCGTAAGCAACTTAGCTAAATGATATACCATCACTAGGCTCAAAAACAATCATGAATCTGATATTTTTGTATAGTATATCAAAGCCTTCGAATGAAAAAGGACTTGCACTTGATTACAATTGCATGAGATTACATAGGTGGTTGAATGTGACTGGAGATAAGTAAAGTACTAAGGATAGCTTGCGTAGAGAAGGACTATGGAGCCTGAATGATGGGTTGGAATGAGATGTCTAGTTGATTTAGTAACAATAGCCAAAGATGTCCTTCGAGTTATGTAGGAAAACGTGGTAAGGTGGTCGAAAAAGCAATGAAAGCCCAGTTTGGTAGTGCTTTTGAGAGGCTCATGAAAGCTTTTGGCCTTTAACAGCTGGTGAGCTAGTGTTTGGCAACAATAACTGTTAGTACGTTTTTGACTCGAAAAGCAGAATTATGTGTTTTGGCATAAGGAGGAGCTGATGTGACGACACTATGGACAACGAATCTAATAAAAATGGTCCCAGACATGATACCATCAAAGAGATGTTAAACTCGGACTAGTTCCAAACCCAACGCAGACAAACAAATTGAGCTATTCCCTACACTCTAAATGGAGGAGTCTGCTTTATCAACAGACGACAAACAACTTTGCTTTCTAAAAGAAAACGGGGACATACCACTTTATAAAATGAGCCATATTTAATAAAGTTAAAGAATGATGATGACGGTCTGATCGACAGCGTGGATCAAATATGTACAAAGATATATAGTGTGGATAATTTTGAATGAATGTGATGCCTTTTGGTTTAAAGTATGCTCTGATACCAGGAATAAACCCCAAGTGTTATATTTACAATTGAAAGTTGCAGCAAATGCAAATTCAGCAAGTAGACATATATGGGGCATAAATTTTTACTTAAACATATAAGACTTACAGAGGATTGGGGAGATTACAAGAACACTTGGAAGGAATACAATGAGACCTTGTGGAGGAGCAGAAAAGCGGAAGACAATTTATATGAGAGCTTATATGCTATTTTATACACTGTCTAATGCCTGCTTGGAGGAGGTTTCCTTTTATAGGCATACACAAACTAGGTTTTACAAACAAACTATGGTTACTTTGTTAAAGTAACTATAGTTTAGTTGTTGATGTTGGCCGCGTGTCCGGGATGTGTGGTAGAGTCGATCAAACCGTCATCATCGTTCTTTAGCTTTATTAAAGCTGACTGCTTTTATAAAGCAGTCTATCACTGTTTGCTTTTAGAAAGCAAATTTTGTTTGTTGTATGTTGATAAAGCAGAGTCTTCCCTTTAGAGTGTAGGGAATTGCTCACTTTGCTCGTCTCTGTTGGGTTTGAAATTGGTGCCCAATTTAAGATATCTTAGGATGTGATTATGACTGAGACCACTTTTATTGGATTCGTTGTCCATCATAGTGTCGTCAGATTTATTGTCTGAGATGTTCTGAGCTTCTTCATCTAGCTTTCTGTTGTCGTAATCTTCCATTTTGAGAAGTTCAACAACAATTTCCTTCAATAATTCTTCCTTACTGAGATAGGGTTGTTCTTGGACCCTATCTCACATCACTAAGGAAGGACTTGATACTCATATCACTTTTGGCATAATCACTTTTATTATAGCGTAAGCAATCGCAAATTGGCCCTATAACAACAAGAAACCAAGAGACTCATAAATTGGCCAAAAAGGAAAGAAGCTAGTAGTAGAAGCTTATGAAAATTTGGATGAAACTTATGCTGTCTGTTATTGGTGGATAATACGATGTTGGCTTAAATGATTTTGTTAATATGCCTTATAATGAATAATAATTACTTAGATTACGATTGGATTTAGTGCAAAGAGTTGTGGAGAAGTGCCCTAGAAATTATGTTAAGTATTACTAAATATTATGTAATGTTATCTTGTTGACACCTGCGGATGGCAGAGGTTAAAAAGTTACCTAAGACCGATGATTTTCGGTATTCATGGACCAATGTTGCATAAGGATGGAAAGGTTAATGAAAATGTTCCTCTTAGAATAAGCATTTGTTAAGGTGGAGAAGTTTTTGAAGTGTGTCTGATCGGTGTTTTCTTTTGAAGTTTTTTGGAATTTTGTTGTTCCATGTGAGGCCCACTATGGTATATGTTTCTGAACTAGGAAGCATGGACTCTGGTCTTGATGCAAGGTAGACCTGGGTGCGGATACGCGGATACATCATCTTCAGAAAAAAAAAGGGAGGATACGGTTGCCGTGGGGATAGTGCGGATATATGTGTTCATATATGTTAATTTTTGTATGTGTAACACTGGCCAATTTTTCATTTATTTTCTTGTAATCAACTTTTTATTTTTTATTTTTTTCATTTATTTATTAGTGCCTTATAGCCAGCCTTTATAATGCCGGCCATCGTCAAAGATGTACCTGGTAATTGATTAAAATCTCTCGTCTCGGACAAAACCAAAAATGTTAATCCTTCTAACCAAACTAGTGAGAGAGTTTGTTATATTGGTGGGCTGTTTTAGAATATTAAAATTGTACAGCAAAATGTAGTGATGTTTGCATGAGTTTGCATATTAATATTATTTTATAATTTTTTGGGGTAGTTTACATAATGAGTTAATTGGTGGGTACCAGAATAAAGGACTAGAAAATTTGAAAGTCACGTGGTTGCATAGTGATTAAAACCTGCATCGAGAAGGGAGCTGTCTCCTTTTTCTACCAAGAGGACAGAGCTCATGTAGATATGTCTATCTTCTTCTTCTTCAGAAATCGCTCACTGCCGGATGTCATTGCTAAAGCCGGACATGCTCTTGGCCGATGTCTAGTCGCGAATTGCCGGTTGACGCTGCAGCTTACGCTCTTCTTCTTCTTCTTCTTCTCTCTCTCTCTCTCCTCTCCCCCTCACTCTGTCCAGATTATGAGAAACCCTTGGTTGCGAATCATATTTTGACCTTGAGAAATTCTTCCCAAATTCGAATTTGAACCCTCGAGCACCTGGTGCGTGTTCCAGCCATGTCCCAACTGTGTCGGAGCCGCATCCAAAATTCACCTAGTTTATTGGAAAAAAATAATAATTATGGACACGCACCCTGTGCATGCCCAGCCACACCTGCACCCGATCCTCACCAGGCGTTGGTGCGTCGATCAAACTGCAGCACCCGTGCTTCATATGCTCGGAAGCCGCACATAAGACCCGTGCTGCAGAAAAAATTCTTAGGTTTGATTAGTGGGGTATACATGGATAGAAGCAAATCATAAGAAATTGTTTTCAAGAAGGGAACATGGCACCACAATTATTTAGAGCTAGGTGCATGCAAAAGGCAAAGGGTCCCTGAATCCCAGGCGCAAAGCGAAGGCGCATGCTTAATCGAAGTAAAATCCATATGACACACACACACAGAGTACATATACGTTGAGAGAGAGAGACTTGTAATTTATTTCCATAATGCATTTTAAGACACTTTAGACACCTTTGAAGCATGGGTGCTTCAGTTTAGGAAAAGTACCAGTTTCTGGTGTGGATTTGGTGCGTGTAAGATATTATTTATATTTTTAATATATTTTCTGAAATTTGGGTGCAGCTTAATAAATAATTTTACTTTTGAAGAGTTCCTCTGGGATCCAAATGTAAATTGTACTCTCTACACCATTTAGTTAAAACAAAAGCCAAACGACAAAAAGAAACCGTAAAAGGAAATCGTGAAGAGCCTAGCCACCTAGTTAGGTAGGTATATAGATAGGTCGTAGGGAGGGAGGGAGGAGGAAGGAGGAAGGGAGGGTTCATTGTGAAGGAAATAGGGCAGCAGATTGCATGTCTATATGACCATTTATTGTGAAGAAAAAGTCCGTAGGGAGTCAGATTGGAACTAGGCGATGCCGTAGAGCTTAGTTGCAGGATCGTGCAAGAAGCCCACGAATCTCCCTAAGATTCGTCAATTTGCATTTCCAACTTGGGGGCTTGTTGGGAGTGCGATCCCAAGTAGGTTGTGAACGCAAACTTAACTAGCTATAGATTCTTTTCTTTCTGAGCACGATCTTATGGATCCAAGTGGAGATTCTTTCTATCGTTAATGGAGGCCAGGGTTTCATAGAGAAAGAGGAAGATGAAGCAGTCCAGGTCTTGGGCCAAGAGAAGTCCGTTTTATTTATTATTTTGGTTGTGACGGAGTATTTATACAGGAATGATGTCACTTTGCTTATAGCCCACCTAAAGTTGTACATGGACACATGGTTTTGATAATTATACCAAAACAGTTTCATTAGCTCCCGAGGTATTATTAGAAGCGAACATGATCTGGCTTAGCCACGTCAGGTTCTTTTATTATCGGCCGACAGAGAAGGCACCAGGTGTGTCAGCGTCAAAAAACTCATTTCTAGTAGGCTGAAAAGAGAAAAATACCCCTCTAGAAATAGAATATATTAATAAACAGAAAGTCTATACATGTAACTGATGTAAGTATACACATTTATACATATGTGCGTACATATATACAAAAAATAATGGCATATATAAGCAATATTTATATGCTCAAGCTGCTCCCTACTTGGATTCTTCTAGGTAGCTATGCGCCCCCGTTCCGCACCCGCTCCCGCTCCCGCTCCCGCTCTGTGCAATTAAGCTGTAGAGAACTTGAGTTTACCACCCTGTATGTCTTGATTATGTAGCTTTTGAACCAGCGAGCCTTGTTATTGAAAGTTAAAACACAAAGTAATCTGTAGGTACCATTAACTCAGTTGAGTTTAGGAATTGAGTGGCATGTCTTAGTGTTGGAGCTTTGTCAGGTGTGCTCACTCCTGTTTGGTCCGGGCTAACAAAGTTTGAGCATAGCTGGATCCAGGAGCTTAAGCAGGTTCTTCTTTGAGCTTAGTCAGGTGTGCTCGCTCCCAATGGTCCGAGCTAGCAAAATTTTGAGCATAGCAGGAGCTTGAACAGGTTTAGATGGGGCTTTCCGTTTCAAAGTAGAAGAACCATGTTCAAAGATGTTTGACTCGGTATTTCTCTTCTGTGATATGGTGTCTGCAAGCGGACTTAGGTTCTTTTGATGACCTTGCAGGAAGAAGCTGATATGGAACTAGGGATCTTATACTGCGACAGGAGGTGGGATTGAAGTCCTATTGAAGTCCTTAGTCAACCCATCTAGATGATCTACTTTCACTTAGCTCAAAAACCAACTAGGAATCTGATATTTATCGTTCCTGTTTTCAATCAAACTCGTTCGAGCAAAAAAAGGACTGATACTTGATTATCTGTAGTTGTCAGATTTACTACAATTGAAGAAGAGGGAACCAAGCTTCTGCTAAAGACTGTAAAAGAGATAACTGAGTTTTATGCAAAAAGAGTAAATTCGTCCCAGGCGTTTATCTGAATAATCTGACATGATGGTGTTAGACGTATATATCAAGAGATGGAAGAGGAAGGAAAGGTGTGAGACTTCCATAGGTGCTGGAATCTGACTGCGGATGTGTTTCTTACTTTTCAGGATACAATGCTTTAGAGCAGGATCCTGGGTCCTGAATGATGGGTCTAATGTAGAGTTTGTAATTGATTTAAAACATTAGCCAGAGACGTCCTTAGACTTGAGATAAAATTGTCCACAATGTAAGTAAACATGGAACTAGAAGGAGGTTGCCAGAAGCAGCCAAGTCAAAAAGGGATGTTCTAAAGGGTTTCAAAGCTAGTCGAGCAAGAAGAACTAGGAGAAGTATAAATTGGCCAGAAAGGAAGCAAAAAGCTAGTAATAGAAGCTAGAGGCAAGGCTTACATAAGTTTGTACGAAGCGTGTGGTGTCAGTTATTTGTGGCTGATATGTTGCATTTAATGTGGTTAATGAGACAAAGAATACGGCTAATGCAAAACTAGAGTTGTGGAGAAATACTGCAGAATGTAAATCCTTAGGTTAAGTACTGTTATACGCAGTGTAACACTACTGAGACTTCGGGGAGCAGAGGGTGAAGCTATATGTGTAAGATGTATCGTAAGATGATTTTTTGTGGGCACCATGGATTGTTATTGCATAAGGATGGAAATATTGGTTAAGCTGTTCCCCTTAGAATAAGTGCACGTGAAAGTTGAGAAGTGCTTCTGAATTGTTGTAATAGCAATTTTCTCATGAAAAAAATTGGAAGGACAGATTTAAGGTCGCTGTGGTGTATGTTCTGAATGCTGGGCAACTATAAGACAAGTGTAACTGCCTTGTAAATTTCCAGTTTGATGAGTGGGTATAAACGGATAGAAATAAGAGCAAGAAATTGGAGACTCGTAAGAAGACGCGGTGACACACTGAGAAGACAAGGGAGCATCACTTGAGATTTGCTGCATTTGTTTATTGTCGTTTTCCATGTTTTATCGATGCCGTTTTGGCATGTTTGTGCACTTCTGACATCCCCTGTTCTATTCTGCACCACCGCTATGCGTTCTTTTCTTCTTTCAAAATGCTCCTTTTCTTAACCTTACGGAAACCCTAATATTCTTGCAGAATTTATAGCCGTCCAATTAAAAAATAGAGTTTCATTTCATGGAAATTCCGTAAATTTTCCATTCCAAAAATGGAAAGTTCGACATCCAGTTGCCGGAGCTTGCCACGCTACGGTAGACACGAAGTTGATGAAGCTAACGGTAGGAGGACTATTGCGAAGTCTTGGACATGAGTTATAGGAGAATTTTATTGATGTCTGTGTTGCAGTTTGAGTCAGGAGTTCATGTACACTTACACTCTCGGGACTGGCTAAGTGCACTTTTAAAAGCTGAAATAGAGTCCACCCGTTTTGTGGAATAAATTATCTAGTGGTTCTCAATTAATGGTCCTGACCGCTTGCCGCTAAGACAATGGGCAATGTGTATTTTTTATTATATCCGAAGTTTGGACCACTCAGTCCAAAAAAGGATAACAAAACTAACAGTTTGCACGATGAGGATCAGCATGTGGAAGTGGTCTGGGAACATTGATATTGTCCTTATTATGTGGACTTTCCAGATTGTGCCTTGAAGATTGGCCACATGGAAATTGCTATCTAAGTTTATTTTGACCGTGTGCCTCTTAACCAGAAACTGCGTTCACTGTGGTATGAGGTTTACAATACGATCATTAAGATGCCATTGTGAAAATTTTCTTGTAATTATTGGGTATGGGTTTATTACCATATCAATGTTGATGTATCTATATCCTCTTTAGGGACATCTTACCTGCTTATCTAGGTTATCTGCGTATGCAACATAGTGGCTCTTACTAGAATAATTTTGACCTGATATTGCCATTTGGTTGTCTTGAATATTAGATTTCTAAACATTGCCATTTGTTACAAGTATAATTGTGACTTGTATTGCCTTTTTTGTCTTTTGTTACGAGTATTGTTAGCTGTTTGGACAGGTGTTGCTTTATTTTGATTCATTTGCTTGAAAATATATTGTGCCACCTATTTCTTTTTATACATCACTTAATTGGTTCTGAGAAGCAGTTCTTTTTGATATGTAGTTTTGAGAAGCTACTGATTCTTGTTATTGATGTACAGACAATAATTGCTTCTGACAATGGAGGCATTTCTTTCTTTTGGAGCTGGTCATATTGGAGTACGTTCTTGCTTACTTGGTATGTCATCCTATAATCTTATGGATTGATTTTTCCCCCTTTCCTATTCCTATCTACCTTGTTGAATTATTACCTTGAGATACTAGAAATTTGGATTAGCATGTTCTGTTGTGTGATTCCAGGGGATGTAACTATCCCCTTTGTTGCGCAGTCGAGTTACTTAATTATACTCGCTTATTTACTGACGCATGAAGAGATTCAAATATAGCTATGGTGGGAGATCGGTTACTTGGTTCCACTCCCATCCATTGCCGTTACTTGGTTATCCCCTTGACCTATAACTTGATCAGTTTCTGAAATCCCAATTATATGTCTTCCTAGTCTACAAGTACAAAAAGATTTATGAACGTTTTATGTTTATGTCTTGTGTAGAAGTCGCCATACAATGCCTTTGTTTGTGTTTGTATTGAGAAAAAAATTGTAATGTTTTACCACTGGAAAATGTTCACATCCTCATATAATCATCTTATGTTATTTTCTGAGCAGGCTCATTGTCCCCCTTATCCAGGGTTTCGAAGATGCTGGGGACTTCACAGTTAAGGAAAGATTGAGGACTAGCATACATGTAAACTTGGTCTTCTATCTAATCGTGGGATCCATTGGCCTTCTTGGACTCGTTCTGCTCATTATTATGCGCAAAGATTGGTTCGTTTTTTTTATCTTATTTTGTCTTTGCTAATGATAATTTCTTGCTTATGTGATTCCCGTGCTTATAGATTGTATGTCAGTGGTAAATTTAGTGGTTCTTTGCAATTTAGCTCTTACTGCATGGCATTTGACTTTTCTTCCCATAATTTGTGCAATAGAATTAATAGTTGCTTCCAGCTACACGTTCCTACCAGATGGAGATACGCTGGCCCAGGTGGGGTGGGGGTGGTGTAGGCAGTATGATGTTCACTTGTATTAGACCTGCTGGCACCCTTCATGGAGCTCTCTGAGGAGGCTTTGTGAAACTCATATTGTGGGGCAGTTCTCAAGAGCTTGTGGTTTTTGGTTGCACACGGGGGATTAGTGATGCTATGGCGCTTCGTATGTGAAGTTTTTTAGTGCATCCTTTTCCTAACATGAACGCTAGGCCTCATAATCTTGTAAATATGCGTAAGATCAGTTGTTTTGACATAATTGCCTCTTGTTTGCTGGGGTTGTCTATGAGAATGTTTTAGAATGTCAACTTTCTTGAGGACTTTATGCTTTTGGCCACGTTCACGACCCCCATTGTGGTACTAGTTGACAAGCATGACTTCACTTCAATTATTGTTTTTCTCCTCATAGATATCTAAATATTTTTTTCCTTATTTGTCTTACGTTGATATCTTCACTAATAGGAGTGAAAGTATCTTGGGTCTAGCCATGGCGTGCTCGAATACATTCGGACTTGTGACAGGTGCATTTCTTCTCGGCTTTGGTTTAAGCGAAATTCCAAAGAATGCTTGGAGAAATGCTGATTGGACCACTCGCCAGAAGGTTCTTTCTCATAAAATTGCCAAAATGGCTGTGAAACTTGATGATGCACATCAGGAGTTATCGAATGCTATCGTGGCAAGTTTCTCTTGTTTACAATCTGAACATGTAGTATTTCTTACAGAAGTTAAACTTGTATGTTAGATTATCCATTTTTTTGGTGATGCTCATTGTTTCCCTTCCCTTGGTAACATTTATTCCAAGTCCAGTACTTTTGTTGTGTTGTATTGGATTCCAACCTAACTTTTTTCTTTGCAGTGGTGACTTGAGTTTATATTTAGTGCTTTCCACTCTGAACTAGCTAAGGTTGTGGGCATTGGGTTTAGTTAAATGGTGTATTTGTGTTGATGTGATGCGCCACTTGATTTGATTGAATTATCTTTGATTTAGCTGAACCTTTGATCAACTTTTGCTGTGAGCATCATAGCATTGTTGTGATAAGTTATAGTTTGATGAACATCCTAAACTTTTTTCCCTGATGCAAAGGGCTACTTGATATGTGTTGCAAGATTGGTTGCAAGTGGTATCCCAGATTGCAACAATGTTTAGGGAGATGCCAGTGTTGGACACGATGTAGCTATGACTGCTGAAGCATGTCGATAGCATAGGAAGTTTGATAACTTTTGTGGCATGGAAAGTAAATCTCTGTCAAAGATATACTGATCTTCTTTGGCTTTTTGCTTTTTTGAGAGCAATATTACTGAAGTATTATTGTAGATTACACTACTAAAACCATCTTGTGAAGCATGAGGACTTTGCCTGCTGCTTTTTCTCAAGATCAAGTATAGATTTGTTTTTGTTTTTGTGTTTGTGTTTTTTTAACTGCTCTAAGCTTAACTTACTTCGCACTGCATGAAGCATAGCTGTTATCATAATGTGAATTTCATTTCTTACTTGCCTAGTTTTGTCCTCGCGAATTTCATTAGGTCGCACAGGCAACGTCCAAACAAATGTCCAAGCGTGATCCTCTTAGACCCTACATGGATGTCATCGATAATATGTTAGTTCAAATGGTAATTTTGCTTTCCTTTACTATTTTTAAATCCAAAATCGTTCCACCAATATTAAAAGAGGGTCTTGCTTGCATTTTTTATTCAAGTTTCATTTCTCAGTTCAGGGAAGACCCATCCTTCAAACCACAAGGGGGCCGTTTAGGAGAAAATGATATGGATTATGATACGGATGAGAAATCTATGGCAACACTTAGGCGCCATCTAAGGGGAGCTCGAGAGGAGTATTGCCGCTGTAAAAGGTACATGACTTTAAAAATTGTAATCATTACAGCTTTGTCAAGGATGGCATCTCTACTTGAATTCTTAAACTGCACCTTGTGCTTGCTGTGCTAATGTTGTCACTGTGTGAAATAGAACTGAAGAAGCTCTCCTCTTCAGTCAACTGTGATAGCGGTAGGGCTTGTAATGGGAGGGAAGAGGAAGATGGTTATCTTCTGATTGCCTTTTGTAGCCTCTGTTTGGGTCAGAGGTGGGTTTTGGAGAGGTTTCCATGTAAATGAGATAGGGTCTTGACTTTTTTATTTTTGGTTTGTGCTATGCAGATTGTATACATGGGTTGCACCCCCTCTGTTGCCTTTTTCCTATAAATTTTACTTGTTAAAAAAAAAAAAAAAAAAACAATGGGTTACTCTGTACTAGAGCCCATGAGTAATAAGGAGATGCCGTGACAACATGTCGGGAGGTCTAGTATGCTTGGTAAACATGAATTTCATTTGGGATCCCTGAGAGGTGGAAAGGGCAGGAAGAAGAGGTAATTGGTATCAATAACTGCGGTGTCTAAAATTTATTCTTTTCAAAATTGCGTTGTTCAATGTCCCCGTCGGTGTCGGTGTTTGACGCGGTGTCCGTGTCCGTGCTACTTAGTTAGTTGATTAATGAAGAGATATGGAAGGTAAATGAGTTCATCTACTTAGCATTTTCATGTGATTAAGAACGTGTATGACGGAGCAGTAACTACTGTACATTTGAGAATATTTTCTTTGCGGATATGACTACATTATTAATTGATGAGACTTGAATAGGATTAGTTATGGTCGGAATTGAATGCTTTAGGTGTGCTTTTGGTGTCTTCTGTGAAATCATTATTTCATATCAAATTGCTTGGAACAAATAAGAGGATGGAGGTGAGGTGATATGTATGATTTAAAACATTGGCAAATGGGGAGCCAATGCACATATCATCAGTTAAAGAGAAACGTGTGTGCTTAAGTATTGTGAATGTTTCGGTGGATGAGTGATCTGACAAGGAAGAATAGCTTAAATATCAAGATATTTGGAAGAAAAAGTTTGGAAATCAGACCCCATGACCTTGGCTTAGCAACAACCCTAACAAAATGACGCTTTCTATTTGCTTAGGTACCCTAGATTTTCCCAAGAGCATTGGTATATACACCATGACCTTACCCTTGGATTGATCAGCCTGGTTGAGTTGTCAATCCCCTATCTCTAACATGGAAGAGTTAGAACATTTACCTTACTCAGAGCACCACAAAATTAAAAAAGAAAAAATGCTCAGTTCAACACCTCCGGAGTAGGAATGAACGTCCACCATTTAATGGGGGTGGCATTTATTGAAGATAAGAGGAGAATGCTTGATGATTTGGACATAAATGTTCGCCTTGAGATGCTCTCACAATGTTGAGTTTATGAGATAAGAAGGTAGGGTCGATCTAGAATAACAAGGACAAAAGTAATGACATGACAAAAGTTGTAGAAATTTGTCCGAAAATATGTGCTTGCATAAGGGAGAGTAAAAAAAATGATTCAAGTAGCCGACCCCAATTAGTTTGCAGCTAAGGTTTAGTTGAGTTGAGTTGGACCGTTCACTTAAAGAGTATGGATGCATTGGCTGCCTTTCTGTGCTACATGGCCTTCGACTGGCCTCCTTTGTCTAGCTTCGTTTGCTTGGTTACGCCTTGCTTTAGAGGTTTGGATGGGGATGACTTTGCCTCAGTCATAGCTTGCTTGGCTGAATATACTGGGACTGTTAGTTAGTTGGATGAGCTATGGTATTGAGCGGCTTTACCACTTTTTGCTGCCAAGGGACCTCGTCACTTCGTTACTGTTTTGAGTGATTAGCGATAACGGATTCTAGCTTTTGTTAGTTCAAGTGCTTGACTTGGACACGTGATAGAAATGCAGCTTCATGTGTAGTTTCCTCTCTTAGGAAGGAACTGAAGAGATGGAAGTGGCAAGTCCAACAATAAGTCACATTCTGAGGGGGAGTTGAAGAGTGATTTCGGGTTTATTTCATTTTTCCTTATCCCATATGTTAGGACGGAATCCTACTTAGGGTTTTTCCGTTTGCAATTAATTCTGATTTGTGCAAGGTGGGCATTGGAGGT
The DNA here is from genome assembly GCA_033065855.1 of Escallonia rubra. NCBI lineage: Eukaryota > Viridiplantae > Streptophyta > Magnoliopsida > Escalloniales > Escalloniaceae > Escallonia > Escallonia rubra. The sequence goes on along the minus strand of JAVXUO010001528.1, from coordinate 267,836 downwards.
TTATGCACCTCTTGAAGAGTTTGGGCTAGCTACCAGTAGTAGTTTGTCGTTTCATTTTATCATCAAGTCCTTAATGGTATATATGTAATTGCATCATCTATTAGATTCTGTAGATACCATCATGAGTCTCCATTGTGGACAACACAATACTCTCTTCTTCCCTAACCTCTAATACTCGTTAGAACTCTAAAAGTTTTGACTTTTCCAGATACCATCAACTTTTTCCATTTTCTGAGAGGCAAATTCTGCATATTTGTGCTTGTTTAAGGAGTTACCTGACTCAAGGAACACGAGTGGTAGAATTTCTTTACTTCCTCCAAGGGGCCAAACCAGATTAGATCAGCAATATGAATACCAGGCAAAGCAGCTGACCTAAAAGCAAACTTTCTTGCATGCATGGATGAGATTCCAGGTTTTATTGTGTTAACAGTTAAAAAATCTACCTTATATGATTAGAAAGGGGCCAACAAGAGAGCACAATATATGTACATTCAAAATACTAATCCAAGGACATAAATCCTCAATGACAAATCAGAGGTATTTATGATTGTAAACAACTTGGAATAGAAGTACTCTTCCACAAATACAGAGTTTTTTCTTGACAACCCCTTCAAAGGATCTCTGCCAACATCATACGGCTTCGGAGTCTTTTTGTACTCTATTGCCTTCTCAATCTCGGGAATAGCTTGAATAAACCTAGCATATCCCAATCAATTCTAAAAGAACCATGCGCCATTCATCTTCGGTAATTGTGCCTCTCTTATTTTCATCTGCTGATGCCGAAGGTGCATACATGCACTAAATTGATTCACCAGAGTTTACTGAAGGTGCGTGCACACACACACAGAGTGTGTGTGTGTGAGAGAGAGAGAGAGAGAGAGAGAGAGAGAGAGAGAGAGATAGATTAATCTCCAATGCTTTCACCTTATTCAAGTGTGTGATAGTTATATTAATAACAAGTGAATTTGTCTAAGTAGTCAATGGAGCCATTCTTTTCTCTTTGATCTCCAATGCTCCGCATTCAAGTTTGGGATCATTATATGATAACAAGTATCTTTGTGTTTTTTCATTTGTTAGTCCCTTTGTACCTAATTACATTTTGCTTTTGCAGCGAGTATTTAACATATGTCTTGGAGGCCCTTGAACTGGAAGATACGATAAAGAATTATGAGCGACGTAGTTCAACTGGCTGGTATGCTCCGAGCTTACGTCTTTCTTATTTCAATCTGTTGGCTGCCTGTTGTTGAAGTTACCCGAGTTTGTATTGATATACTGGTCTCCAATTTGTAAAGCAAGCTGGATAAAATTTATAGATGCATGTCCTTGCAAAGTTATGTACTCTTGCATGAGCAATACTGGCTGATTGTAGATATGCAAGTTAGACAATATCACGCTTCTGGAAATGAATATTGATCACTTTTTATTCAGGACTGGAGGTACTCAGCGTAATGATAACCTTGTATGAAGGCCTACGGCCTTACCTGCTAACTACTTTTCCAATATTTTAACAACAAAACATAGTTGAAGCCTTTTCGAAAAACCTACGCCCTTGTTCTTGTGATATCCCACATCGGATGTGGGAGCATTTGTGATTGACTTTATAAGACCCTGCCCATGAACTTATAAGCACCTGGTTGGCTTGCTCTTTTGATGGACTCGTTGCCCTGTGATGGGGCTGTCGACCTGGGTCGTTAAATATGGTATAAGAGCCGGCTAGCGAGACCTTAGGCTATTTAGTCGGGTTGTTGGAGGTTGGGATACGAAAGCAGATTCAAACCTGGCCATCCACTTGGTGTATATAACAATGGCTAGAGAGGAAGATTTTGAGCTGTGTGACTAAAGTTGAGATTGGGCCTTAGCGAGAATTTGTGATTTGTCTTATAGGACTCTACTCATGAATTCACAAGTACCTACTTCGCTAGCCCATTGGAGCAAGGCACTGCTCTGTGGTGGGACCATGGACCTGGGTCGCTATAGTTTATTATCAAAGAAAGCTTATTATTATCTTAGAATGCCTATCAGATTGTAGTCCATGTCTCTACAAGTTCCTCTGTGACTTCATCACTAGGCGATAGTTTTAGCTTGTTACAATTCACAAAAAATTATTCTGCTGGAGTAAACATTTATTAGGTCTGGTGTTTGGACACTTGCTATCATATAGCTTTTGTAAGAGATATACGCTATTGGAAAATTGAAGTTGGGGTGGCACAAATCGAATAAAAGATGATGGATCATGCCCTGAGATGGTTTGGACTTATTCTGTGTAGTAACAGTGACTTTCCTCAAGTTGAAGGGATAGAAAGAGCTAAGGGAAATCTAGAATAACACCAATAAAGATAGTGAGTGAGGACTTGATTGCTAGAAATGTACCAGAAAATTGCATCTGGATAGGGGAGTGGAAGAAATGGTTGCATAAAGCCGACACAACTGGGTTGGGAATTGTGACGAAGACCCCTAGATGAGTTAATTTGAGTGGATTGAAAAGGGGTGAGGCTAAATTACTATATGTTTAGGACTTGTAACAAAGGCTCATACAAGTTAATCTTAATGGATTGAGAAGGGTGAGGCTAAATCCAAACCTTTTGTTCTTACTAAATCCACTCTCTTTTGTCACTAAAAGATTTAGAAGTGTCACTAATGCCTTTGCCACCAATGGGTGCGGATTTACTAATAAAGTATGTGATCTAGCCCCACTTTTTGAGGTCCAAAAAAATTTGAGTCATTTGACAATTTGTAGGATAATTACATTGTTACACTGTTTGAACGACTCCCGTCTAAAAATCACGGCCTTCTTGTCGGCATATGAAGGATAGGATGGCATTGCATGCTTTGGATGAGGTGCCATCCCTCACAGTTTTACACCCGGAGTTGGACCGAGTTACCGAACACCAAAGCTAAGGAGTTAACTATTCTATCATATGCGCCAATGCACCAACCTATGATTCACACAATTATGTGGTTCCCCCTCTTTTGAGATCCAAGAAATTTAACGATAGGACAATTACATTGTTACACTGTTTTGTCGTTACTGTTTCAATAACTCCCGTCTGAACCTTTGCCACGCATGATTATGGAATGAATCTAGGGTGACACTTTTTGTTTGGTTTTCAAAACACTTTGATGTTGAAATCATGCTCAGGCGCAGCCTGCAGTGTTAATTCCTCAACCCACACATCATTACCAAGCTTTGGTTACCTTTTTTTGGATGTCATAAGTACGGTCATGCGATTCAGAAGCTTCCTTCTTGCTGGTTGTTACATGCCCTTGACTGTAACAAAATCTCATACTTCAATTGCAGGAAATTTATCTCTAGCCTCAGACCTGATCGGACTGGCTCGTCAGGCCCCATCTTGGATACAATAGGTAAATATCAGGTCCAGTTGACTCGTTTTAATTTTCTTTAGTGAAACATTTCTCAGTTTATTGGATTAGAGAATGTATCAGCCAACCAGTAATTGTGATCATTGAGGTGAGGATTGGTTCCTTGCAGAGTTAATCTGGCGATGTATCTTACGGAGCCAATTGGAGAAACTCTTAGCTGTCATTCTTGGTTGCATGTCAGCTGCAATTCTTTTAGCTGAGGCAACACTCTTGCCGAGTAGAGTTGATTTATCTCTCTTTTCAATTCTCATAAAATCTGCTGGAAAGGATGAGGTGCTTGTGCAGGTAAATATTATGTAGATTACCCCCCTCCCCATCCCTCCCACTTTTATAACGAGAGTAGTGCTTGTCCATGTTCTCTCACCTTGTGCATGATGTTGCCATGATTTACACAATAGTGCTGTTGAAAATGTACGTATTGGTGCACTACTGTTATAAAAAAAAAAAATTAGTTTCTTGATGATAAAGTCAAAGATAAGCCATTGTCTAGGGCTCCTTAGACTTTCTGTTTTTAAGACAACTAGGCACTAGTGCCCCCATATTTGTGCTCTTCTGTAGATCCCATATTTTTCTGGAATCTCCAAAGTTAGTTGGAGCTGGAGTGAAGTAAATTGCTGCAAGAAGAAAGCTGCCTTCATAAAACAACTCTATCCTGAGTCCTTGTTGGCAAGAAATTTGCCTCTCCCATTCATAAGTGATATACACTTGTAAGGAAAGTTAAAGAGCTTCATCTTCTCGTAAGACAACATATATGGCAAGTACCAAGAAATCTAGCAGATAACTTCACAGATTCCCTTTTGGCTTTATAAGCAGGTTGAAAAGGAGATCGACATGAAGGTTAACTTCAGGTCCATATGTTGGGCTTGCATAATTATAGGTGGTCCTGAGAGCATCGGTTTATTGATGGTTGAGAGAATGGAAACTGAAAAGGATGACAAATCAAATGGTGGTCTAAGTCTCATGCAGTTTGAGCCATACGTTACCTTCACAAAAAGAAACTTGCTTTGGCAATTCCAGTGGCCTTTTTTGTCCTAGCTTATATGCAGGGATTCATAAATTGATCACTATGTGCTTTCTTGACGCCGCTAGTTGTTTATCTTGCATCGTCTTGTAGCTTTGCAATTTGTTATTAACATCCTCTTTTGCTATAACAGTAACTGTATTTTGGTTTTTTTCTCTGCCTTCTAGATATTTGCTTTTGTTCCTCTGATGTACATGTGCATCTGCATGTATTATTCGTTGTTCAAAGTTGGAATGCTCATGTTTTACTCATTAACACCAAGACAGACAAGCTCAGTCAGCTTGCTTATGATCTGCTCGTAAGTTATTTCTTACATGTTTATTACCATAACTTCCTTATTCTACTTAGGTTGGATTTAATTCCAACATCTCTGCCAGGATGATTGCCCGATATGCGCCTCCAATATCATACAATTTCTTGAATCTCATCAGTCTTGGTGAGAAGAAAAAAACTATATTCGAGAAGGTAAGCCTTCCTTGTACAACATTCTTCTGTATTCAATTTTCACCACGAGATTTAAGTGGACTAATGGTATGTGTTCAAATTTGTCTGTGCATGTAACTGAATTTACCAACTAGCTTTATTTTGGAATGTTTAAAAGGCTCGATTTCACTGGCCGACATGGTTTTGATTGTAGTCTTCTATGATAGTACGTCAGATTACAGGGACAGTTAGTATAATGAAAACAAAAGCCTTCCATCAAGGATAGATTATAGTTCTGGAACGCGAATTTTCTCTTTATGTTTGTGGCTACAGGATTCTCTTCTCTGTAGAGGAAGCCACTCTGGAAGTCCAAGGCTAAAAATACTCTCATATGGATTTTTTATTTACTTATAAGGCTACAATGTTTTCTCTCCTCTGTGTCTCTAACACTCTTGTAATACTTGATCGACCTTTAATATTCTTTTAGGCACAGTAATATTTTCTCTCCTCTCCTCTCCGTCTCTCTCCTTCTTGTTAGGGTATTTCTTCTCATGAATACTTGTCTGACCTTGAACCATCCATTATCATGTCCTCGTCTTTTGTCAGCCCTACTTTGACCTCTAATATTTCTTCCCCTGGTGACTTTCATGCACGTATGTTGCATATGCTCGCAGAGAGTCAACTTGGCAGATCATTTTCCTTTTTAAAGTTATATGATACACTTAATGCTTTATGATTTGAATATTTTCTCCAATCTGATGACTTGATAATTGCAGCGCATGGGGAACATTGATGATGCTGTCCCTTTCTTTGGGAAAGGATTTAACAAAATCTATCCGCTTATCATGGTTATCTATACTCTTTTGGTTGCAAGCAATTTCTTTGACCGAGTAATCAGTTATTTTGGGAACTGGAAGATATTTAGACTCCAAACTGAAGCAGATGATTTAGACGGTTTCGATCCATCTGGGATAATTATACTGCAAAAAGGCAAGTTTCGAGCTTTACTTCAACTTTTGCTGCAATATTTTGTGTTGTCCCACTGGCAAGATAACTGCAACTTTAATAATATGTTCTTATATGTTTCCCCATGCTCAGGGGCTTACTGCCCATTTTAGTCGTACGCCAGAAATTCAAATTATTTTTGTTTTTGTAGAGCGAACTTGGCTCGAACAAGGGCGTAAAGTTGGCGAAAATGTTATTCCATTAGCGAGGAATTTCAATGGCGCAAGTGTGGATTTGGAGTTTGGCAGCAATAGCACGGTATGTAGTGTTTGCTCAAAGAAGGAATATGATTGCCGCCGCCCCCCACCCCAACAAACACCACAAAAAAAAAAAATTCTGTTATGTTTAAAAATGCATTTAGGTCTGATATGCTAGGTAAATCACAGATTGATGAATACAGACTTAGAAATCCTCTGATAAACAGTATCTTCGGTTTAATCGCATGGGTACACATATGTACTCTCCTTCCCTCTCTGTGCGTGCGCGCAGGTTAGCACTCATGAAATGAAGGGATCATCCAGTTTAAACAAGGAGGAGTTGAAGGAAAGCTCATCAAAACCGTTGAGGGATGAGGTTCGTAAATATGGTGGGAGCAAAGAAGGCATCAGCAGCAAGTATGCTGCCATAAGGGAACAAAGTAAACAAGCATCCAACATGAAGCCAGTGGAGAACATAGCCTCCACTAAAGTGTCCTTGCTGAATTCAGGCAACACGGAGTCTAGTAACACGACAGGACTTCCAACATCTAGTTTAGCCTCGAGATGGGCATCAATGAAGTCAGGTTTTCAAAGTTTCAAGGCAAACATAGGAGCCAAAAAATTTATCCCTTTACGCCAAGTTCAGGACTCCAAACTTCTCTCTCGTGTTTCCTCCTCGGATTCCCTTGATGAGATATTTCAAAGATTGAAACGGCCTGCTTTAGAACATGGGAACAATAGTGATGTTGATGATGAAACGGATATCTGAGTTTCAGGGTATAGAAGATAATCAATGATGTACTGTTGTAGACAACAGGGATTGGTAGCAACTTCCCAAATGTACAGAAATCGAACTTTCACCCAATTCTTTTAGCAGTTGGTCTCCCTGCATAACGGGAGTGCTGCTGGCTGGGGAACCTTCACACTGGAAGTTTACTGATTGAAAGGCTCGAATCAATACAATATCAAGCAATACAGAAGATAGATACCACAAATTACTGCGTGGGGCATCTTAAGGGAGACTTCCACTTTCCATGAATTACTGCGTGGGGCATCTTAAGGGAGACTTCCACTTTCCATGAAGGCCCTCATAGGAAGGTCTTACGAACTTGTATGCCAATTTTAATCTCTCTTTCAATGTCATAAACACCAGCCTTGCTGTCTTAGTTTTATATCCTTTGTGCTTGACATATTTCAGTAAGGGAAGAGCTGGTGCCAAAGCGGTAGTACAATATTTTACTTCATTCTCTGTGTGTGTGTGTGTGTGTGTGTGTGTGTGAGTGAGAGAGAGAGAGAGAGAGAGATTGCAAATGCAAAAGACCACTAATTGATCCAGTAATTTAAGAACGAACAGAAGCTTTGGCCTTTGAGATCACATAACAGAAGTAGTATTGATGTCAAGAATCAAGGAAAACAAATGAAGTATGAAAACTAGGACTTGACCGTAGGACCTCTAATACCTCTTGATCACTGTGTTAAAGCTATAATATGAAGCCAGCTATCTTGAACTCTAGTATGAGATCATTGCTTAGCAGCTATAACTGACCACTGGATACAACAAAAAGGCCTATTTGGTCCTCTTCTTACCCGTTGAACCGATCAGCTTCGACCAAAATCCTCCGTTCTTCTTCCCCTCCCCGTACTGGACGACGAACGCCATTGATCTGCTCTTTCTCAGCCCAACTTTGCTGCTTCTTCCGATGGATTCCATCAGGTCAGAATCATTTCTAACATGGCGGCGACGACGGCTATGGTGAACCGGAGACATGCAGGTGCTGGGAGATGAAGCCGAGGAAGAAGCTGAAGTAAGCGGCTGCACAGTTGATTTGGTTTGTGAAGCAAAGGGAGGAAACCCACCTGAGAGCTCCGAGAGTTTTTCTCTAAGACAAGACGAGCAAATCCCCTGTTGTTGCCTGTGATCTGGGTGCCTCTTGCATCTTCCTCCCACTTCAGAGCAAACCATGCTTTCTTCTTGGACACCTTTCTCCTCCTCTCTGGTCAATATGTGATTGTGTTGAATGTCAATGCAGATTCTCAAGTGTGCATGTAGTGCGTGTGTGCGCGTACATATATATACTAAAGAGAGATCATAGACAGACACGAAAACGTGTTCTCAACGACGGCTCGAGCGGAAATGAGAGCGCAGAGAGTATGGCACCGCGGCCGGCTGGGACCACGCAGGTCATGCTCGCTCACCCATTTTTTAATAAGAGCCTGCTGTGCGTCGTCTGTGGTTTTCAATGCAGACCGAAGGTCGGTTAAGTTGTTTGTCTAAATGAGACTACACACCACACGTGTACCAATTTTCTAGTCCCGCCTTCTAGTCTACCCGACTATTTAGACCTGAGATGAGAATAGCTTTCATGGACCTGACTAACATGACAATGTTACAAAATATTTGGACTATGCAACATTTTGCCCCGTAATTTACGGAAACACATAGCGTCAAGTGATTGTAGTCAGAAGTGTTCAAGGTTCACGCATACTTGTATCACATCTAGGTACGCTTCTTTTGGGTATTTAGCTTCATATAACACAAGAAAAATGTGCATGTACCAATGAACAACAAGATCCAAGCAGGGGCAAGGGATCCATGTACAAAACTCGCATTCACTACCCAAGAAACACCACACGTAAAACATTCAGAACTTTATGCGTACAACGTTTCGAGACCACTTCTTTACGCGGGGGAAGAAGTAGATCACTAAAAACAACATTAAGCAGGCATTACAAACTTCATAATTTTTTATAAGACTTATTTAAAGATACTCGATTTTCATGTCTTGTGGCTGACATAAAGTAGTTTCTATGCATTTATCATTCTCCCTTGACTCTTAATTAGACTAGATGTTACTGAGACACAAGAAGCCGAAGTTTTGATAAGGGTTGGGCCATAAGATATTTCTCTGCTGTCAAGATCGCTGCAAGAAATGACAATTTAAGGCTGAGTGTAAGAGTAGTACTGTTGCCGCACGATCAGTTTGGTATTATTGGGGGGAGAATCTGGACATCCTGTGCACGTGGGTCTGTTCCTAAACATACGACCAAGATAAGCTGGACCAATGAATGTGACGATCCATTTTTTTATGTGAGAACCTCCATTTCATAGCATTTGCTTCCTTACTCTTCATTCATTAGGGAAAGATTAATCCGTCCGATGCAGAATAAAGTATGCAAGGGGAAGGGTTGTGTGTCTGGATTCAAAAAAAAAAATAAAGTACGTAAGGCGTGGGGTTTCGTGTCTAGTGTTTATTGCCTTATGTTCGAGTTTAGAAAATTGATACTTACGCTCGAGTTTTTCACGTTTAAGATGAATTTCTATTTTTAGTGATGCAATATGGTGACAAATATGCAGTGTTTAGCAAAAAAATGTGAAGCTATATTAGAGTCAATTACGTAAATTAAGGAATCCCCATATTTATTCTACGTAAATTAAGAAATTCTTCTTAATTTACTCACTGTAATTTCAGTCTTGTATCTCATCAATCCTTAATTTATTATGAAGTTGACTTCAATAATGATAAAATTAAAACTTAAATGTTCTTCCCCAAATATTATGGTAAAAGTAAGTGGCGGAGTTAGAACTGTTGAGCGCGTTGGGTAGTTAATCTTTTATTTTTTATTTTTTATAGTTTGGCAATAAGGATATGCCTAAACTCATGCTCTGATATATTTGTCCAAGCAATTTACTCGGTAGTGCAACTTGGTGGTAGCACACTTTTGTTTAAATCTTATTGATTTGTTTTACACGTGCAATCGAAAGTCTGCACGTAATGTCGAGATATAGCATATCTGTCTAAAGCATCACAACTATACATATATAAAAACGCGTCTTTATTAAAAGGCAAGTGGACACGTGTTCATTGGTGCACCGTCTTCTCTCACCCCTGATGCTGATGGTGGTAGACCCATTCATCAAGCGGAAAATGACATTGCAAATTGGTAGCATCTCCGTGAAACAATTCCAAAGCTGGATGGCTTTACAAACAGCTATTTGTGGGCCATATATATAATATGACCAATTACTGTTGCTATAATGTAATTATTTTCAAGTTGTAACAGGATTAGAGCTGTCTATAAATAGTACTCCACTAGAGCCCATGTTGTATATACGTTTGGCTTTAGGTATACTTCTTGTACATATTAGGTTGGGGAGAAATAAGAAATAAAAGATGGTGCGGCAGATTCCGTGAGTAATAGCTGCTCGAATAGGTTTATTTTTTGAACAGTGTCTTTGTCGCAAAAGTGCTTCGCAATTGCCAATATGCTACTTCCTCCATTGGGTGATTACTTCATATAATAGTGTAAATAATCACTACAAGAAAAGAGGGCATTAGCGACGGACTTTTAGCGACGGACACAATTCCGTCTCTAAAAGATTTTTAAGCGACGGAAAACACCCGTCGGTTTAAAGTCCGTCGGTGAAAGAGGGTTTTGCCGACGGACTTTTACCGACGGGTGTTTTCCGTCGCTTAAACTATTTAAAAACGGAATTATTCCGTTGGTAAAAATAACCGTCGGTGAAAGTTAGTTTTTCCGACGGATTTTTACCGACGGGTAAAATTCCGTCGGTAAATTCCTTAAAAATATCAGATCCCCTTCTTTTCTTTCTCCCGTTGCTCTCTCTCTCTCTCTCTCTCTCTCTCTCTCTCTCTCTCTCTCACCGGCGATTTACACTCTGTCGCTCTCTAGCTCCCGTTGCTCTCTCTCTCTCACCTGCCACCGCCACCGACGCCGCCACCGCCACCGCCACCGACGCCGCCACTGCCGCCCATCTTCAAAACCGATCGAAGGACCGCCGCCACCACAACCGTCACCACCGGCCGAGTTCCCTCTGCGTTTCCCTTTGAGCCGTACAGCGCCTGTGCGCTCCTGCTCTCTCACCAGAAATTGCTGCCGTCTGTTTTGTTGTCGCCGTTTCCCCCTCTGATTTGCTGCCGCAGGTAAGGTCACGGTCCTGTTTTCTCTCTTTATATTTTCTCTTTCCGTTTCTTGAGTCCATTTTGCAATTACATGTTATAATTTGGTATATTGTGTTATTCATTTTGCAATTACATGTTATAATTTGGTATATTGTGTTATTGAGTCCATTTTGCAATTACACTGAATCCTATCACATTTTTGTGTCTACATCCATCTTATATGTGGTTAAGGATCATCTACATCATGCTATCTGCTGTTACAATTTTAGTGACATAAAATTGAGTTAAAAAGGTTTTTGACTTTTATATTACAAAAGAAATACTGGAGGATCCTTGTATCTTTGGTGCACATGAATGTAAATGCATACTCAAACAGGTAAAGAGTTTCCGTTTGTTAATCTGGAATGCAATTGATTATACGAGCAAATTCTGCGGCCTTTGATCATTTGTGACGGGACTTGCATGTTATCGCTTAGTAGCTTGATGGTACAAAAATGGATCCCTCCTCTCAGATGTTTCGTCACTATAGCAGTAGGGTGCTCTTTTAGCTGCAATATTTGCACTATTCGCCGCTAATCTATAGCGACAAATTTTGCTGTTTTTGTCTCGCATCAAAGTATAACTGCTATAGCGGTTAGCATGAATACAAGGCGAACTTCAATGTTCTCGGTCAGATCAGGTTACAGTATCAACGTGCCAAAAGGATAGCCCGTATTTCAGAAACCAAAGGAAATGCCATTAAACCACTCTTTCAAAGTTGCAGTTAGAAGCACAAGGTTAAGAGAACGTCATAAAAAATAAGCCTATTAACTATTTACATTCAATATGTTGACCTGACATACATTTTGGAACAAATCAAAATAGAAATTGTGACACTCGGAATGAGACTCAGTATCACCTCTTGGAGTTCTACTGCGAGCTAATATGTACAATGGCAAGACTATCTGGAAAACCAACATGAATAACCACTGGCTAGTATTCATTTACCGCCGTAGCTTAATTATATGCTTGTGATCAACATGGTCTTCACAGTTAGTGTTTCATCACTCACCCTTGATAGACATCCTTTGACATGCAGTTCAACAAAATTACCGTGTCTGACCTAAGTAGTTAACTAGAGCCTTTTAGAAACCACAATATGGCTCCTGAATTAGGATATGGTCTAATTAAGAAGTTGTGTTCTCTTTCTTTCCTTAAAGATAAACCAAGTAGGGTGCAGATATTGACCGATATGATGGAACTTTGGTGCAAAGGGCATCCTTCTTCATGTATTTACCTTGCTTGTTTTTCCCTTTGCGTAGTGGCGAAAATTACGTTCACATAAGTTTATAATGTCACCCTTTCGTCACAGTATCAAGTCAATACTGAGAATGTTCTTAGGAGGGACCCTATATATGTTGAAATTGATCTCCTTGATATGTCATTGGAATCCTTTGGAACCATTACAAAAGTTCCAGTATAAATTTGGAGCAAATTTGGCCTGGGGATTGTATTTAACGAGTAGTAAATAAGACCTAATTCTGGTTCTTTGGGGGTTGGATATTCTTCTCACACTCAGACATTATGAGGTAACGTTCGAGCCTTTGCAATACTCTGATCATGTCGGACTTGCTCTTCCATGGAGCTGGTCCATGTCTTTCATTTGAAGCTGACGTTACCATAGATGAATGTTAACGTTTCCTATGGCTCATTTATGGAATGTAATAAATGATTTAGCACTGTCATCGCATACTTGACGAAATTGATGCGAGTCCTCGGAAGTAGTGGCCTGGGACACAGGCTAGTGAAATAATAATAATTGATAGTAACCTCCGATGGGTTTTACGTTGCATGCCACGTATACCATAAACTCTGAGCAGCTATGAAATTGATGCTTGTCGATTGAATAATCATCGATTGGTTTTTCATGTTAAAGTAGGTTAAATGGCTTCTGCTTCGGTGAACAGGGACGTTTCAGTCAACAGGCATTTCTTCAAGGTCATGATGCCTGGTTTTGAGACAGAACTTGTATGTCATCCCGCTTTCTCTATGTTTTCGTGTATGTTAAAAGTTTTATCTTTGGTTAAAAACTTACATGTCTTACTGTATTATGAATATGTTAGGCCATACCGGTAGCATTTTGGCGATTGCTCACCACGTTGAGATTTGAAGCAACTTTAACCAGCTGTAAGGGGTCATGGCTTGTTCGATTGAAGAAGAAGGTTGGCGAAGAGGTTCTTTGCTTCGAAGAGGGTTGGAATGAATTCGTGCAACAACATGACCTCCATCTAGGAGACTTTGTAGTCTTTCAACACATGGGGCAAATGCGTTTTCAAGTCAGCGTGTTTGATGAAAGCACTTGTGAAAAGCCTTTCCCCTAATGTACATTTTGAACAATGTTGCGAACATTGACTATTGATCGATGATTTTGAACAATATTGTATTATTGATCGATGATTTTGAAAAATATTGTATTATTGATCGATGATTTGTTTTAATCGATGATTTTAGATTGTTAATCGTGCATTTGATATACTGAGATTGTTGACGGAGGATGGGACTCAATTGGTTTGAATTTTTTATTACAGGTTTGGGCATTAAAAAATAAAAATAAATTAAAAAAATGACTTTAACTTTTAGCGACGGATTAATTCCGTCGCTAAATAGTTTATCCCGTCGCTAATTTCGTAAAAAGAAAATAAATTAAAGTACGTAAAACATAATTAGCGACGGATATTCCGTCGCTAATTAAGTGATAAATCCGTCGCCAAAAGTTCTATATTAGACGACGGATTTTATAATTCCGTCGCAAAACTTTTAGCAACGGCCTTTTATACGACGGACTTTTAGCGACGGTCATTCCGTCGCTAAAACTTTTAGCGACGGAATATAGGCCTTTAGCGACGGGAAAATCCGTCGCTAAAGACCTTATTCCTTGTAGTGAATTATTTTGGTTAGATGGCTGATTATAATGCTTTTGTTGCGGTTTCAAAGTTAAAGAAGCATATGAAGTATATATGTCGATCGGTGTATATAGGTTGATACAAAAGAAGTAGGTTCGTTGATCAGGTGGAGGTGGAAGTGTCACAAAGAATACAGAATGAGTCGAAAACCAAGTGTGCTGACATGGGACATAACAAAGACATTGACCAAGGCTTCCCAGACAGAGCCTGAGGAGTGGCGGTGCTGCGAGGGCGAAGGGACAAGCTAAATACACGACGACAGTCACTCGTCCAATGTTTAGGTCCAGAGTTAAGGTCCAATGTCAGGGTCGTATGTGCTTCTCTCTCTAGAATCCTCTATAGATCTAGAGTTCTATAGTGAGAAAGTGAAGTGCAAAATGAGTTCTCTACTTCTTGAAAATGAATTCTCAAGTCCCGTATTTATAAGGGTTGAGAAAATGATGTCAACAAGTGACACATGTCGCTTCCTATGAGTAACACCTCACCGAGGGGGCCACATATGCCGATGCACCATGGATTATCAAATCGCATATCCACCGGTCCTATCCTGCATAACTTTGCTCTGTCTTTCTGGAAAGACTGACTAACACAACACTGGCATGTCCAGAGAACCCCTTTATCTAGCCACCAGTCCAAAGCCCATACTGAGTCTCATATGGGTGTCGAGAAATGTAGGGAACTTGACAACGATGGGCAAGGCCCGATGCCCAACTTCCAGGCAGACTAGGCGCGATGCCCTTCAGAGACCTGCTTCCCTCTCGGACTGACCTAAGTGTCATGGTCCCTAAGGGTGCTGATGAAGAGACCCCACGCTGGATCACGTTGACTAGTCACATAAACACCCTGCCAAAGATACTGTCCTGAACGAGTCCCCTATCTCGCTGATAAGTCCTTATGCCCGAGTGCTCAGAGCGCGCCAAGGTAGTGCCCATGATAAGTCGCCTACCTGAAGGGCTGAGATAGTGTCCCGAACAATGTTATCAAAGGCGCGCCTAGGCACAAGCACTCCCTGTGCCTTGCCTAAGGCTAGGCGTAGCCCCTTCAAAAAGACGCGTGCCTAGGCGCCCAGGTGCAAGGCATAAGGCACCCAATTGCAAGGCGTAAGGCGGTGGTGGAGGCGCAAAGAAAAAGTCCAAAAATCCTAATTTTTGATTTTTGCATCGTGGCATCATCTCAACCGTTCATTGTTTTTATTCTTGTTTCATAACATAATAAATTAATATTTAAACCACAAAAAATCTAAAATCCCAAATCCCTAATCAATCGATTCATGTATCCAATTGTTATTCTTTTTTAAGTAAATCTACTCCTTAACTTTACCTTGTAGATAAAGAAGATGAAATTGAGGAGGAATCTCTACCAGACTTGGAGCCAATGATTCTCTTTTGAGGAAAACATTGTTGCCTTAGCCCTCACCAATGATGAGGATGACGTTGTCATATTCACTTAGGATTAACTACTTCTTATTGGATTTGAAACTTTTTCTAGTGTTCAAAATTTGTTAAATTGTCATGTTCTGCATTTTTACCTAATTTTATTGGTTTAGTGCACTAATATTTATTTATTCTTATTTTGCGCATCACATCGAAAAGGCGCGGGCCTATGCCTTGCGCCTAGGCTCCAGGGACCCTTTACGCCTTAAATGCGTCTACGCCTTTCATAACTATGGTCCCAAAAGCGTCGCCTGCGCAACACGTCGAGGTAGTGTCTTGGAGGAGTCGTCAACCTGGTGGGAAGGGATGTCCTCATGCTGGAGCACTTGAAACTCCCTGACGGAGATAATGTTATGGAGAAGTCGCCTATCCCCACGACAGGTCCTTATGCCAAAGCACTTGGAGCTATCCACGGTAGTGTCTCAGAGGAATAGATTTTCTGATGGGCCGAGTTAGTGTCTCGAAGGACTCGCCTATCTGATGGGAGGGAGTTCTCGCGTCGGAGCACTTAAATCTCTATAGCTGAGATAGTGTTGAGAATGAGTTGTTTATCCCCGCAATAAGTCCTTATTCTGGAGCACTCAAAGATCACCAAGGTAGTGTCCTAGAGGATTCGCTTACGTGTTGGACTGAGGTAGTGTTCCGGATGAGTCATTTACTTGGCTGGAAGGGGGTCCTCGTGTCGGAGCACTCGGAGACCCCTGGAGGACATAATGTCAAAGAGGATTCACCTATTCGGTGATGATTCCTTGTACAAGAGCACTTAGAATGTGCTACGATATTGTCCCTAAAGAGTTGCCTACCTGACGGGCCGTGGTAATTCCTGAATGAGTCACCTACCTCACAAGAGGGGATCCTCGTGCTGGAGCACCCAAAGCTACCTGAGGGAGTATCTCACGGAGTCTCCTACCTTGAGGGATCCTACACATTCGAGAGACTGGGTCGAATCATGTTCCACGACCAAGCAAGGTGCACATGGTGTGGTGAAGGGATGGACCAAATCTGGGGGCATGGCATTGTGCAAAGTGCTGGGGGAGAAACTTTATAAGTGGTGCGATGCATAGGAGCGGCGAAATGTGTATACAGTGCTGATAACACGTTTAATTGAGGTAGCACAAGGTCACGGTCACTAAGTGTGTGTGGGAGCACATGACACGGCGACACACATAAGCGTGATAGAGGAAATGGTGTTGGGGGCACGTATCAAAGTAGGCGGGCTCAGTGCGGTTGGGCATCTCGCCAAAAGGCACATGACGCGGAGATTGTGCTCAGGCTTGGTCAGGCAAGACGGTGACGACATCGTGCCGGGGGCATGTGATGCGGAGATAGCTCTTTGGCATGATCAAACGATGTGGCAACGGGCTTCATGGTGCTCGGGGCAGAGCGATGGAAGACATGGTGTAATACCCTAAACTTCGAGAGCCGGTCAAAATAACCATCGGAGCTCAAAAAAATAAACGGGTTTGTAATTTTGGGCAATACTCGGGTATAAGTAGCGTATTGGGGATTAAAAAAAATTTGAGGCAAATAAGTAATTTTTTAAAAAATTTAGGGCCATTTTGTAATCCTGGAAAACCTTGGGGACATAAAATGTAAATTTTGGTTTTAGTAATGACAAATAATAGAATAAACGTTAAAATATGTTCTCAATGATGTTTAATTAAAACGAGATACATTAGAAAAGTTTTGGGGCTTAAACATAATTTTTTTTAAAGTTTTGGGTCTTTTTATAAATATGTAAAGATTAAGGGTTAATTGGTAAGCTTTGAAAATTTATACCTAGGTGTCCAGATGTTAGTCATAAGCAAGGGCCACCTTCTGCATTTTTGGTGACTCATGAAGTTAAATAATAATAAAGTAATGGTGATTTCTTTTAAAATGGGAATTAAAGAAGATTATTCGGGAAAAAGGAAAAGAAGGAAAACAGAGAAGAACAAAACCAAAACAGAACAACAAGGAAAACAGAGAGGGAAGAAGAAATAGAGGGAGCTCGGACAGAGTCGGAGAGAAACTGAGAGATTTTCTAAGGGTAATCCCTATACCTCTTTGAGTATGAAATTTCATTATGTGTATGTGTGAGTTTTAGTGAGTTTCAGGTGTGGGAAACTGTGTGTGAGTTCTTGTGTGTGTGTGTGTGTGTGTGTGGGGGGGGGGGGGGGGGGGGGGGGGGGGGTAATTATGGGTGATGGGTGCGTCAATATGTGGGTTGAAGTTCATAAAATTATTTTAGGTGTAGTAATATAAGTGTATGTGGGATCGTGTGTGGGTTGGTGTGTGTTACAGGTGAACTCAGGTATGGAGACTTATGGGTATGTTTATCCTTATTTGATTGATAATTCGTTGTGATTTGTTAACATTGATTAGCTTCAAATAAAGTGGAAAAGAAGAAGAAGAGGAAGAAAAGACTCGAAAGATTAACGCGGCGAAGTATCGTGTATCCAAGTGGGTGGAGAATGGAGTTGACAGTGTGATGGTGTGTGTGGGTGCTTCGGATGAGTGGAATTTGTGGAGATATGTATGGAATTCAACATATATGTGAGTGGTTTTTGTGAGTACAAAATGGGTTTGGGAGTTTTGATGAGTGGTTGGTTGTGTATCAAAGTGCATAGGTGAGTGGTGTAGGTGTTTGTGTGCGGCAGTGAGAGGTTGAAGAAGATGTGTGTAAATAAAGTGTTCTAGTGTGTGATTGTGAGAATATAAGGTGCATAGGTGTGGGTTTTGTTGTGTATTAGTATGAATTTTGGATATGTATGTATAGGTAAAAGGAAATGAAGGAGGGTGATACTGTGAGTGGCTTGTGGGTTTGTGAGTGTGTTACCTGGGAAGTGGGCTGCCGACAGGGAAGGACAAGGATGGTGAACAGTACAGTGAAGCTGGGTTAATTAAAGTTAACTGCCAAGTGTCGCTAAAGCTTATTTCTCCCGGCAGTTTCTTTACGAATTTTTAGAATATGTTTAAAATTTTTTTGGACAAAGTTACAAACAGTAACCCACAATATTTTTATGAGACGTACGCTCTGGATTGTTTTGAGAATTTTTAGTGTCAGCGAATGACGCTAATTTGGGGCACCGATTAATGAAATTTATCGAATTATTTAGCATAGCAAACCAAACATTTTTAATCTGAAAATTTTATGGAAACCTTATTCTACTGATATTTTTCATATTCTAAAATTTCAGGCCCTTCTGAGGCGGATAGGTATTTTTCGCGAAACTGGCCATTTAGCGCTCTGTCCAGATACCGGTTCGGGATTTTCGGACAAAAATTCTTTAAAATATTTTTTAATCCAGAAATGATATCAGGATGCTTAAAATAGCGTTTTAAGATATTTTTGAGATTTTTCCGGTGCCAGAAACCCCAGGGGCATTTTGGTAATTTACCACCCCGAAGGGGGTATTTTGGTAATTTGACCTAAGAAAGGTATTTTTGAATAAATTTACATATGGGAAGCTTATTTCAGTGATTCTACTTAGGGGAAGACCATTTTGGTAATTTAAGTTCGAGAGGGGCATTTTAATAATTTTACACCCTAGGGGCGTTTCGGTAATTTTACATACCCGGTGATGTTTCTCGCAACTCTATCCATTGGGTTTCCTGGTCTACTTTGTGTTTGCCAAAACCTCTTGGGGGGCTTAGGCTTCCGAAACTTCAGAGTGTTAAATCAGACTCTATTGACCAAACAAGCCTGGAAAATATGGCACACTCCACACAGCCTTTTGGCTCAGGTTTTACAAGGCAAATATTTTCGGCAAGGTGATTTCCTTCGAGCTCGCAACCCTCGCCAAGGTTCCTGGATTTGGCGTAACCTTTTGGTGGGCCAACGAGTGCTCAAACAGGGAATTCAATGGCACATTGGCGGTGGCCGCTCCATTTCTGTCTGGATGGATTGCTGGTTGCCGACGGCTCGACCGGACAGTCTGCGGCAGTTTTGCACTAATATTAATGATAATTGGCACATCTCCGACTTATTTTGGCCTAATTCGACGCGCTGGCACCTTCCTACCTTATTCCTCACCTTCCCTCCTCCGATAATCGCTACCATTCTCCAGTTGAAAGTTCAACCATCAGCGGCAGCTGACGTGTTTTCTTGGCCATTTGCTAACACAAGTGTATGTTTAAGCAAACGGATGTATGACTACTTGAATAAGACCGCTTATCGACAATTTGCAGGGTTTTATGGGTTACCTGCCAGTGTTTGGCGCAAACTATGGAAATTGCCAATCCCGAAAAAGCTTAAATATTTCCTCTGGCAATTGTTACACCTGCGTCTGGGAGTCCTTTCCGCTTGCCCCATGAGGCAATGCCAGCTCCCCGATTCATGCGTTCTCTGTCATAGTGGGCCCGAGACGCACCAGCACCTTTTTCGAGAATGTAGTAGTGTTCGCGGCAGCTGGGATCAGTTTTTGGGCTCGTCGAATATCTCCATCGCCACTTCGCTCCGAGCATGGTTCACTGCATATCTTAGGAAGCCTATTTTTCGGAATAGGCCAGATTTGGACAATATTCTTGCGATTGTTGCTTTACTTTGGAATATCTGGCGGGCTAGAAACGCGGTGGTTTTCCGTCAGGAACATTTTTCCTCGATCTCTATTCAAATTCAAACTTACCAGCTCTTGACTAATATCAAGGCCACCCCCTCTTTTCAGCGATGTCTGCGCAAACTTGGTCCTTGTGTGCCAGTCTCCAATGTACACTGTTCATCAGTGCAATTTGATCATTTCCATTACTCTCTCATTCTTATTTTATTTGCCCGCCATTGCAAGTGCCATTTTCCCTCAGAAGTAGTGTTATGCTCTGTCTCTATCACCCAGCCGCTTTGGCCGCTCCATAGAAATTCTAACGCTGATATCCCCACCACTGCTGTTAATCCTTGTTTGTTTGGCCTGGGTTTGGTGTTAATGAATTCTGGGTGGAAGCCGATCGGGGCCTACAGTGATATTCTGTGTGCACCTTTTGCACTCTATGTCACTTATGAAGCAGTTTTTGTTGCTATTACTTGGATCTTGCGACAGCTTTATTTGCACATTATTGTACTTCTTGCTCATTCTGATCTGGTTCTGCAGATGAGACTACCTGACCTGGATGCTGAGGTGTTCCAGGGTTTTTTGTGTAACATTTCTACTCGCGACAGGGAGGTGCATTCCTTGCACATCGCCCGAGGCACTGACAGGGTTTTGCAGTTATCAGCAGCCATGGCAGCTTTTGCGCTTCGCTCCGGGCAAGGTCAACGGTAGGAGTGGCTTGGTGGCCAGATGAACCTCGTTCCTGAGCCTGCGGTGGATACTGATGTGCCTTAGTGGTGTTTTGTTCCTTACTTTGTTCATGGTTTCTGGTTTCTGTTTTTTAGTTGTAGATTGTCTAATAGTGTTACGTACTTTAGTCCGGCTCTCTGCATGTACATTTGTAATTATTTTTGACGGTATATATTTCTTCCATTCTAAAAAAAAAAACATACCCGGTGAGGGGAGGTTCATTTTGGGAGTATGCGTGAGTCTGTATTAAGTTCTAATATTTTGCTATAGTCTGTGTTCTAATGGTTTGATTATTCCGTTTAGGTTAACGTTAAAGACTTTCGGTTAGATAGTTTAGCTGCGGATCTAGGTAAGGGATTTTATCTGAACCCTGGGTAAGGACTTTTGTCCGAACCCTTATTTGATAACTCGTACTTGTAAGTACTCTTTTGAATTACTTACGACTAATGTCGAACTCTGAAGTATGCATTGATATCAGTATATTCGTGTCCAGAAAACCCTAATATTGAACCTTGATCGATTATTTGAAAATCTTTTGATGCTCGCCTGTTATTGCGTGCTGAGCATATTTGACAATTGTCTGTATCCGTTCTTCCGGATTATTGTGCTTAAAACTCTATAATTATTCGTAATCGTTTTTGTTGTTTATCTGGGATGTTTTCTTCTGAAAACTCTGATTTCTTCTGAAAACTCTGATTTCTTCTGAAAATTCCGAATGCTGACTTGGGTCAGTATGATTATTGTTATTGGAATCTGAATTGATTTCGGTGATTGAGCTTATGTTAATGCTCATTGATATTGTTGATTTTTCTGTGTTGACCTGGGTTATCTGTTCTGTTCTGAGGCGGGCGTTATAAGGCTGGTCTGAATCCTGTAGGGAATGTAGGCTAGTACCCAAGTGGACTAGTAATTATTCTGGTACATCATGCATGTGTACATTTCTGTGCTTTGCCGGAATGGCATTGCAATCACCCAGGATCAACGTTGATTTTCGATTTTATCTGCTCTGTATACTGCCGTGACTATTACGAAACTGTCTGAAAAGTATTATTTGAAATGATCTGTGCTTCTGTTGAAATCCTTTGGAAAATCTTCATTATTTTTTGGAAATGATGACTCTAGAAATGATCTATTATTGATGGTTTTTGGGATCCGTCGTGTTTGTTCTGATTTATTTTGGTATCTATTTTTGATGAGTTTTTTTATCCTTTTGGAAATCATTGAGTTTTTGACCATCTGAAGTATTCTGGAAATCTCCGTCAGTTGGATTCTTGGAATCGTCTTGTAATTCTTTTGTTGGTCCTTGAGCGACCTTACTGAGCTCTCAAAATCTCACCCTTCGTTTGATTCCCTTCTGCAGGTGATGATCGGTAGTAGATGGTTCGAGAATGGGTTAGAGACTGAGTGAGATTCCGATGAGCCCATCACTACGGTATAGTAAGACCCCTGCGTGGGTCAGTATTGTTATTTGATCTTAGAAATTTTGAATTGCGAAGAACCTAAGCTGTAATAGTTTAAGCTAAGCAATTGTGATCTAATATTTTGAAAAATCTGAGTTGATGCGGAATTAGATGATTTGAAGTATGTGTTAGTGAACAAATCTGACAGGTTTGATGTGATCCGATAGGTTAACAACTCGGGAGTTCAGAGCGGCGGAGCTTTGGATTTCTGGGGATGTTACACATGGAGCATGTAGCTCCTAAGGGGAGAAGAGAATAAGGGGTGAGGTAAAGGATTCCCCAAAGGTGAAGCAAGGGAGCCCCTAAAGGGGCAAGGATAGTGAACTTGGGTCAACCCTTCGAGGGAAGGTGTATGCCGACCCCTTGGGCGGGAGGGCTGGGGCCAACCCCCTTGGAGCAAGGCTAAGGCTAACCCCCTTTGGGTGAAGGCCTAAAGCCCCATTCGGGGGAAGGTGCGGACCGACTCCTCCGAGGGAAGGCCTAGGGCCAACCTGCTTGGGGGAGAACTTAGGCTGACCACCTAAGGGAGGGAAGGTGCGTCATTCACTCCTTTGGCTAGGGATGAGGCGCTTCGAAGCCAACACTTAGAAAAATTACTCAATAAAAAGCATGCACCTTGGATTGACCCAGTTGGTAATATTGAACTTTGACCACTGAATATTTGTTGATATGTCGCGAGAACAGTTAAAGGTGCATTGCTTGGATGGACTAGCAACATAGGTGGATAGGACTTTGAAATCAAAGAGTTTATACAATTAATAGGTATTACTCGCCCCCCAACACCCTCTTTCTCTCTCCACCACAAGAAAAATGACTTTTAGCGACGGAAACATTCGTCGCTAAAAGTCTTTTTTCTGTCGGTAATTTAGCGACGGACTGTCCGTCGCTAAAAGTCCGTTGGGCAAAAGGCCGTTGCTAAAAGATTAGCGACAGAAATTGATGATCCGTCGGTAAAAATAAATTTTTACCGACGGAAATAAACATTTTTACCGACGAAATATTCCGTTGGTAAAAGTATTTTTTATTATTTTCCAATTTTTGTAATTTTGCAAATAATATGTAAAAAGGGACTTTTTAGCGACAGAAATTCCGTCGTTAAAAATTTTCATGAAAATTCGTCTCTATATGTGCTTAAAAGAGGAGACCTTTTAGCGACGGAAAGTCCGTCGGTAAACTTTAAAACCTTTTGCTGCATATCTTTGTGGCTAAAAATTATCATTAATTTGTTTAAAATACTTATGGCGAAGTAATTTTGTGGCTAAAAGTCTATTCGCAAAAATTTTAAAAGGCTGTATTTCAATTTTTTTTTATGTTTTAAAACTCTAAACTTGTTTCCTGTAATTCAATTCACACGAACAATTAAATTAACTGATCCATCAATAATTAACCTTAGTCAACCAATCCATTTAAATGAACATTCATTCTTTACCAAATTAAAAGTCATACAAATAAGATTTAAGTCATTCACCATCAATTAATACTTAATACTAACTTTTGCTAAATATAATAGATCACATCGTACATATTCCAAAGCAAAATTACAAGTTTTATCGAAAGGAAAAAATATAAACAAAAAACCTTGCTCTAAGGCCTGCAAAATACTCCCAAGATAGGTACACCTGAAAAAACATGTACATTACCCACTAAATTGCATGAACCCAATAGAGAAAGGTTATGAAGGAAAAGTAAATAATTACTAAATGTATAATACTGTATAAAATAGAAAGTGAGCCATAAACATAGACATGTAGACAAAACTATCAAGAATATATTGAATCATTTGCAGCAAACATGGATATCTTGCAAAAAGGCGTTACGATGGTTGCTAATAACGATGTAGTTTTCCCTTTTGGCATTGTTAACTTGAACATGTTGGAAATGGTAAACCCCAATTCACTTCTAATGGAAGGAAACAAAAACTGTAGAGTATTAACGCGACAAAATGGTACCATAACTTCTCTGAAAACCATTCTGATACACAGAAAGTCACTATACTAGTAAATGAGTGAAACTACCTCCTTAGACCATCACGTATGGATGACGGACTTGCATCAGTAACGTTTTGCAACGAAATGAATGTTCATAATTGAAACGACCTAAAACACATCACACCTCAATGAGTTAGGAAAGTGAAGAAGCTCTTTTGCAATTGGAAACCAAATAGGTTAGAAACGTGAAAAGAGAGTGGGTACCAGAAATTAGGGGTAGTGGACAAGTTGTACACATAACAAAATATACATTGTGTGTATGTGTTGCACAACCCCAAACATGCATTAAAATAAGTCAAAGCAAAAGGAGTGCAACATATGCATAGACATAATGCCGCCTAAGACAAAGCAGAGTTCATAACAAATTAGAAGGTGCTAGAGATTCTATTGCAAATGTAGATGAGATCTACATACTCAATTTGTGCACTAAAATATACAAAACTTGTAATACTAGTGTGTTAAATAAGAAATAACAATTCTGCTACTTCAAAATCAAATGAAATTCTAATAATCAAGAGCAATAGCCAATGATTGGTATCATCTCAATTAATAGCCAAGTTTTCCAATACCAAGAGCAAGTCCCAATTTTATAGTCAACCAAAAAATTATACCACCTGAACTAGGCTTAGTGCTACTCTTCCAATATTTTTATCCCACATATTGACTTTCCAGTGATTTGACAAATTAAAGTTCATTCATTTATAAACAGTGGGAGTCCATATCTTGTAGCAGACCTGATTTACAGCCTGCCATATGCTTAATTTTGGTACATAACATTACTCGTCAAACCAGACTATACAAGTATAACTAAAAAGCATATGCATAAGAAACAAAAACTACCCAGATGAGAATTTCAAGAAAATTTATAGAAAGTGTCACCGGGTTACCTGTAAATGGCAGGATCTTGGATCAAAAGGGGGTCATACAACCTCCTAGGTGGCTCCATCATCTCAAGAACCAGGTCCTTGGGCAACCCGGGCAGTGCTCGCAGCATACGGGCGGCCTCAGGGCTGAGCAGGGCCTAGCCTTTCAAGATTTGGGCCACGTACACGTTTGTGAGGTCAGTCTCTTGAGCAAGCTCGGCGTAGGTCTTGGCCGACTGGCGCTTCACTGCCTGTATTGCACTCACCGTTCTTCGAAATCACATAGGCGGCAGCAGTAGCGGGGGTGGGTGCCAGGAGAGGCGGCCAGGGAATAGGAAAAGCGACAGAGCGGATGACGGCCGACGGTTAGCTGTGTGAGTGAGGGAGAGGGAGATCGAGGGCCGAGGGGGCATACGGTGGGGAAGAAAGAAAGGGAAGAGCGACGGGGAATGAAATGAGAGCAAATTAGGGTTTGCTTAATTTATAGTAAAATATAAAAATTATTTTTAAAATAAAATTCAAAAGAAAATGAGATAATACGAAAAATATATTTAGCGACGAATTTTTCTGTCGGTAATAACCCGTCGGTAAAAGTCCGTCGCTAAAGACCTTTAGCGACGAAATATCCTGTCGGTAAAAGTCTTTAGCAACAGACTTTTACCGATGGACAAATCCGTCGCTAAAAGTAAGTTTTTAGCGACGACTTTTACCGACGGACAAATCCGTAGGTAAAAGTTAGTTTTAGCGACGGATTGCAATCCGTCGCTAAAAATCCGTAGGGAAAAGCTGTTTTTCTTGTAGTGCTCCTAATATCTACGATCTACCTATATATTATGTATGTATTCATATTGAATGATCGCTCTATACTTAGTCCTAACCACCATTTATCGCCTTCATTACCACCAAACATAAAATCTTCCCGTCATATATCTATTTTTCACTCATTGAATTTGCCTTTTTGTGTGCCTAAATATAACGATCTACAATGTTTTGGGTGGTGTTAGCTATGGTAGGACGGTGGCAGTGACCACATGGTTTTACGTAGCTAACGGGTGATGGACGATTGTAGAAGCTGCGAGATGGTGGTTCCATAACTATAAGTGCCTTGTGGGGACTGAGATGGTGAGGGACAATGGTAAAAGCAAGGTGATGATGGTTCAGAGAAGGTTGCGTGGACTAAATAAGAGGTGAATGGGGTGATATGTTCATCCCATCTGGCTGATGGTTGTTGGTTTGGGGCTTTTCCCACCGGTGAGTGTGGATCAACTCTTTTTGTATATATTCATACATATTTGAACCATAGTTTTTGAGTCGCCATCCAATCCTTTAGTATAAATTTTTAATAAAAACCAAAATTTGACCTAGATCACCATTAGCCAATCTAGTCGGCATTAACTCTAGATTTGTTTTAGAGTACTGAGTTGTATGGGAGAAGGTGTTAGGCACTCCACCATACCCTAAAAAAAGGTCTGTACTTGTTTTCAACAATTTGATGATTTTTATGTTATTTTGGACACAAATTTTAGTATTATCAATCTAATTGGTTTGAGCTCTTCAACTGAGATTAAACAACCTATGTACCCAATTGGAAGAATCTAGGTAAAAACTTTTGTAGTTCTGACCTTAGGGGAGGTGACATAAACCTGGGTCTTTGGCATTACAAAGGAAAACCCTTTGAAAGTTGAGTTTTGAGTTTTGGAGTAATAATATTTGGCTCTGTTTATCCCAGAATCATGATTTGATCGTGGAAAAGTGATCAGATCTATAATACAAATATAAAAGAAAATGTATACCTTTCGATACGGATATTTGGACCATTGACTTTATTTATCAATGATGAACAAGTATGGATCAAACTATAAGTGTGTGAGAGACGGTGCGCGGATATCTTAGCTGATTAATAACAGCCCGTGGAGATTTCACTGTGTTATAGGGGAGTGTATGGTGTTCTTATACAGTCCTTTTTTTTTTTGGGTTTGAAATGTAACCGATATTCTTGGGCCAGCTTGTGCCTCTATGAGACTAGGTCCCCTTCGCAAGTGATCTTAAGTTTGTACCCCTGATATTGGCCTTGTGCATTTAGGGAAACACAATTCTTCGGGTGTTTGCCCCTAGGTATAAACCCAGGAAAAATCAAGGAAAAGAACGAGCTTCCATGACCACGAGGCCAGTTCCTTAGGATTTGATGTTGATATTGGTGCTCTAGATTCCTAGGGCTATAGAAAAGCTGCACGAAGAGATCTGCATGCAATCCTAAACCGCCACAAATGATAATTCTGAAACCCATTTTTAATGGGAAGTATATCCTCGTAAAATTACTTAAAGCATTATTCTAGGATGAAAGGTAAGAAATAGTGCGTGGGCTAAGGAGCCCCAAATCCAATCTAAAGAAGATCATACTCACTTGAGTCTGACTCCTGTTAAGCACAATACAAACAAACCAAAAAGAACAAACTAGACTAGACTAAAAAGACCAAAAACAAAAAGAATGAAAACTTACAAAAATGGGGTATGTATCTAAAAGGATTTGATCATGTTGTTATGACAACTAAGAATAAGAGATTTAAAGAATATGCCTGAAGAGCCAGAATGTCCCTACAAGTGCATGAACAAAAAATGAATGAAAGGGCATAAATTTAGGTAGAAGAGGATTTGCCAAAGCCAGTTGAATTTAACTAAAGAAAAAAATGAGTGACGCGACAATGGTGGAAAAATACCTAAGAGGTTAAGGTAGAAACTACAAATGGTGGGGGTACAATTATAATGATGAAAACCAAAAATAACCCGGGGGGGGGGGGGGGGGGGTTGAACACAAGAAAATTAGTAATAAGTCACATGCAGTTTGAACAATCAAATGAGTAATGTATTCAATAATTGAATAGCCAAGCATTGTTGTTAGAGTGAATATACCAAGTACGTAAACTAATCATTTTCTGAACAAGTATAACAATAATGTGAAGAGAGAAAGGTTTAGATGTACTTGACAAGGGAGATTTAGATGGTTCATGCAGTTTACCCTTAAGCCTGCGTCCACCCTTTTAAGAAAGTCCATTGAAAGGTCCTAAAATGCACTGGAATGGTCTTCCTTACGGTTCATGACCTAACCTCTTACAATTCCTTGATGTTATCAACACATCAAGAATAAGATTTAACATACTCAAAACTCC
Source organism: Escallonia rubra (assembly GCA_033065855.1). NCBI lineage: Eukaryota > Viridiplantae > Streptophyta > Magnoliopsida > Escalloniales > Escalloniaceae > Escallonia > Escallonia rubra. Next base: position 239,782 of record JAVXUO010001528.1, on the reverse strand, counting down.
ATGGTTTGATAACTCCAAGCTTTGATATAATTCTTTTGAAATGGAAGATTTGTGTACAATGAAGAGGTCTATGAAAGATGATGGGTACAAGTTGAAGCTCTGGTGCCAGTAGGTGGATGTATCCTGAATACATTACTCATTTGATATTTTTTTTAAAAGTCAGTTTTTGTGTACATTACTCATTTTTATTTATGAAGAAAAAAAATTGACCGCTTAAGGTAGGTAAAGGTCATTATTGTGCCATTCCGAGACTTTTGGAAACCTAGAAATAACTGATAAAGTCAATTATAACTTGAAACTAGCCGTTATGTGGCAAAATTATCAGTTACATAAGTCTATAAGGTTAACTTCAAACGTTTGTAAGGTAACTTATAGGCAGCTATAAGAGAGATATTGTTCTCTTTTTCATAGGTGACTGTAAGTTTAACTTATAGGCTTCTATAAGATGCTTTCATGATTTTTTACTCCTTATTGTCCAAAAAAGCTTTTTAAAAAAAAGGTGGAAACAACTCGGGTGGTCTCTGTACTATACCCGTTTTGCCACATTAGTCCCTAAACAAAATTTTTATCAATTTTAGTCCTTAAACATTGCGCCGTTTACCATATTGATCCTTTTCTTAACTTCCGTAAAAAAAAGTCCGTTTGTGGACCCCACACGAGGGGCAAAAAGGACATTTTCATTCTTCTATTTTTCCCATTGTAGTTGCAGATATTCCAGTGAAAATTCCAGTGGTGGCGGGTCAAAGAACTGCCCAGGTAAGGTGTTAGGGCATTGGGGCGGTGCAGGTGTGGTGGCAAGGTATCGTGTGTAGGTGGTGGTTATGGACTGTGCCGGCTCCTTCCCTTTGTCTAGCTACCAAATTATATATATATATATATATATATATATATATATATATATATTTATATATATATATATTGTCGTTTAATCGATTTGAGTATATGCGCTTCAATTGATGGACGAGATCTGGGAGAGGGCAGTGGAGACAGCGTTGGACGGCCAAACCGACGTTGCTTCGGTAAGAACCCTAACCCTAGACGGAGCTGTGAAGTGCGTCCATGGCCGCCTCCCTCCTCCTGCGCTTTTAGAGAAATTTAACAACCTCCAACACCTTTCCGTCGCAAATATAGGCATCTCGTCCCTCAAGCAATTCCCTCACCTTCAGAACCTTCAGAAATTGATTTTATCTGACAATTGCATCGTAGGTGAGCTTGAATACCTCGTGGAGGCTGGTCTCGAGTCGCTGAGGGACCTTGATTTGTCGAACAATCGGATTCAGGACATAAACGATCTCAGGCCGCTCGCGAAGCTTAAGCTTGTTTTGCTTGATCTGTACGAGTGTCCAGTGACGCGGGTGAAGGATTATTGATCTAGTGTTTTTGGATTGATAAAGTGATAGGATTGTTGATGCGGATGAGAAAGAAGAAAGCGACGCGGATGAGGAGGAGACGGAGATGTCGAGGGTGGGGGGGGGGGGCAAAAGGGGTCAGTCGGCCCTCGTTGCATCCCCAATCGAATGGTTTCATGTGGCAGCTGTAGATGTGGAGGAAGACGAGGAGGATAAGGGTGAGGAGGATGAGGATAATGATTTGGTTGAGGAGATCGATGAGGATAATGGCGATGATGAGGATGTGGTTGAGGTTCATGAGATCGATGACAGTGAGGATGAGGAAGATGGGGTTGAAGACGATGATGCTGATGAGGATGAAGATGAGGAAGTGTCCTTTGTGCCCCTCGTGTGGGGTTCACAGACGGACTTTTTTGGACGGAAGTTGAGAAAAGGATCAATACGGCAAATGGCGCAATGTTTAAGGACCAAAATGGATATTTTTTTTAGGGACTAATGTGGCAAAACGCGTATAGTACAGGGACCACCCGAGTAGTTTCCTAAAAAAAAAAAATAAAAAAAAATCGCTAAGGTCTAGGGTCAATCTAAGACAAAGTCATCAACTTATGCATCAACCTAAGACTCTTTACAACATTAAATAGACATGAACATTTAAAAAAATCGAGTCTTCCTTCAAGTGCGCTTTGATACTATCCACACCTTAATCATGCAACCTAAAATCAAGCTCCAATGCATGTGAATATTGACCATTCAAAGCTCAAATAAACATTAGGTTGTTTTTTTTTTTATCAATGTCTGTTATCATCAAAACATTTATTAAGGCTAGCAAGTAATAATGATTACAATAACATAGGTTGTTTCAAAGGTTAGAATTTCAGTCATAGAGGTCTGGGTGAACAGTAATAGAGGAAAAGAGAAGTACCAATCATGCAACATAAGAAGAGGCAACAATAATTAACTGAACAAAGTAGGCCCAGGAAAAGGTAGATGTAATGATTTCAATTAGAAGGAAAGAGAAATCTGATGGTCAATATTAAAATTGTGGAAGTTTGGTCATATAAAATTGGTTCTTGGTTTAAAGATTCCTGATATAGAAACCATGGGGCTAATGTTACCAAATACAGTGTGAAATGCTGAAAATTCAAAAACTTCACTTTTGGCGTGTGATAATGGTCACCACCAAATACCACCAATTGCCCCTACATCCCCTATCACTCTGTTATGATACAACCTTTTACTATTGTTATGATCATAGATCGCTACAACCACGACCGTAACAAGGATCACTACAACCACGGCTGCTGCTCAGATCCCTACATCACGAATGTCGCCCACCATGAAGCATCCCCACCTTCATCATGTCGATGGGATCAGATCACCAACACACGTTACTACATCAAAATGTCCTCCACCACCTCTACCTCCACCTTCACCTCCTCAAATCGCGCCATTAATGCAGCAATCCAACCCCCATCAACGGGATAGCCCACTGCAATCCCACGCCACTTCTAAGATTCAACTGGTTGAAGTGCAAGTTTTGAAGGTGGAAGAAGGCGACAATAAAGCAACGCGTGCCGTCACGTTTATGTGATTAGTCGTCACAATACGTTTGTGCAAATCTGTGGGCGTGTGCTTGCTGGTTTTGCATATGTGTGCAATTCTATGCAGATTTATGCATTTTACATGTGTGTGGTTGTGGTGGGTAGGACTTGCTGGAGAGGGGGGAGGGGAGAAGGTGGGATAGGGCTTCACCTGAAAACGGGGCGGCGACAAGATGCATTTTCTGGTTGGTGGTTGTGCAACTGTGAGTGGGATTAGTGGTCATGCGACTACATGTGGGGTTGGTGGTTAGCGGTGGGTGAAGACAATGAGGGGTTGGAGGGGAGGGAGCTGGGGTGTTTCTGTTGACAATAAAAATGGTGAAAGGAAAATTTAAGATGACCACAAGGATAGAGTCGTATTTTCACCCAAAACGTTAAAGGCGTCTGTATTTCATCTTGTTAAAGGATGAATGCAATATTTTTCATAAGGGTTAATTACTCACGGCACCCTTGAGGTTGACCCTAAATTACACACGGACCCCCTATCTTTGAAAATTACACTCCGCTCCCCCAGGTTTGTACCCTCATTTCACGGAGCCCCACAAAATTAACGGGGACCCTAACTCCGTCTAAAGATTCCCTGACACCTTACTTTTTTATTTTTTCTTCCCCAAACTACCCTCCATTTCTTGAATAAAACCCCCTTCCCTTTAGATTTTTCTTCTTCTTCTGTTATATCTTTTTTTTAACTTTTACCAACAGTAATGTTGTACAGCCAACAATGCATGTTGTACAACCAAAACTTCACACTGTACAACCAATAATGCAGGAACAAACGGGGTTGCTGGCTGCTCTCATTTCACACATCACCATCCATCACCGCCGTTGACACTTTCCGACACACACCTCCGGTGAAATCCCGGTGACCATGCCGGCATCACCCACTGCCCTTGCGTATCTACTCATCACGTCGATCCACCACACCGGCCTCTACCTCCCAACAAAAACCACCCACCCAAGACCCACACCGCCAGCAACACCCACTGTCCCTGCCAATCAACTCTCCCCATCATCATGACCCACCACCACTGGCCACCACCTCCCCACGAAGATAAACTATGACCACCCACAACCACACCGGCGCACCCAAGGCCGCCAACCTCACCGAGGGCCATTATAGGCGACATCTTCGGCTGCCTAAATCAGTCGCCCACCTAATACCTATCCACAACTGACACCGGCACACCGACAACCACAGCGGCAACCGATCCTCGTTCCCAAAGGCTACAAAACACACATATACAATCTCGCACACCGAAATTGTATGCTGGAAATGCAGAGAATATAATGAAAGTCTGTAGCCCAAGAGCCGACCTCTCAATTTCTCTCCAAAACCCAAGAGACACTGTGTACTTATATACAAGGGCATAAATGTCTTTTTATGGCCAGCCGTTAACATCGTTAAAGAAAGCTAGATTTTAGGAGCGGAGTGTAATTTACAAAGACCCTGTCCGTGTGTAATTTAGGGCAAACCTCAGGAGTGCCGTGTGTAATTAACCCTTTTCATAACCGATAGACACGCGTATAATTATACCCTAATCTTAATGGGTCCAGTGATATTATCCAAAAAAGAAAAATACCTACTAGAATGAAAGATTTGTCTTTAAAATAATATTTCAGATTTGTTTTCTGTTGCGTGTCTTCATCAGAATTTGTTGAGTATGGAACAACTCTAGAGAAAGAACATAATATGCGGATTTATGATGGGTTGTGCACAATCCGAAATAGTCAGAACTCGGAATAGACTAATCACGAATGTAGATGTGATGCAAAATCATTTTTTTCTGGTGCATGTTAATTGTGGAAATTTACCTTGTTTTTATTGTTGTGATTAATGGAGAAAATTGGTTATCACATATTCAATTTGTGCACTTGAATTTTAATTGTTTGAGTGATCTTGCTTGTGTAGGATTTATTGTTGAATTACCTGTTGCATTTCAAAATTCTACATAAAGATTTTTTTTCGTGAGAATGTCTTGGCGCACAAGGAAACTGCTGGAATTGGTACATTCTAATAACTCGGCATCCGACATTTTGGACACAAAAAATCTAAGTTACACCAATATCCGGGATGAGCTCGGCCATCGTCCAAGGGTGGAAAAACAAAATAGTTTCAGAATAGTTTCGAGTGGTGGAAGACAAACCTTCATGAATAAGCTTTTGTTAGGACTTTGACTCGTTAGTAATACATACCTTCTCGCTGGCGATTGGTCAAAAATACTTTGAACTGATTCTATGCCTTTCTTAAATTTGGATATCGATCATGTTGTTTTCCTGTTTCTAGTTTGCAAATTGCATTTCATCACATGTTGATACAGTATGCCCGTTGTAATGTAGTTTGCAATCTCCTTGAGTTGGTTGGTTCATGTTATAGGCAGAACAATGGCTGGCCGGCTATGAGCTTTGCGGTTGCTAAACAAAACAATGGCATCTGGTTATACATCCAACTATTGTCCTTCAATGTCTCACATCTACTCTTGTTTCCAGATAATATTGCAGTTGGTTGGGATTTGCTCAGTTTAGTTTCTTATGGATCATAGTGTTGATTTGTTAAGCAGCCCAGCCAACTAAGCCCATACAAGCAGGGCCGAGTGCTGGCGTTGCTGGATCATTGGCCCTTTTGAAAACTGAGATCGATCATTAAATATACTTGGACAGGTTATGGTAGTGAACTTGTTGTAAGCCTTCTCTTATGCTGGTCTAGGACTGCTGGAGTTTTGTTGGATCACATAGATATTGAAAATGCTTTGAACAGTTGATCCGACTCATGTTTTGAGCCTTTTTCTTCAAACAAAATGTTCATTCTGATTGAAAAACCCCTCACAGTGGCCACACTAGACTGTCCCTATTGTAGTATTGCAATAACCACAAAAGGGCTTAAAGGATGGAAAAGACTAAAAGGAAGGAAAAGCAGCAGGGATGGACTTTTCTGGCTTACTATGTTTTTTCCCACCCAAAATTGCGCGAAAAAGAAAGAAAAGAGTGTTCCTTATGCATTTGAAGTTTTTTATCCTCTTAAATGTCTATATGTCAATGCATTTAACAGAAGAATATGGTAAAAGTATCAATATTGTCTATTTCCTTCCTTCCTTTCCTCCGACTCAACCAAATCATGCAAGATAAAGATTGGAAGGATAAACTTTTCCATTCCTTTAGGTTTACATCCTCTCTACCAAATAACTAGCACAAAGAAACCCTAACTTACAAATTGATATCTCTCTTTCGTTCCATGATTTGGTTCATGGAACGAAAGAGACAAAATGCAAGACATCAAACAACATATGCTGACTTAGAGCAGAATGCAAGACATCAAACAACATATGCTCCCCCCCGGGAACGAGATATCAATAAATTATACTATGCCATAACATCACACTTGGCACAACTTCCACGTGTTCTTCCTAAGTGAGCCAAAATTGCTTGGCTTCTGTAGTTGTGACATAACAAAACATGAAGTTCATTTGATTGCCCATAAATGATAATATCAACCATAGGAATTGAAGCTAGCAGATCTCAAATAAATGAGGTAGCTCAGAGAGTCATGTCTGTTAGATTAATTCATTCATCTTGATCCCATAATTAAGATCGTTAGAATCTTACAATAGCATAAACATACAATAGGGTTTCGGACTCACCGAAATCAAAGAAGGCCATAAATTGCCAAAAAAATTATTATGATGATGAAAGAACACCAAGATGCGAAAGTGAACATATCCCATTTGGTATTGATTTTCATTACTCTTCTCTATTCTTAATCATGGAATAGAGTTGTGTATTTTTCTGTTAATCTTGGAGGCAAAAGAGTAGCAAAACATATGATGCCCTAGCCTCCAAGAAGAAGAGATATTTATATAGAGAGAGTAGTGTGATCAATCCTAGACTTGCCAAATCTCAACCGTCCATCAAAGTTAAGAGATTAGGGTCTATAAGACTTTTATATACCATAAATTATTAATGTATTGGATGCTAAAATTAAATAAGCCCATAATGTTATTTAGTCAATTTAATTAGTTAATGTTCAGGTCAAATAAATAGTCAACATTAGTATGACCAATTAGGCCACCTAATTGGATTGGACTAATCAAATCCAACATTCTCCCACTTGGCCAAGGGTTATACTTAGATTAACCTCATAAGTTTTGACATAAAGAAATTGAACAAAACATCCCGTAAGTTAGGCCAACTTTAACAAAAATACTAAAACGGAATCGAAGATAGAATATGTGTTTCTTAAGGCCACAGAATCATTCTCCGGTTACAATCTTAGAACTTTTGCCAAAAATGACAATCAAATAGCTTAATAGGCATGAACTGTATCGTTCCATAATAAATAACAATATAAACGAGTTCATGTGATCCTTACATGAGTGTTTGTTTCAAAATACTTCAAATGTTCACTTTAACGAGAAGTAACAAACCATAAGCATAATATCCAAAATCCATAACATAAGGTGATCATGTAAATAAATGTCTCAGATAAAAAAAAAAACCATTATAAAAAAGGAAAGACTATCAACCAAAACCATGCTAGCAACATGTTCGCGAAAGAGATTGGGTGGTAAGCCTTTCATCATGAGATCAATTAACACAGTGTCATATAGATATGCTGAATATACATTATTTGATTCTGAATTCTATCACTCACAATTAGGTACTTAATCAATAATCTCAATGGTGTCTACACACCATGCGTAATCAGAATCATAATAACCAATAACATTATCGTTATATGACTTCCTATAGGTAAGCATGAGATCTTTGGTACCCTGTAAGTAGGGCATGACTTTCTTGGTTGCTTTCTAATGACCCATTCCTGGGTTTATCTGGTAACGTCCAAGCATGCCAACAACATACGCTATATCTGGGCAAGTAGAGACTTGAGCATACACGAGACTCCCTACTACTGAGGCATAGGGTATAAGCTCCATTTCGTCTTGTTCCATTTGGTTCCTAGGGCATTGTGGCAAACTAAATTTGTCACCCTTAACAACACGTGCAACAGTGGGAGCGCAGTTATGCATGTTGAACCTTTTGAGAACCTTATCAATATAGGCTCTTTGAGACAATCCCAATATTACACGAGACTTATCTTGTTGAGTCTGAATGCCTATAACGTCAGAGGCTTCTCCGAGATCTTTCATAACAAAATTCTTAGAAAGAAATTTTTTTGTCTCATGTAACATAAGCATATCACTACTGGCGAGTAAGATATCATCTACATACAAAACTAGAGTGATAAACTTACTCCCACTGATCCTTAGGTATATATAAATTAGTTCACTGCATTTTCTTTAAAGCCAAACTTAGTAATCACATCATGTAACTTAAGATACCATTGTCTAGAGGTTTTCTTTAATCCATATATGAATTTATTCAACTAACATTTCATATGTTCCTTGCCTTCAACCATAAACCCTTCTGGTTGCATTATATAGACTTTTTCATGCAAGTCACCATTAAAAAGTTCAGTCTTTACATCCATTTGATGCAGCTCTAAATCGTAATGAGCTACTAAAGCCATGACTATTCGAAAGGAATCCTTTTTCGATACCGGAAAAAATGTTTCATTATAATCTATAACCTCCCTTTGAGTGAAACCTTTAACGACGAGTCTAGCCTTGTATCTTTTGGCATTACCTTTAGGATCTAGCTTCATTATGTAGAACCACTTATAGCCTACAGCTTTGGCCCCTTCAGGTAAGTCAACAAGGTCCCAAAGTCATTTATTTTCATTGACTCTAACTCATCTTTCATATCTTCAAGCCACTGAGTTGAGTGATAGCTCATAATAGATTCTTCAAAGGATGTATGATCATTTCCTATGCCTAAATTATAATCAGCCTCATCTAGGTACACAATATAGTTATCAGAGAGGTTGCTCGTTAGCTAGTAGGAATTGGAGTAGGATCTGTAATAGTGGGCGCATCATTAGGTACTACCTTAGGTGCATCATTATCCTCTATATGAGGTAATGGTGCACCAACCTTTTGGATAACAGGAATAGAAACCTGATCCTAAATTTCCTCAAGGTTTATTATTCTTGGTGTACTACTCCCACTATACTCAGCATCTTAAAAAATACTGCATGCGTACTTTTAACAATTCTAATGGAATATGATGGACAGTAAATATGAAACCCTTAGACTTTTCAGGGTAGCCTATAAATGACAACTTATGGTCTTGGGATCGAGTTTCTTAGTATGTGGATCGTAAACTTTTGCTTTAGCTAAACAGCCCCGCACATGAAAAATATCCTAAACTTGGTTTCCTCTGTGCTCGCAATTCAAACGGTATTTTAGGCACAGACATACTGAGGACCCTATTAAGAATATGCCCAACTGTTTTAAGTGCTTTAACCCACAAAAACTCTAGTAAGTGCTTTGGAATATCATACTTTGTACCATATTCATGAGGACACGATTTTGCCGTTCAGCTACACCATTCTGTTTGGGTGTACCCGGCATTGTATACTAAACAACGATGCCATATTCTTCTAGATATAAGGTAAAAGGACTAGGGTTACGACCTGTTTTAGAGAATTTTCCAAAATATTCTCCTCTGCCAGATCTTACAACTTTAATCTTTAGGTCAAGTTGAATTTCAACTTCGGCTTTGTAAGTCTTAAACATGGCAAGTGATTCGGATTTCTCATGAATGAGGTAAATATATCCATAACGAGAATAGTCATCAATAAAGGTAATAAAGTATCTATGACCACCAATACCCGGTGTAGTGAAAGGTCCACAAATGTCAGTGTGGATAACCTTTAAAAGTCCCGAACTTTGAGTGGCACCACGTGTATTGCCTTTTACAAAATTTCCTTTAATATGTTCAATGCATGCGTCAAAATCTGATAAATCTAAAGAATGAAGAATTCAATCCTAAATGAGGTGTTCCATTCTGCCTCGTGATATGTGGCCAAGATGTTCATGCAACAATTTAGCAAAATTTTTATTATCTCATTTTCTTTTACTACAAGTTAGCAACTACATCATTCACGTTCATTGTTTTCAAGGGTTCTATAAAAGAAGCATGCAAACATAATTTGTAAAGGTTTCCATCTAAAAAACTAGAACCAATAGCTCTAGAGCAGTGCTATCAAAAGCGCGCCTAGGCGCTAGGCTCAATAGGCTCACCCCTCGCTCTTCGTCTAGGCCTAGGCACAGTGCGTTCAATAAGGCGCGCACCTAGTGAGCCTAGGCTCCAAGGCATAAGGATCATATGCGGAAGCGCACATCTAGGCGCACGAAATGTGGTCGTTGGATAGGCTATAGTGGCTTAATATGGATTGTCCATTTTTCTTCCGGATATTTTTTTAGCACCACTCCACAAACACACTAAACCTAACTCTAAAAATCCCAAATCAAAAATAGCTTTCACGACTTAACTCTCAAATCTCGGTGTCAGTCCCTTGCTAGTCGCCCTCGTCCATTGCTCTGGTTGTTGCCAACACTTCTCCAGTCGCCATCGATCTTTTGCGTTCTTTTCTGTCGCCGCTGATCCAGTCACCGACGCCGAAGCAGCTACTCCTCTCTGCCGCTGTTGATATTCTGCTCCACTCCCGGTTTGTCTCTCTCTCCCTCCCTCACTCACAACTCACAGAACTCACTATGTCTCTCCCTCACTCATAACTCATATTCTTAACTTAGATGCATATGCATTGGATGTGCAAAAGAGATGTATTAAGCAATTGATGGATACGTAGACTGTCTAGTAAGATAAATTTTCTCCTATCCTTGTACTTCAAATCAATAGTTTTATAGTAAAGCCGCGAAGGATTGTCCTGTTACTGAAATTATCCTTGTACTTTGAACCATTTTGTCCACTGAAGACATACAATTTTTGTAATAAATGAGTAGAGTTTAAGGTCCAGTTAAATGTGAGCAGAGTTGTACACATTTGTATGTGATGCCTTGATATACCAGCTTGACCTATATTCCAACTCAATCATCCAATCTTAGCAGTTAATCTCGGGTGCATGTAAGTTATTACGCAGATCGAACAAAAGACAACTAATCAACATAAGTTTTGGCCAAACATGAAAACGTCAACGAGGGGATATTGGTATTAGACCAGTTACTATCCTTTATATTCAGAGTAAAGAAAGGTGAAAGTTTCTCCAAGTAGAGCTTCTTGTTCTTTTAATACAAAGAAGATCGTAAAAACCACCAAACAAGCTGCTTCTCCAAATTTCAGCTTTTTAACTCCAGATACAATCATACAATTACCTGGATTTTCTTTTTCACAAGAAAATAGTAAGACTACCAAACTTTATAGGTAAATCTAATATAAAGTTAAAACTCGTCTTTCGAAAGTGTTTAATGAAAACATTCTTCGTCCCAATAGTATAGGAATCTCAATTTGGCCGATGTGTGTAGCAAGGTCCAGTCCTCATATATGAACCATTTAGAACCTTACTCTCACTAGTGAGCTACAAGTTTGGTACTTGGGGTGATTATCTTGCACAAGATCAACCATTTTAAAACCACTTTGTTTGCAACTTCTTGCTAGGCAGTGAACTGGACAGTCAACTTTGAAGTAAAGCCGAGCACACTAGAATCCAACACAAAAACTGTATTAACGCTTTGATTTGTGTTTTCTTCCAAATATATACATGCATGATTTCTAGTTGACTCTATCATGACTGGAAAACTTGAAGACTAGGAGAATAAACCCGACTCAGTGTTTTATCTGAGAGAGGAAGAGAGATAGAGAGAGTGGCCCATTTTTTGTTACAATGGTGATTCACTTAAGAGCTATGGGAATTTCTTTTTTGCTTATATCAGCATTGCGTGAGATATTTTCGAATTGGTTGAGAAATTTTTGCATTCTTGGTCTGTTTATTATAGGAAAAAAGAGCGATCCATACATGGAAAATGTCGCTAACTACCGTAGAAATTGAATCGCTTGTTCAAGTTTATTTTATTCTTGACAAAATCGATATTGAGTATTTTTTTATACTCATTTTTTATGCTATTAGTTTTTGCATTATTTTAAAGTTTTAAGCTAATTTCAGTGTTACCATATAATTCAATATCAGGAATATATGTGTCAACGCCGAGTATGCATACAGAGGACCTAGCTTGGAAATATGGACGTACCACTAATCCGAGCGATAAAAGTGCAGTTTATCGACATAAGCAACACCTTGCTGGAGGTTATATGAATGCTTCAACCTGCCGAGAGTGTCTTGAACATGTAAGAGATGAGATGAAAGAATTGCTAAAGTCTGTTAAAGAAAAAAAAAAAGAACTAGCTAAGTGCATCCTAGATTTTGATATAATGATGAAGAAAAGGACGAGGATGATGATGTAGTTGAGATATCGAGAAAAAAAAGAGTTTCATCCACCAGAAGTTCTGTCAACCTTCTCGTAAGAATCCTAAGGCTAAGGGCCTAATGGACGTGTACTTCACAACAGACTCGGAAGAGTAGTGAGAAAGAGAAAGATGAAGCAATCCACGGTGTTTGAAAATGAAGAAGCAAAAAAGGGGATGGGAAATCGGGCTTGTAGTGTAATAACAAGATTTTTTTATGATGTTGGGATTGCATTCAATGCGTGAACTTCGACAGCTTTTCGGCTATGGTTGAAGCTATTGGGCAATGTGGTCCAGGTTTAAAGCCACAAAGTTATCATGAGATTAGGGTTACCTTACTACAGAAAGAGGTGGATAATACGCGTAAGTTAATGAAGGATCACGAAGAAGAGTGGGAGAAAACCGGTTGTTCGATTATGTGTGATGGTTGGAAGGACAAGAAAGAAAGGACTTTAATTAATTTTTTAGTGAATAGTCTTAGGGAAGTTTGTTTCCTCAGTCCGTTAATGCTTCCGAACATTCGAAGACCAGAGACTTGATGTATGACTTGATTAAGAAGACTGTTGAGAAGGTCGGCCAAAGAATGTGGTTCAAGTTGTCACTGAAAATGCCCCAAACAACGTAAAGGCAGGTTAGTATATTTTTACATATACTATTGCTCAGGTAACTTAAGTTTTAATAAATGTACAATATTATTAGCTAATAGATAGTTTGACTTTTAATTTCTCAATTTATTTGTAATTTTATATGATAGGCAAGTTATTGGAGTGTGATTTTCTACACTTGTTTTGGACACCATGTGCTGCGCATTGCATTGACTTGATCTTAGAGGACATATTTAAGTTACCTAAGATGAAGTCAACATTTTAAAAGGCTCTTACTTTGAACGGTTACATATGTAATCGCTCGGGTGTTTGTAAACTTGTTAAAGAAATTTGCAAGAAGAGAGTTGCTTAGGCCTGGCAAAATGAGATTTGCAACTGCCACTATCACTTTGTCAAGGATTCATGAAGAGCAAAATAACTTGAAAAAAATGTTTACATCGGAAGAATGGGCCAATAGAAAATGGTCAAAGGAGCTACAAGTCAAAAAAGTGGCAAAAATAGTATTAATGCCTTCATTTTGGAATAATGTTGTATGTACTTTAAATGTAGCATGCCCTCTTATTCCGGTACTTATATTGGTTAATGGTGAGTAAAAAAACTCCAATGGGATACATTTACAAGGCTATGGATAACACTAAAGCTGCTATTGCAAGTGATTTCCAAGGGAACGAGTTGAAATAGAAGGAAGTTTTTTAGATCATTGACAGTAGATGGAGTGTTCAACTCCATCGTCCTTTGCATGCAGCTGGTTATTTCTTGAACTCGGAGTACTATTACTCTACCCTAGACATTGAGAGTGATGAAACGGTTATGACAAGTTTGTATGATTGCATTCAAAGGTTGAACCTTGATATGGCAGTACAAGATGCAATTGACACCGAGTTGAGTAAGTATAAGAGAAAAGAGAGTCTATTTGGGAATCCTATGTCAAAGAGAATGAGAGATAGAAAAGCACCAGACACTAATTTTTTTTTGGTTTTATAGTACTCATTACAATGTATAAATTAATGAATAGTCACTTCACTTATTAGTTTTGCAATTTTTATGTATTGAATAACGAAATGGTGTGCTTCGTATGGATCATCAATGCCTCACTTGCAAAATTTTGCAATAATGATTTCGTGTCTCACTTGTAGTGCTTCTGGCTGTGAACGTAACTGGAGCGTTTTTGAGCATGTAATTCCAAGTTACAATATAATAGTAAATTTTTATGGTAAAATTTGTATTTATTTCATACGCAATGACTATTAATCAATTTGTATATTGTACTTTATAGCTTCATAGAAAGAAAAGGAATAGGCTTGAACAAAGTTGCTTGAATGATTTGGTGTTTGGGTAGAGATGGCAATTTAATCCGCACCCGCCGGATATCCGCCCCGCTCCGATCCTATAGGAGCGGGTTTTCTTGACCTTGATCGGGTCTTGGGGCGGGTACGGTAAAAAAAATTTAAACCCGCTGCGGGTGCAGGTCGGATTTGGTATTTAGTAGAATTCGCCCCGGTATCCGACCCGTACCCGCCTCGCATATTATATGATAGTTTTTATCCTAACCCTACATATAATCTTGTGCAATCTGAGCCATTGATTTCTAATTACATAAAAGGTGTGAACAAACCCTAAGCATTTTTCTCTTCTTCTCTCTTCTCACGCCTTCTTCCGCCGCACCACACTGATCGCCCCCTCTCCCCCCACCACCCCACCCAACCTTACCTTTGCCTCATCCCCACCCGCAACATGATGCTATTTAATGCCATTGCTGATCATACTGTTAGGAAGGAATTCTGTGAATGGAGAGTTACCATATGAAGACCACATATCGAGGGATAGCTCACTACCAACAAAGGCTCTTGTCACTCAGAAAGCTACCACCGATCCCACAAAAATTTTTTTAATTGAAAACTTGTTGATTTCTTCTTGCTTTTTGGCATTTGATTGAGGTCGGTCTAATTGTTGCTCGGGGTTTTGGTTTTGTTAAACCTTGTGAATGGCTAGTAAGGGCACGTCATTCCAGGTGGTGTTGGGATCCTTGTTTCTTCATGCCGCTATGCACGAGAAGTGAAAGGTGTGAGAGCATTCCGCTGTGTATATAGCCATTCCTTGCCTGGTTTTCAAATTCTGCACACACTCCACAGCCCATTCTTTTTTATATTGTTTCCAACATATATGACCTCTTGTTTATTTGGTGTAAGCAGCTTCCAAAAAGATTATCATGGGAGAAGGTCTTAAAGTAGCATTTATACTTGAAATGAACACATTAATCTGGTTATTTTGGAGGGCAGCAATTTCAACCTTAAGAAATGTGACATGACCAGCGTCTTCCAAGAGCAACTGATAACAAAAGTGGTTGTTGCGGTGGTTGGTGGATCGTGCGATGGTGGTGGTTGGTTATGCGCCGATGGTTTGTCTGTGTGTTTGCATATATATGCAGATGTGTGTTCTGGGTGTAGAACCTGGTCATTCTTCGTCGCTCCGGGGCGGATCGGAGCGTGGGCGTATTTTCTTGTACTCCATCGGATCGGGGATGGTATTCCCATCCTTTGACCCGATGGCGGGGAGGGTCGGAGTGGTAGCTTTTTGCTACCGGGGCGGGTACGGATATTGTGAAATTCGCATTTGACCCGCCCTATTGCCGTCCCTATGTTTGTGAAGTACAATAGAGCGTTAAAGCGACGACACAATTCACGTGACATAATTGATCCTATTCGATTGGATAATATTGATGAAAGTAATGAGTGGTTGCTTGGGAGGCTGCCGAACTACCATTCAAGGTCAACATCAAGAAATGTAAGACCGTCGTCAGATAGGGCTGCCACGTCAAGTAGATCTATTCCTTCAGTACACCTGGTC
The DNA here is from genome assembly GCA_033065855.1 of Escallonia rubra. NCBI lineage: Eukaryota > Viridiplantae > Streptophyta > Magnoliopsida > Escalloniales > Escalloniaceae > Escallonia > Escallonia rubra. Next base: position 224,065 of record JAVXUO010001528.1, on the reverse strand, counting down.
GATAAAGAAGATGAAGTTGAGGAGGAATCTCTACTAGACTTGGAGCCTATGATTCCTGAAACCAATAAAACAACCCTAGAGGGGGGTGAATAGAGTTTTTGAAAATTAATGGGGAGTTTAAACTAAGCACAATCACAAATCTCAAACAAACCAAGTAATACTTCAACGAAGATGCTAACTAAACAATCTTAAACAATTAAAGAGCAATACGTAAAGAGATTGAGTTAGTGATACTTGACAAGGAGATTTAAATGGTTCGGCTTGAACTACCCTCAGGCCTACATCCACCTCTTCAAGGAAGTCCCTTGCAAGAGCACTAGAATCCACTAGCAACAGTCTTCTTCCGGGTCAAGATCAAAACCCTTACAACACTTGGTGATATCCCCACACCAAGCACAAGACTTGAATCCACAAAGCTCACCCAAGACTTGATAAACCCAAGCCTTGATCACAATCCTTTTACAAAGATCAATTGTGTACAAAGAAATCCTCTTGAAAGGAAATGAGTATAAATGATGCTCTAGTACAATAGAGAGATGAGAGAATTGGTGACTTGAAGTATGCTCACTCTCAATCAAAGAATTGCTCACAAATATGCTCTCTTTAATGATGTAAAATCATGAAGATGAAGAGAGAAAAGTTTAATCTATGAGCCTTGATGTTTCTCTAATGAATGGAGGCTTAGAATGTGGTTTCCATGGTATATAATGAAGCCCCTAATCATTTATATAGAGAAGATATCAAATATAGCCGCTATGGGAAGATTTGGCATGATTTTGGGCAAAACTATCCGTTATTTTTCTCCCAACAATCAATAGAGTCGACTGCATTTCCTTGCTGCTATTTCTTGACTTTCTCGTGAAACTCCTTCTCTTATTTTGGGCATAACTTTCTCTATAAAAATTGGATTGAGGTGTCGTTTTTTGCGTTGGAAAGCTAATGAAAAGTTCTATCAAAATATGAAAATCTGAGAAAATCTGAGTGAGCTCAAAGTTCACTCATTTTCAAGAAACACACTTGTGTGAAAGGTTATGAACTCACATGCAATACACAAGGTGTCCTAAGGTCCTTTTAGGTCATTTTCATCAATCCAACCATCAAACCAAGACTAGTTACATAATAGTAAAGATCAATTATATTCGATAGTAACTTAGCCGATGCATTCTTTCTTGCTCTTTGACATTGAACTTGATGAAGCTTCCATAGCATGTCCACTATAGATTTAAGCTTCTTTGGCTTTAATCCATCTATCTAACTTCTCAAATGTGTCTTCATGAGTGTGCATGTATATACCTACTAAGAATACGCTCAAAGCACACATTAAAACATAATCAATGTGTAGTTATCATCAAAACAAGATGTAAGCCTAGGTTATCCAACCATAGGGCTAACAATTCCATTTGAAGAAAGCGTTGCCGCCTTGGCCTTTAACGATGATGAGGATGGTGGTGTTATGTTCACTTAGTGTTTGGTGATTTGCTAATTTTCAATGGATTTAGGACTTTTCTTATGTTGGAAGCTTGTTAAATTATGATGTAATGGAATTTGAAACTTTTTCTAGTGTTTGGAAGTTTGTTAATTGTCATGTTCTGATTTTTTTCATTTACATAATTTTATTGTTTTAATGCATTATTATTTATTTGTTATTATTTATTTTAATATTGCGCCTCGCTTCGAAAATGTGTGTATCTGCGCCTTGCACCTAGGCTCCAGGGACTTTTTGCGCCTTAGGTGCGATTGCGCCTTAGGTGCGCTTGCGCCTTAGGTGCGCTTGCGCCTTTAACAATACTGCTCTAGAGTAAAGGAAAAGAGAGAATCCTTTATTCTCAAACTTAAACGAATATCCATAAGCCTTAAGTTCAGAGACAGAAATAAGGTTTCTAGTCATACTGGGAACATAAACAGTATCAACTAAATTCAAATTGAAACCACTCTTCAAAACTAAACGAAGAGTTTCTACAGCTTCAACTTGAGTTTTCTTTCCATTTCCTACTAGCACATTACGGTCCCCTTGGGTTAGTTTTTTCACAAAAAAGAATCATTGCAATGAATTAGTTATGTGCACGATTGCAATTGTATCAATCCACCATGTATTTAAAGGAACATCAATTGTATAAGACTCATAACAAGTGAAAATAGATAAATTACTTTATCCTTTAGCTTTGCAAAGTGACCCTTGGGACCAGAAGGACCCTTGGTATCATAAGAGCTTGCCTTATCAGTATAGCGACCTTTGCCAAATTTCTTTCCTTTTTTCCTTTAGCAACGTTAGCACCATCAGGTTATTCGGATTTTAACCTCTCTTCTTCTTGAACACACATGGAAATCAACTTGCTCATCTTTCACTTCTCTTTCCGTGTGTTCTAGTTGATCTTAAAAGGACCAAACTGCATCGGAAGGGAAGTCATAATAAAGTGCATGAGAAAACCCTCAGAGATTTTCATGTCAAAGCCTTTTAGTTCATAAACCATATCATTCATATGTAAGACATGCTCATGAACACCATTGGATCCACTGTACTTGAGCGTAACCATTTTAGTGATCAGAGTAATATCATATGCCTTGTAAGAGCCCTGAAACTGCTCTTCAATGAGTATAGTATATCTTAGCATTTTTTGAGTCAAGAATAGCTCCGTGAATTGTAGTCGTAATGGAACCTTTCATAATCATTAGGGATGTGCAGTTGGAACGCTCCCACTTTTCATAAGCCGCCTTTTGCTCAGTGGAGCATTCAGTCGTAAGGGTAGCATGCGCGTCAACCCATAAAGCATAATCCAAATCCATAACTCTAAAAATTATGCTAATCTGCTCTCTCTATTTTCTTAAATTAGTTTCGCTCAAAAATTTACTAGAGGAAAGATAGCCAGTAGTTGCAGCAGGACTATACGTTAAATTATAACAATAATCATGCACGCTACTACCGAAAATCCACATGATGAAAATAGTTAGTTCATCATCCAACATAATAAAATAAATTGAGTAATAAACAATTTATTTGTATGGAAAAGGTAAATACACAACTTTTTTCCAAGGAAAATATATCACATCACTTATAACCTTTCATTGGGCCGATTATTAACATTTAATTGATTTTTTACCCTTAGCAATTTGGAAATCATTACAAGCAACATGAGCACAAATTATATCACTGTTCGACAGAAAAAAATTTGGCACATGCAACTTAATATTTCCTTTCTTTATGCTTAAAGATTAAAATATAATCCTTCGTTCGGCCGATTTATATTTTAATTAATAAGCGTAACGTGATGCGATTTTATCATAATCTTAACTTATAAAAGACAATAAACTTCTATTGGGCCGCTTACTGCCAAAATAAGTAAGAACTACTAATTATTCAAGTTCATTATCATAGTCTAGATATGCCAAACGAAGCATAAGATTTTAGCATGATCTTATAATTTTAGATTAATTCTTGAAATTATATTAATATTGCATGTTATATTCATTATCTCAAAATAAACTAATATTAAAATATTTAAAGAGGCGAAAACAGGCACAAATTTGGTGGCAGAAAGTAGGGCCTACACAACACGCCGTTTATGGCTCAATTTTCAACGCCACAAGGACCAATGCAGCAGGCCAGAAAACAGGCCCAAAACAGCTAAAGGAATATGTTGCCTAATTCTGGCCAAACAGGCCCAAACCTCTAACAGAATATAAGGCTTAATTCTGGCCTAACTCTGCAGGCCCATTTAGGTTCAACATGGTTCTAGGCCCTTCAACACACCACCATAAGGCCACAAAAGCCCAATTTCACTGGGCCATCTAAAAGACCATTATCAAGCCACACGACTACTTTGTCAGCCCAAATTTTCTAATCTCCAACGCCAATAAACAAACGGCCACTCGGCCGAAGCCGGCCAACAGGCCACACACAAAAAAATAAAATAAAATAAGAACCAAAAAAATAAATAATTGATCAACGTGACTCTAATACCACATGTTAAATTAATTCATTTATCTTGACCCCATAATCAAGACCGTTAAAATCTTACAATAGTATAAACATAAGAAAGAACAATAGGGTTTCGGACTCACCGGAATAAAAAAAGATCATAAATTGCCAAAAGCTTTATTTCGATGATGAAAGAACACCAAGATGCGGAAGCGAACGCATCTCCTTTGGTATTGATATTCAATACTCTTCTCTATTATGGAATAGAGTTGTGTATTTTTTTGTTAATCTAGGAGGCAAAAGAGTAGCAAAACATTATGATGCTTTAACCTCTAAAAAAAATAGATATTTATTTAGAGAGAGTAGTGAGATCAACCCTAAACTTGCCAAATCTCAATCGTCAACCAAAGTTAAGAAAATTAGGATCTATAAGCCTTTTATACACCATGAATTAATAGTGTATTGGATGTTAAATTTAATTAAGCCCATAATGTTATTTAGCTAATTTAATTTATTAATGTTCAAGTCAAATAAATAGTCAACATTAGTATGACTCGTTAGGTCACCTAATTGGATTGAACCGATCAAATGCAACACTATCGGTCGACAAAATCAATCCCCTGGAGTCCCTGCTCTAAGTAATGGACGGCATTGGTCTAAAACTTTTCCCATGCTTTTGATGTTAACCGCAGCGCTAGAAATTCTTAAATGGGGAGGGACGCATTCATATGGTGTTGTCAATTGGAGCTACAGGATTTGACTTTAATGAAATGGGTAGGAGGAGATTACAAAGAGAGTGAAAGGAAATTTGGAGGCATTTACATTAAAATTCATTTCAAGTAGGACCAAGTGACCAACAATGTGGTGTCTTGACCATGTCAATCACAATGTGGTGGGCTTTTATTGCCTTGAATATTAAAAATGAGCTACGTTGTTTTTCAGACAGAGCTACACACTGGAGATAGACTTTCAGGTCTCTTATCCCTCCTAATCAGTGGGCAATAGTGTTAAACCGTATGGAGAAATCTATCACAAGTCTTTTGGTGCAAAGCTAAAGAGACTTCATATTTCAATGAACAAGTCTCAGGATATTGTCAATCTATCGTCAATTGATTTTGAGTTATGTTACTTTCACACGGCATCCGAGTGCGTTGATCTAGGTCTGGAGACGTTCAAAATTTCGTAATCCAACACCGATCAATTTAGTTCATCATCATGTTTGACGTTTTAAAAACGAAGTCTGACCATGTGTGAGTCACCTTACTCAATAAATATATTCCTACATGGAAGAAACAAGAAAGTACTTCAACATGCAAGTCCTGTGATCTTCCATCCATTACTAGTTGGTTATGAATAAAATGCTTTCACAACTCAAAATGGCAAGTGCTCAATTTTTTCCCGAGTGACAGGGCTCGCAGTTTGCCAAATTAAAGCTTTCTAAGGAGTCCCAACTGTCTAGAATAATAGTGAAAGTAGGATTTCTTTCCGTTATCTTGCATGTTTAATATTCTGAATTAATTTACTTAAAGTTATAAACAAATTTGACCTCTACCTCCACGTTCAAGGATGTTGAATTCTAACAAGAAGATGATAGGGGCAACTTTGCCTCAAAACTTGATGTTTTTCCTCCAAGACAAGTTAGTCTTGGAAATCTTGCTTTACACAACCGTGCCAGATTGCCTAAGGGCGAGTTTGGCATAGGTTATTGTTGTGATTTTTCCTCGTCTTTCTTAAAATTCATGTCATTACCAGATTGGAGTTACACAATTTATCCAAGACACAGAGTTATGAGAAGTAATGGCTAATGCTAAAGTTGAACTCCAAGTGGAGCTATGAGAAATAGGTCCTTTGGTTTACGAAGAAGGTAGATTTTCAAATAGGTTTACGAAGCGTCGGGTTGTGGATTAATAGGGATAATAACAATCAATCTTATTTTCCTATTTGGGGTCATGACACACGCAATTCACATGTAAAATTAAAACTAAAAATTAACAAAAACTATGAGAGAAACTAAACAAAACTACGTCCATATCAAATCAAATAATTTATAAAAAATTGATATTATAAATAGTATACATGGCCGCGATACTTTGAGCGAGACTTTGTGTCCACAACACCTTACCATTTTAGTGTGATGGAGAGAAAGGAAGTCTTTTTTATAAAAAATAAAAACAGTCTTCCCATACAACATATTCAGCCCTCCAAGAAATGGGAAGATCTTATCCTCTTCTCCTACTGTGTAACATTGGTTGTTTTCAATACCCATTGTTTTGGCTGTCCCTTATCTTAATCGAACACTTCCTTATAGTGGAATCAAATCTCTCAATTTATTTTTTACAATTTTAACTCCTGCCTCAGTTGGATCAAACATTCTCTCAATACTTATTCACCGACAAAAATCATCCCTAAACTTGTTCTCCCCCACCTTCAGCGCCTAAGTTCTAATTTTTTTACCGACAGTTTGAGTGAAGAAGAAGTTTTCCAGTTTTCTTTAGCAGAAAAAAATAGTTAGTTCATCATCTAATATAATAAAATAAATTGAGGGATAAACAATTTATTTCTATGAAAAAGGTAAATACACAAAACCTTTTTTCAAGGAAAATATAACATATCACTTATAACCTTCCGTTGGACCGATTATTAACATAAAAGTGATTTTCCACCTTTAACAATTTGAAAATCATTACAAGCAATATGAGCACGAATTATATCACCGTTGGGCAGAAAATAATTTGACCCATGCAACTAATCTGTCTGCTTAAAAATTAAAATATAATCTTCCATTGGGCCGATTAATATTTTAATTAGTAAGCGTAACATGATGTTGTTTTATCATTATCTCAACTTATAAAAGACCATAAACTTCTGTTGGGCCGCTTACTGCAAAAATAAGTAAGAACCACTAATTATTTCAAGTTCATTATCGTAGTCTAGACATGCTAAACGAAGCATAAGGTTTTAGCATGATCTTGTAATTTTAGACTAATTCTTGAAATTATATTAATATTGACACATTATATTCATTAGTATTCCAAAATAAACCAATATTTAAATAGGCGAAAATAGGCACAAATTTGGTGGCAGAAAATAGGGCCTAATTCGCATGGCCTAAAGGCCTACACAGCATGCCTTTTACAGCCCAATCTTCAACGCCACAGGGACCAATGCGGCAGGCCAGAAAACAGGCCCAAAACAGCTAACATAATATAATGCCTAATTCTGGCCTAACAGAATATAAGGCTTAATTCTGGCCCAACTCGGCAGGCTCATTTAGGTTCAACATGGTGCTAGGCCCTTCAAAACACCACCATGAGGCCACAAAAGCCCAATTTCACTGGGCCATTTAAAAGACCATAATCAAGCCACATGACTACTTTTTCAGCCCATTTTTTTGCAATCTCCAACGCCAACAAACGGACGGCCACTGGCCAATAGGCCACACCAAAAAAAAAAAAAAAAATTCAAGAACCTAAAAAAATGTATGTTCATGCAATTGATCGCCGTAGCTCTGATACCACATGTTAGATTAATTCATTCATCTTGACCCCGTAATCAAGACCGTTAGAATCTTACAACAGCATAAACATAAGAACAATAGGGTTTCGGACTCACCGGAATCGAAGAAGGCCATAAATTGCCAAAAGCTTTATTTCAATGATGAAAGAATGCCAAGATGCGGAAACGAACTTATGCCCTTTGGTATTGATCTTCACTACTCTTCTCTATTATTAATGATATAATATATTTTTGTATTTTTCTGTTAACCTAGGTAGCAGGCAAAAGAGTAGCAAAATATTATGATGCTCTAGCCTAAAAAAAAGGAAGAGATATTTATATAGAGAGAGTAGTGGGATCAACCCTAAACTTGCGAAATCTCAACCATCCATCAAAATTAAGAGATTATGCTCTAAAAGCCTTTTATAGACCATAAATTATTAGTGTATTGGATGCTAAAATTAAATAAATCTATAATGTTATTTAGTCAATTTAATTAATTAATGTTCAAGTCAAATAAATAGTTAACATTAGTATGATCCGTTAGGCCACCTAATTGAATTAAACCGATCAAATCCAACACTATCGGTTGACAGATCAATCCCCACGAGTCCCTGCTCTAAGTAATGGACGGCATTGGTCTAAAACTTTTCCCATGCTTTTAATGTTAACCGCAGCGCTAGAAATTCTTAAATGGGGACGGACGCATTCATATGGTGTTGTCAATTGGAGCTACAGGATTTGACTTTAATGAAATGGGTAGGAGATTACAAAGACAGTGAAAGGAAATTTGGAGGCGTTTACATTAAAATTCATTTCAAGTAGGACCAACAATATGTGGTGTCTTGACCATGTCAATCACAATGTGGTGGGATGTGATTGCCTTGAATATTAAAGATGAACTACGTTGGTTTTCAGACACAGCTACACAATCGGAGAGACTCTTTCAGGTTTCTTATCCCTCCTAATCAGTGGACAATTAGTGTAAGCCGTAGGCGGAAATCTATCCCAAGTCTTTTGGTGCAAAGTCAAGAGACTATGCTATCTAAAGATGAGATATGTTATTCGATGCTAATTATATGCGCTCAAGTAAACTCAAATTCTTCTTTGAAGTGGTACATTTGTCTTCTTATCGGAGACATTGTTAAGTGGGAGTTCACCGTTCACCACATAACTCGTAGTAATAATTAAAGAGAGCTCGCCAGCTGAGCAATAGATCAACAAAAGACCGGTGCAGACTTGCACACGGCCTGTCGAGAAGATAAATCCGCTTTAGTCAAATATTACTTAATATTTCAATGAACGAGTTTCAGGATATTGTCTATTCATCGTCAATTGATTTTGAGTTCTGTTACTTTCACACGGCATCCCAGTGCATTGATCTAGGCTTGGAGACATTTGAAATTTCGTAATCCAACACTGATCTATTTAGTTCATCATCATGTTTAACGTTCTAAAAGTGAAATCTGACCATGTGTGAGTTACCTTACTCAATAAATATATTCCTATGTTGAAGAACCAAAAAAGTACTTCAATATACAAGTCCTGTGATCTTCCATCCATTGCTAGTTGGTTATGAATAAGATGCTTTCACAATTCAAAATGGAAAGCGTTCAATTTTTTCCTTGATTGCTTTGCCTCAAAGCTCTTCATGTCAACTTTCTAGAATAATAGTGAAAGTAGGATTTTTTTTCCCGTTATCTTGCATGTTTAATATTCTGAATTAATTTACTTAAAGTTATAAACAAATTTGACCTCCACCTCCACGTTCAAGGATGTTGAATTCTAACAACAAGACGATAGGGGCAATTTTGCCTCAAAACTTGATGTTTTTCCTCCAAGACAAGTTAGTCTTGGAAATGTTGCTTACATAACCGTACCAGATTGCCTAAGGGCGAGTTTGGCATAGGTTATTGTTGTGATTTTTCCTTGTCTTTCTTAAAATTCATGTCATTACCAGATTGGAGTCACGACAGACACAATTGAGAAGTAATGGCGAATGCGAAAGTTAAAAATGGAGCTATGAGAAAACTATGAGAGAAACTAATTTTCAAATACGTTCACGAAGCGTCGGGTTGTGGATTAAGAAGGATAATAACAGTCAATCACATCTTCCTATTTGGGGTCATGACACACACAATTCATGTGTACAACTAAAACTAAAAATTAACAAAAACGATGAGAGAACTAAACAAAACTACGTCCGTACCGAATAATTTGTAAAAAAAAATTGACATTGCATACATTGCATACAGCTCTCCTAGAAATGGCAAGATCTTATCCTCTTCTCCTGCTGTGTAACATTGGTTGTTGTTTTCAGTACCCATTGGTTTGGCTGTCCCTTATCTTAATCATACACTTGCCTGTGGTGGAATCAAATCTCTCAATTTATTTGGTACCATTTTAACTCTTATCTCAGTTGGATCGAACATTCTCTCATACTTATTCACCGACAAAAATCATCCCTAAAACTTGCTCTCATATGTAGCACTTTCAGCGCCCAAGTTCTACAGATTTTTTTACCAACGGTTTGAGTGAAGCATAAGTTTTCCAGTTTTCTTTAGCAGAAAAAAATATTTTTCTTTTTTTGGAAAAAGGCAAAGCTTCAGAAAAAGATTATATCAGCTTCTTTCATTAAAAAAAAAGGGGGGGGGGAAGACTGTAGATGTTGGGCGCATCTGATCAAAGCTAAAACAAAACAACAAGTAGAATAACATGACACAAAACAAAACAAGACAAAACAAAAGAAAGCAGAGGCTATGCAGGGAATGGCTCACATGATACCTTGGGATCTGAGAAGGCGAGAGAGTCAAAGATGGGTGACGGGAGAAAACGATAAAATTGGGGACTCTGTTTCCCTGACAGGTGAGAGGAGAGGAGAGGAGACGAAAGGGACTACTAAAATTAGAGGTGTGACCGACCGTGGGATTCAGTACTTCGGCCCTTTCCCTTTTTCTTGTTGCAGCCTTTTGCCCTTCCAAAATTTTCCTGTCTCTTTCCTTGTGATTCAATACTGAATTCTCCACTTGTTAACACTTGCACTTTATTTTTGTGGTTAGAAATGTGAACTAGTGTTAATCACCCACCTTTTTTTTTTTTTTTTTCCATCTTTGGGTCCTGAGTGGATTATCTTCTTCTTGAAATTTTTTGTTCGGCTGGTTATGGACGTGGCTGCCAGGATTTTGGGTTTGTGGCTGTATGTGGTGGCCGTTGAGAAGAGCGCTGATTCCGACAAAGTTCAAGCGTTATTAGAATTTGATTCGATTTGATAAGTTTACTCTCTTATAACGAGTAAAATAGTCATTGACAATTTTAACTAATTAGACTCGATACAAGAAGAAATCATCCTAAAAAGATAGTCACTGACATCCATACCGACTAAAGGTTTTAGCAATCTACACATCCTAAAAAGATTTTCACCAATCTCATTACAATTCATAGAACCAAAACCATTTCTCGTCAAGTCAAAAAGATTCTAACACCCCAAAGCCTAATCGTCTGCTTAATCGAATGGCCAGCAACGGCTAGCCGTTCGATTGGGCACGCCCAGTCAAACTCGTCTAGTCGAACTTACGTCATTGACCTAATATTATTTTTGCGAGATTAATTTAAGCATTGATAGATTGGTGCTTGGTATTTCACTTGTAACCCAGATATGATTTTGGAGTTGCTGGTGGCGATATTATCTCGGATGACTTTGGTTCCTGAGATCCATGGCAGACTGGTTTAGTACTAGGTGATGAAAGGAGGAAGTGGTAGTCGTGGGGAAGTGGAGGTGGTGATGCTCAAAAACTGAGAAAGGGAGGTTGGGAAGAGGACTGCTTTTTGTCATAGTGGTAAAGGGAGGCGATGGTTATGGTTGGTCGGAGTGCTGGAAGTGAGATAAAGAGGAGGAAGGGAAATGATGATGGGTCTATTAAGGAAAAGATTACAAGTCCAACCAGAAGAAACGTAAATATAAAAGATTATTATAAAAGTTTTACCTCCAAATAAAACGTGAAGAATATTTTTCAAGACAGTTCTAAATGAAAGAATATAAAAAAAAAAAAAACCTCAGCCTAGCCTAGGTGAATCCAAACAAGTTGCAAGGCACGGAAAGGTGAAGTCTACGTACATATTGTGTGGATCCAAAAGGCCATTCCTGGGAGGTGTGGGGTCTACTCCCCACCAACCATGTGACTGGCATCGGCCCAACACTTGCATTCCTACGTCAGATCTTCATTTTAAGCGTAATTTCACGCGCCGCTTCACTCTTTCTCTCTCCTTTACTTTTTTCCTTTACGGTGGCCAAAAATTTAGTACGATCCAAATTTGTGACAATTAAGGTGATGATGTCTCTTTAAAACTTTATTCCATCAAGAAGTTGTATCGTAAATTTGGGAGAGTTAGAAGATACTTTGAAACTTGATACTTTGAACGTGCATGAGCCCTCTCTTTATGAAATATAATGCATTTATTGTTCTTCTTTGAAATATAGTTCAATGGTATGATTGTGTCCCTCTTATCAATGGAATTCTTTGCGTGATCATAAAGTTTGATTTGTTCGATACAAGCACCAAAAATAACTCCGATTGATGATATAAGAATCAGGTGTTTAATCCATACTTAAAGTGATGAAAGATCCGATCCATTAACCTCACTCCTTTTAAAACTTTACTCCAACAGCTTTTGACGTCACAATTCATTTATCATATTGCTAAGTGCAAAAATGTCGAAACCACCGATTACAATTTCTTAACGTAGAATTCGATAGGACTAGAAGTTATTTTCTCGTGCAATGCAATTCTGCAACCTAATTAAACCTATTCCAAATCATTTAATGATAAATTATGACCAACTCACTATGACTCGTAACAGAATGTGTAGACAGTCGCTTAAAACTCGCGTGACAGCTTCTTTCGTGGGTCGCGGATGTGCCCTGTTTGCGGTTCCTATCAATGGGCCCTTTTGTCCGGGCTCCTTGGGCGTGTGTGCAGGCCATGGGTCCCACGTGAAAAGCACCTTGTTTTCAGGGCCCACTTAAGTCACCTTTTCCCTCTGCTTTGAGCTGTCCTTGGGTGGTAGCCCACATAGCCCAGCCCGAGGAATCCCTTAAAGGTGTCAGCACCACATGCTGCCAAACCGGAGTTTGAAATTTGCGCCCTTGCTTGATATGTTAAGTTTATTTTTTTACATTTAAAAGGTGTCTTTTTAAGATTATTCGAAAAAAACGATTTAGTCTATGTTAACGTTAAAGTTGGGTCGAAAGTTATCCGTGCTGTCTAGAGTAAAAAAAAAAAAAAAAAAAAAATGTTGTCATTATGCTTTTCACCATTTAGCTTGGCATCTGATTCCTCTTCGAAAAAGTTGTACTAATATTTACCCGACAATTCAAATGTAGTTATGAAGTTTTTTCACACAACTAAAAGTGCTTTGTTGTCGTTAAAAAGAAACTTCGTTAATATTTTAGTGTTCATCTTAGAATATAGGCGTCGTACTACTCAATCCCTCACAACTAGCCAATGTGAAACTAGGGTGGCAATGGTTAGATTTATTAGAAGTTTGACATCCTTCGGCCAAGCCTTGCAGCTCCCAACCCACATCGTAGACCCTCGCCATGCCCTCATACTAGGTGGCCATTGATAGTTTTTTTTTGGGAAACCAAAAGATTTTATTTAATCAACATCTCTTTGAGTCGCACATTGTAGGGGATTCTCTCACATACATTACGATACCATAGGATGAAAAAAAACACTGGCTAGTGATTTCATACATTTGCTTGTTTTGCCATTAAGTCCATACAAAAGTACGTATAACTAATAAGTAATTCATCACTACTCTATATTACCTGCAAAGGTATGATTCATGGGTTAATTAAAAGAGTTATCACAATGAGAATGTAATTTACTAGATATTAATTTATCCAAGTACATAACATACATGTTGCTCTAATTAGCTTTTGTCATATCAGCGAATGAAATGTATATTTGGATATCCTCCCCACCCTACCCACATTTTTTCCTTTCGTTTAGCTAGGAGTTATTCAGGAGCATTGTTCGGCAATGAGTTCGACACATATTTTTTTTAACTCGTCTACGAGCGGAAAGTGACTTGTGATTACGCAGAAAACTAAACACGGGTAAACGAGAGAATAACATAATTGCTGGTTAAGAAGCAAAAAGTTAATGCAAATTAGAAATTCTACAAAAAATCAAGTCATGTTCACTTAGCTGACCCATCTAGGGTAGGGAAATAGCTCACTCGAGTTAAGGGAAAATTAAGATGAAGGTAAATCCCTCCATTACCACCAGGATTATATAATTCTTGAGTCGTTGGTTATATGAAGAGGAAAAACGGTCACAAATTTTTGCCTAGGGTTCTTCCAGCAGTGTAAGATAATCCATTTGCCTTTGTTCAGTTGCCAAAGTAAGCATCAAGGTGTGTCATCTTGTTCCACAGATTAAGCCAGGACTTCCTCAGTTTTGGTTGAATCACATTGTCACTTTCTAAAGCTAGCCCGTAGACATATATATTGAGTAAAGAAAACGAAGGCACAAAGCTCAAGCTACTCTTTATTATACTCTGCTTATCACTCTCTTTCAAGATGATGATGCATAAATCAAACCTAGTTTAGAATCTAAGCATTGATTAATGCAAGTGTTAGTACGTAGTTTCTTATCCCAATAACTTCAGTTTGATTCGAAGAGACGTGGAGCCTTCATATTTGCTAATCACATTGATTTGAGTTTGGTGGTGGTGGTGGCTACGCTATAAAAATGTCAGAGAATAAACCTAGGATCAGCTGCAAATAAGCCATACAGATGTGTTTGTCTGAGAATATGTCACAAATGATAACTGGTGTAGTTGAAATTCTAGTGTGACTGAGGATAAGAAAGATCAGGGAACAAGTGAAGCATTGTCTATCCAAAACAAGCAGAAGACTCCAAAGATTTCAGTAAGATTTCTGATGCATTGATTATCATCACACGTTTCAACTTTACTTTCACTTTTATAGTCAACATGGAAAGGGAGCGATAGTGCACCATTTTTTTTCTTTTTCAAGAAGCAAAGAGATTTAGAGTTCTCGCCAAGCTTCTGGCTAACCAGTATTTCTCGTAAAGAAAATCGTCCACCTTGATACTGTCGGATGCGTGTGAAACGTATATATAGAAGGATTTGAGCAGCACTCATAAATGGGAATCAGCAAAGAAATAAATAAATTACCACTCCATTTGCCTGAAAAATATAAATGTAAAATGCTAATTATAATGAAGATCGCTTTAAGGTCCAATTTTCTTTTTCTCCATCAAGTTCTCTTTTCATTAATCTCGGGATAAATTTCTTGTTATCATTGGCAAGAGACTCTCTAACATATTATAACCCAAAGAAGCGGATTATAAAGAATTGCAAGATTATGCTTCAAGGTACATATAATGTAGTACAAAGGCTAAGATTAAGGTGGCATCTGGCATGTGAGGTTCCAATCAAACATGAAACCCTTAGCTGTATTGTTGGCTCCTGAGAAACATTCACAAGGATAGCTCTGCGGGAATCTATCAGCCATGAATATATCGATTGTAGTTTGCGTAATAGTATGAAAAGAAGCAAGAAAATTGGTGTTTGTGCTATGACATGCTATTTTTTTTTTATCAAAATACATGATACTTGGAAACCGTGACATTTTGACACAAGAAGAAAGAAAAAGAGAAAAGATTCATGTGAATAGTACAGTTTGACTCCTCTACTTGGGGCGCTGAGAAATTTTTTCTTCTCTATGTTAACTTGATGAACTGAAATAACACCCCCCCAGTTTATTCAGTACTGCACATCAAACAGGACTTTTATAGGCTCAATGAAATGACAGTAATACCCTTATGTCCCCAACCTATCTTGGTCGGACCGAAGGGCCCATTGGGGTTCCTGCTTCGTGCAAACATGTCAATAGATTCAACGGTCACTTTTTCAACACATCGAACTGGTCAGCGCGCGCACACTCAAGTCACGTGCGTTTTTCGTTACGCGCGTCTTGAGCGCGACTTAGACACAATTTATTTCGCGTTGACGTCACTCATGCTAGCGTGATCGTCACACCGAGACCACCATAGAACCTTTTCACCAAAAACATCGGTCGACGGCGCACTTGGAGCAACGGGGTCAAGGGGCAAATGGCCTTGGCCAACCCCAGGGGGTCGGCCTCGGCCTCCATGAGGGGTTGGCCTCGGCCATTTTCCCCCGGTGGTACACCCTTTCATGCAAACCCCTTTGCACACTTTTTTCGCTTTGTATGTTTCGTATGTGACTCTGGCACCTTGTTCATCATGTGGGTACGATTCTTGGTAGCACGCTCTTCGCAACACAACTTCCGGATTCGCTATTGCCCATCAAAACGCCTACCGTCGGCGCGCCCGAAGTTCACCGAAAGGGAGGAGTGGCCTTGGGCTCCTTCATGGGAGTTGGCCATTTGGCCTTGGCCACCCTAGGGTCGGCCTTGGCCTCCTACGGGCCTTGGCCTTGGCTTTCCCCCCATTTTTGGCCTATGGCCTTTCCCACAGCTCGCACTTATTTTCTTGAGTCTTTGCACCTCCGTGATGTTTACAGACGTACGCACATCAACCTTGCGACGTCCGTCGTACATCAACCTCGCGATGTCCATCGTCCGCGACCGCACACTGCTCCCGCGATGCCCGTCGCCCAAATTCGTGAGCTACAGTCGAATGACCCGTCGCCGACAATCGCATACCATCACTCCCAACTTTGTCATTACTACATGTTGCATTCATTATTTTGTTATAACATGCACACTTAACTCACATCCCGTCTTCGGGACACACGACACGCCCCGTCTCCACGACGTTCGTCGCCGCGCCCGTGCGCCATTGTCATGATACGTGCCCCCGACACCAAGCATTGCTCCGCAACGTTCGTCACCCCGATGACGCCAGTCGTCCGGGCGTCATCTCTGTGACCCCCGTCGCCTGGACGTCATCTCCGCGACCCCGGTCACCCGTGCTCCGACTCCACGATCGCGTTCCTGTGCCCATCGTCGTGTCCTTAAGTCAACACCCAAGCATTCCAAGGTCTCAGCAGGTGGTGCACGAGGTGGCTCGAGCCACTAACTCTTCACCTTTGTCATTCAAAGACGACATGAACGACTTTTTGGCCAAACAACATCAAAAATCTCCCTAACTGTTTATGCATGCTGCGCCTACTCGGGTTGCCCCTCCGCGCACACCACACGCAGGGGGCTTATGTTCCCAACCTATCTTGGTCAGACCCAAGGGCCCACTGGGGTTCCCACTTCGCACAAACACGTCGATAGATTCAACAGTCATTTTTTCAACGCATTGAACTGGTCAGCGCACGCACACTCAAGTCACATGCATTTTTCGTTCCGCGCTCCTTGAGCGCGACTTAGGCACAATTTAATTCGCGTTGACGTCACTCATGCTAGTGCGATCGTCACACCGAGACCACCTGAGAATATTTTCACCAAAAACATCGGCCGACGGCGCACTTGGAGCAACGGGGTCAAGGGGCAAATTGCCTTGGCCAACCCCAGGGGGTCGGCCTCGGCCTTCCCCATGCCTAGGGGGTCAGCCTCGGCCTCCATGAGGGGTTGGCCTCGGCCATTTTCGCCCGGTGGTTCACCCCTTCGTGCAAAACCCTTTTTGCACTTTTTTCACTTCGTACGTTTCGTATGTGACTCTGGCACCTTGTTCATCATGTGGGTACGATTCTTGGCAGCACGCTCGTCGCAACACAACTTTTGGATTTGCCATTCCCATCAAAACACCTACCGTCGGCGCGCCTGAAGTTCACCGAAAGGGGGGAGTGGCCTTGGGCTCCTTCATGGGAGTTGGCCATTTGGCCTTGGCCACCCCTAGAGTCAACCTCGGCCACCTCAGGGGGTCGGCCTCAGCCTCCTATGGGCTTTGGCCTTGGCCTTCCCCCCATTTTTGGCCTATGGCCTTTCCCACCGCGCGCACTTATTTTCTTGAGTCTTTGCACCTCCGCAATGTTTATGGACGTTCGTACATCAACCATGCGATGTCCATCGTACATCAACCTCACGAAGTCCGTCGTCTGAGACCGCACACTGCTCCCACATGCCCGTCGCCCAATGTCGCGCTCTACCGCCGAATGACCCGTCGCCGACAACCGCATACCATCACTCCCAACTTTGTCATTACTACATGTTGCATTCATTATTTTGTTATAACAGGCACACTCAACTCATATCCTGTCTTCAGGACACATAGACCTGGCAAAAAAAGACCCGTACCCGCGGGTCGATCCGTACCCGGCCAAAAACCCCGGGTACGGGTACCTATTTTGGAGACCCGCTGAAATCAGACCCGTACCCGGACCGGACCGTAATTTTCGGGTCATTCCGGATCGGGTACGGTTTACCCGGGATACCCGTGTTTTGTATTATATAAATGAGTGTTAGGGTTTTCACTTTTCATTCACCACTCTCTTCTCTTGCGCCGCTCTTCGCCTCTTCCCTCTCTCTCTCTCTCTCTCCTCTCCCCCTCTCCCCCACGGCGCTGCTCTCCTTCTCTCATGACAGCGCTGCTCTCCTTCTCTCACGACAGCGCTGCTCTCACCCCGGCCCTGCTCTGTCACGACGGCGCTTCTCTCCATCGACGACCGATCTACGCCAGATCCTCTCACGACGTCGCTCTCTATATCGACGTCCAAACTACGCCAGATCCGTCGCAGATCTGCCTCCAATGTCTCCGGCGCCACGTCTCTGCAACATCTCCGGCGCCACGTCTCTGCAACATCTCCGGCGCCACGTCTCTGCAACATCTCCGGCGCCACCTGTCCGATCATGAAAGGGATAGTACAGAACTTACACCAAAGTCCGAAGTGGTCTCCGATCGACTTTGTTACGCTTTTTGAGTTTAGTAGATAATGTTTTTTTCCAGATCTATTTGTGTTTATGTTTTGTATGTATTAAGTGTTTTTCTGCTGTGCTTCGGATTGAGATGATTGTATTATTGTATATGCTTATTGTGTTCAGATCGAGTGTTCTTATTGTGTTCGGATTGAGATGATTGTGTTAGATTTGAGATCTAAGATGATCATTTCCCAAATGAATTGTAGAAATTAAATTAGAGAATGTGTAGTAATAAAAAAAGAAGGAAAAAACACTCCAAAAGAATTAGTTTCAGTGAATAATCTGGTAATAAAAAAATAAAAATAATAAATAATTTAAAATAAAAATAATAACAATTTACCCGCGGGTAATATCCGACCCGCCTTGGTAGGGTACGGGCACTAAAAAGCTCTACCCGGGAAAAACCGGGTAAATTTTACCCGGCCCGTTTTTATCCGGACCCGGCCGGATTTTACCCGTACCCGGCGGGTTTACCCGTTTGCCAGGTCTAAGGACACACGACGCGCACCCATGCGTCATCTCGGCGACGTTCGTCTCCGCGCTCGTGCGCCATTCTCATGATACGTGCCCCCGTCACCAAGTATTGCTCCATGACGTTCGTCACCGCGTCCGTGTGCCATTCTCATGATACGTGCCCCCGGTACCAAGTGTTGCTCCGCGATGTTCGTCACCGCGCCCGTGCGCCATTCTCATGATACGTGCCCCCGACACCAAGTATTGCTCCGTGACGTTCGTCGCCACGCCACTTTCATAACATGTGCCCCCGGCACCGGGTATTGTCTCATGCCGTTGGCATTGCGCCCATGCGCCACAATCAATGTCTCATGTCGTTGGCACCTCGCCCATGCACCACAATAATCTTACTTACTTCCAGGGGGATCCGTTCGTAGTGCTCCGGCACGAGGACCCTTCGCAGCGGGATGGACTCGTTTTCACAAAGTCATCGCCGCCACGGGATGGGCTCACAAACTTAAAGCCATCACCGTCACAATCAAGGGGGGCTCCGACACGAGGACCCCTCGCAGCAGGATGAACTCACAACCTTAAAGTCATCGCCGCCACGGGATGGGCTCAAAGCCTTTAATCCATCGCCGTCACAGTCACGGGCGGCTCCGGCCTGAGGACCTCTCGCAGCGGGATGGACTCACAACCTTAAAGTCATCGTTGCCACGGGATGGGCTCACAACCTTAAAGCCATCACCGTCACAATCACGAGCGGCTCCCGCACGAGGACCCCTCGCAGTGGGATGGACTCACAACCTTAAAGCCATCGCTGTCATAATCACGGGGGGCTCCGGCATGAAGACCCCTCGCAGCGGGATGAACCCACAACCTTAAAGTCATCGTCGCCACGGGATGGGCTCACAACCTTAAAGACATCGCTGTCACAATCACGAGGGGCTTCGGCACGAGGACCCTTCGTATCAGGATGGACTCATAACCTTAAAGTCATCACCGCCATGGGATGGACTCATAACTTTAAAGCCATCGTCGTCACAATCACGAGGGGCTCCGGTACGAGGGCACCTCGCTGTGGGATGAACTCATACCTTAAAGTCATCGCTGCCACGGGATGAGCTCACAACCTTAAAGCCATCACCGTCACAATCACGGGGGGCTCCGGCACGAGGACCCCTCGCAGAGGGATGAACTCACAACCTTAAAGTCATCACCGCCACGGTATGAGCTCACAACCTTAAAGCCATCGCCATCACAATCACGGGGGGCTCCAGGACGAGGACCCCTCGCAGCAGGATGAACTCACAACCTTAAAGTCATCGCCGCCACGGGATGGACTCACTACCTTAAAACCGTCGCTGTCACAATCACGGGGGGCTCCGGCACGAGGACCCCTCGCCACGGACATTAGGCACTGAGCTGCGACCATGTCCACTCATGTTGTTGTTGATCGTCGACACCACCAGGACAATGACCCACGGTCACTCTGGGACGGGAGCAGGTCCTTAGAGGGCATCGCGCCTAGTCTGCCTAGCAGTTGGCTACAGGGGCAACCCTCACATTTGTCAGGTTCTATGCGCGTCTCTTCACGCACCTTGTGGGATTCAATAAGGGCTTGGATCGGTGGCTGGGGCAACGGGCTTACTCTGATCATGATGTGGTCAGTCTTCTCAGGCAGGTAGAGCGACGTTGTGCGAGGCAGGTAACACGAATTTGGGAATCGGCAGTCCAACAGAGAACTGGTATTTTAGGACCCCCTGGTGATGTGTCACTCCCAGGGGACGACATGTGGCACTTTATGACATAAGCACATTGTTTCCTATAAATAGTGAACTTTATGACTAAAAAAAGAGACTTATTCTTCATTCTCACAAAATCACTTTCTCACTCTAGAATTTTAGAGCTCTTGGACTCTAGAGGGAGAAACACAAAATTGGACATAACTTTGGACCGTAACATTGGACCCCGACTCGGACCCTGACTTGGACTGTCAACTACCGGCCTTGTTCGTCTCAGCCTTGTCTTCGCAGCACTGCCACTCCTCACGGCCTGTCTGGGAAGCCTTGATCTCTGCCCTTACTCCGCCCTCACTGTCTCTCACTTTGCATACTTGGAAGCTGACTCGGACTGCAGCCTTTGTGGCACCTCCACGTAGGTACGAACCCACTTTCCTTGGCATCACCTTCCAACCCTTCTCTCACTTTCATCACCTCACCCACCCATAATTGTTTCCCACTTCCACTGCAACCCCCATCTCGCATCCCCACCCTTAACCACACCCGCACCCCCCACACACTCACATTGAACATATATGTGAGGGCGTGCGCGCGCATGCACAGACACAAACCCACACCTACCATGGTGTCAGCCCCCCCAACCTAATTTAGACTCCCACCACCAGCGCACAAACAGATCGTCACCGCACGATCCACCAACCATCGCATAAGCGAGCTCACCCACCCATCCACCATATAGGCCACCAATTATCACAATAATCACCTACGACCACGGGACAAATAAACCACCACCCATGATCCACCAAGACTATGCATCACCGCCGCCGACCAGCTCCTTGCACACGATCCACATCACGAGCTCTCGTTTTATTTGGGAGGTAAGGAAAAATATATTAGTTTGGGATTAGGAGATTAGGAAGAGATTAAAACAGAACAAATTATTGCAGTAGTAGAAGTGTGTGTGTTGGTGTGGGTGATGGGGGATGGGACGGTAGTGAAAATGTTGTGGTGGTGGGTCATGGGGCGACGGTAGAAGTGTGTCTATTGTGTGTGTCATGGGGGTGATGGGGGATGAGGGTAGTAGGGGTAGCAGGCGGCACTCTAGGGATGGGCATGGTTGACGGGGGTGGAAGTGAAGAAGGGGGACAAAATTGTCATTTTAACTATTAGCCAACGTGTGTGTTGTTGAAACACAGTTAAACTTAAAATTTAACAGTTTTCAGTTAAATCGAGCGATAATTTGATAGATAAAAAGGTGTTAAGTACATCAAGTTGAAGTAGAAGGGAATAAATTTCTTAGCAGCCTAAATATGGATGGGTTCAAACCGTACTTTTCCTGAAATTCATTACCGCCATGATCAAGTTCGTCCAGGTTGTCTTAGATGATCAAGTTCTTCCGGGTTAAACCCTTAAAAATGGCCGAAATGTGAAAGGTAGGATTGTAAATGTCCATAGGATATAAACTATCAACAGATTCTTTACAAAATGTAGTACCAAGGCACAGGGCTCGACATCACGATAAACGTACTGCATCACTAGTACTACCATATTAATTATACTTCAATTTGTCTCCTCTACCGAAGAAGATAAGGTTCAAAACCAAACCCTAATTCAGAAAACCAGAAATACTTACCTAGGATCCGATGCTCACAGCCCACAGGAGCCACTCTGATGTGTTTTCCCAAACATTCATCCAGAACTTAGTTTAATAATCCCTAAAGTTTAAACGAGACAGACATTGTCTCCTCTTTGTCATTGCATTGAAAGGTGACCCTAGTTGCTTTTTTTTTTTTTAAGGAAAAAAAAAAACAAAATATATCTTATTTGATTTAGCTGCACCCTACTTTCGTTCATGGAATCACTTAAAGTTTAGTACATAGATAGAAGCTATCTTTTGATAAATTGACCCCGTAAAACCAATTGAAAAATTGCTTGGCTCGACCAGCCACTTAGCCAGAGTTGGCTAAGCCGACGGTCTCTCTCTTGATTTACTAATACTTTATTTCGTTTATTCTAGAAGTTGATGTCTGACAGCAATGACAGGGACCTAAGTGTTCCTTTCTTCTTTAGCATTCCCATTTTTCTATCTCTCAGCCTTTCAATTTCGTGTCCCCGCTGTGCATATGGGACCAAGTACCAAACTCAAATTTCCACGAAAGTTGAAAATGAGAGGTGCCCCTTCAGCTATATACTGCATTTTTTTTAAATGTACAGGAGACCCTTTGCAAGATCTTCAGTAATCCCATAAAATCATCTAAATCCACCTAGGGCTGAAAGCATAACTCTCTCTTATTTAAGTAATATTGATCACTTTGGAGGGTTTGATTTCATTTATAAAAAAGGTTGACAGCAACTAACGCTATAAATGTCCCTAAAATACATTCAGATATAACTGAAAACAGTTTACGTATACTAATATTGTGAATAATATAGTTATGGTAATTGTCGCTTAAGATCTGGTCTTATAGTGACTTTCTTATCTTATATATATACACAGGTTATAATGAGAGAAGGTTTGAGTTTTCTTCTGTCTTTGTACAACTTGGTTGCTTGTATAAGCATAATAATAGCTTATTTTAGGGAGAATTAAAGTAATAGTTACAAGAACGGCGGGAGTTAATAGTATGTGGCGATATCTAGGGATGGATCTGGCCACCTTCCAGAATTGTATTTAATTAATCAGTATTATTCTTCATGAAAATAAGAAATAAATATACCTCAAAATTAGGAAGTTTTTACATAATATACGATGGATTAGAAATTTGGATTCCCTTCCATTCGGCTCTGTCATGGATCCTGTCGTAGAGGAATGTACATCAGTATGTTTCCGCTATATCTGACCGTCTATATAGTGATAAATTTAATTTAATCGTTTATACGGAGTATTAGAAAATAAAACGCCATATAAACTATGAACAATGAAATGCCATATAAACTATGAACATGTGCAAACACAATTACTTACCCTTTAAATCCTTGATTCATATGATCAAGTGGAACAAATATCGACCCATTTACTTGTGTGTGCATAACAATATCGTCTTCTCCTGATCCTTTAGAACTAATTTTAGCACTCAATAGTGCATGATATCACTTGTATAATGATAGGACTTAGGAGAGGGGACCTAGTCTTAATAGGATTCCAACTATTCGGGCTCACTCATTAAAAGTCCAGACAATCAAACAGGCCCCACACCAATATCATAACAAATAATACGGAGTAATAGATAACATGAGCATAACGCAAATACTTTAATGATCACTTATACTTGGGCTTATCGGTTATGCATATGAATCTCACGTCTAGCCCATTTTAGAAAAAAATAGAATATTACAAGTAATGATAGCCCACAATTTAGAAAATTCTAACATTCTACTTAGGCCAAACCGTCCAATAACAATATCAAAATCGAATCAACGCGCCAAATGTGCTAGTCATAAGCACATGAGCGTCAATGATTACAAATATCGATATTCTCATCAACACAAACTCATAATGCGGTTACGTGTAGTTTGAAATTTCACGCTAATTCATATTTGGTCCCCTATATGGTCAAAGGTACGTTTACGAGATTGAATTCCTTGTAACACTTCCGAAAGGTTTATGCTTCGAAACTGCAGCTTTATTCTTAATGACGTCAAGAGAAAAACCAAAATCATGAGGAAGATATATTATAAAGAAATCTAATATTCCTTATAAAAAACCATCATGTCCAAAAGAAACATCACCAGAAGAATGTGATTGTTGCTGGTTATGCGGCGAAAAAGGAAATTATGCAAATAAATGTCCAAGTAAGAAAAGAAAAGAAAATATAAGATCTTTCTTATTCACTGAAGAAAGATACGAGCCAGCATGGGGATACGAATTAGATTCTGAAGACGAAGCAGAAGAGCTTGTTTCAGAATACGACTACGAATCTAATGATGAAACGACCTCATGTCACGAATAAAGTTGAAACAAAACTTTAAGAGGTGTAGACACGATCTTCATGATGTCAGAAACATACGACCATAAAGAAGAGATGGTTCATTTATCTAATAACATAAATAGTCAGAGTGAATCAATTGAGGAAGAAACTTCCAGTTCTACTATAAGCCATTGGGAGATGCCTAAAATCAAGGTTTGAGAAATATACAAAAACTTCATATTCAGGTTCAGGAGTAAGATGAATGTAGAGATCTTCGAAAGAGAAACCTTGGTCGGTCAAACTGAAGAAAGAATACTAGACATTCCTCTCTTCAAGACTTATAAGGCAAAACAATACCTTAGAGAAATATATCACTATGCCCATATTGGTATGATACAAGTTAGTCTCCATCCATTATTCATAGATGGTAGAGATACACCATTAATCTGTTGTTTAACAGACAATCGGTGGAAAACTTTTGACAAAGCCCTAATAGGAGATATCCAAAGTAACTGGTATAATGGATCAGTTTGGTATAAAATTACACCAAACTACTTCATGTCCTTAAAAGATCCTTATCTTAATAAAGCATTAGGTCTGAGGATTCAGACTCAAGGCATGACCAAATTATGAGAAGTCAACAAAAATATTGCAGTACAATATCGCATAGTCTACCAAGTGGTAAATACCACAAATCCACTGAGTAAAACGCTAAGCATCGAAGTGGAACTATTTGAACAAACAAGTAGTAATGTCTGAGCCATAAAATCACGGAAGATAAATCTAAAGCAACTATCATGGTCTAAAAAATGGGTGATTGGAGAAGGATTAGCTAGTAAACAACTAGAACACATGCAGATTAGAGAAAATAAAAGGTGTTTTAATCCTCGAAAAACCAAGGAGACATTATGTCTCTTCTATACCTTACACGTCTACAAATCCAAAAGACAAAGGAAAGGAAAAATGGTAGAAAAAGTTATCAAAGAGGAAGACAGTTCTGAAGAAGAAATCATAGGGTACAAAACAGTTACCATTCCAATCAGACGGAGTATGTCACCAGGTGTAGAAACCATACATGTAATGACCACAACATCAATGAAATACAGTGTCAATAAGAGGCTTAAAGAAAAAAAGGCTTAACAGGAGATGAGCTTGAAAAGGGTATTCAAGACATTATGAGTATTATCAAAAGTAAAAGAAACTCTGAAAAAATGAATAATAAACGGACGACGGTAAGTCCAAACAAATCTTATATAAAATTAAGATTTGACTTTCAGGGTTATTACCTTTTTAAAATAGATGCTTTAGTAAATACTGGAGCATCCTATTGCTTGGCAAGACCAGGAATTTTACCCTCTAAAAAATGAATCAAAATAGATCAATTCATGAGCATGTCAATGGTAAATGGTGATGAGTTCGAGCCAGAATATGAAGCATATCATATTCCCGTCATAATAAATAGAAAATAATTCATTATAGAGCGATTAATCCAATTCAACTCCCTAGAAGGCGATTTTCTAATAGGAAATGCTTTCCTCAAACAAACTGAAAATCGACCATTTATTCAGGAAGAGTTTAAAATATGCTAATAAAAAATGTAAATTTGGTTTTCATCCAGAAAAACTAGGAGAAATCTAAAAATATATCAAGAGTGAGTCTCTTTATGCAGCTCAGCGTGGTGAAGAGAACAAAGATGACTCATGGAAAATGTTACTTGAAGAAGAAATAACTAAGGAAGAGTTACTTAACGAAGAAGTAATCAAAGAAAATGACAGTTGGGTTAAGGAAATAAACCAACATTATCAATGCAAACAAAGAAAAGAAATTCCTAGTCTTGGGAGTATAAAAAAGATGTTCGAAAATAATTTTAGTGATGACCCGCTAAAATTATGGTAAAACAATAAATCTTGGGCAACATTGACCCTCAAGGATAAAGATTATGTGGTTAACGTAAAACCAATGCAACATAGTCTTGAGATGGTTCAAGAATTTGAACGACAAATTCCTGAAATATTAAAACAAGGTTTAATAAGACCTAGCGAGAGTCCTCATTCAAGTCTGGCTTTCATGGTAAAAAATCATGCTGAACAGGCTAGACGAAAAGCCAGATTAGTCATAGACTATAGAGCTTTAAATACAACAACAGTTAGATATGGCTATAAAATTCCAAACAAGGATATGCTGATAAACAAAATCCAGCTAGCTAACTTTTTCTCAAAGTTTGATTTAAAAAGAGGATATTAGCAAATCAAAATGGAAGAATCATCAATTCCATTAACTGTCTCTAGCGCACCACAAGACTACTATGAATGGACGGTATTACCATTCGGATTAAAAAATGTTCCACCTTTATTTCAAAGAAGGATGGATACCATTTTTAAAAAGTACGGAGATTACTGTGTAGTATACATAGATGATATATTAGTATTCTCAAAAACCAGAGAAGAACTTAGAAACCATCTAAAAAAGATAGAACAAGAATTCACTGACCATGGATTAGTATTATCACAAAAGAAATGTAAAAAGGAACAAACCACCATTAACTTTCTAGGATTGAGAATAGAAGACAGTAGAAAAGTTGTCTTTCAAGATCACATAGCTGAAAAAATTAAGCTATTTTCAGAACAAATCAATGATGTAAAGCAACTTTAGAGATTTATCAGGGTGTTAAATTAAGCGAGGAAATTCATTTCGCATTTATCAAACCTAACAGAAGCCTTAAGTAAAAAGCTTAGAAAAGGAAAATAGATATGGGAAGATGAAGATACCCAAAATGTTTTATGGATAAAAGGTCAGGTTAAAACCTTGCCAAAATTATGCTTGCCTAAACAAGAAGACAAGTTAGTTCTAGAAACTGATGCTTCTGAAAATTGTTGGGGTGCAGTACTAAAAGCTACCCCCTGATTAAGCTGAAGAACCGTTGTGTAGATACTGGAGTTGAACCTTTAAGGATGCAGAAACTCGGTATCACATAAACAAAAATTAGTTTTTAGCTATAAAATGTGGCATAAAATCTTTTTACACGTTTATAGTTTCAGAACACTTTCTTATCAGAATAAATAATAGGTGTTTTAAAGCTTTCTTAAAAAAAGACCTAAGATGTTAGTCAAACAATGTTTTATCGATGGCTCAATTATTATACTTTTGATGT
The DNA here is from genome assembly GCA_033065855.1 of Escallonia rubra. Taxonomy (NCBI): domain Eukaryota; kingdom Viridiplantae; phylum Streptophyta; class Magnoliopsida; order Escalloniales; family Escalloniaceae; genus Escallonia; species Escallonia rubra. The sequence goes on along the minus strand of JAVXUO010001528.1, from coordinate 196,518 downwards.
AGAATACATCTCATTAGCCAAAAAGGCACTTGCAGATAGCCTAACCAGGTAATTATGCTTTATGATGCATAGAGTTGTTGTTACCCCAAAAAAGACTACTCAAAAGGCCTTAAAAGAAAGGTATGAAGCAGGAGATCCTGAAGTCGGTCTACTGGGAGAACCATCAGGAAAATTCGACTACTACATCATTTACCCTAAAAAGAAAGATGACAGTTCTTTGTCACTCACAAATCCTCCCCCGGTAGCGGAAGAAGATGGTTGGAACTACCAACCCAAAAGCCCTAAAACAAGACGATACAAAACTAAGCGTTCAAAATCAATGCATAAGTTTTGGAATAAAGAGAGTAAGGCTGAAACCTCGACAGCAAGGTGCCCTAAACAAGTGGGCAAGAAAATAAAAAATTACTATCCTAACAACAAAGATCTAAAAAGAAAAGGGGCAAATGACGAAGATGAAAAATATTCAAATCAAAATTCTACCATAACACAAACCAATGATAATAAAACAAAAATGTTTTATGATCCAGGGTTATGTGAAGAGAATAAAAAACTCTTTGGATATGTCTGGCATTATCTGAGGGAAAATTACCAAAAAAAGTTACGAAGAGCCCTTAGTCAATTAACTGATTATGTTAAGCACTTAGAAGAAAGGCTTAATATAAATGATGATGAATAAATGATAGTCCTACAAGAAAAGGAAGAAAGAATTTGATTGTAGAAGAACTAGAATCATTGCTCCTAGTTGATATCACTACAAAAATAAAAGAACTAGCCAGGAAGGAGAATGAACATGAAGAGATCCTTCGCAAGTCAGAAATGAAGGCGTTCCTGAGTTGGGATTATGGATGGCCAAGCCTCACATTACCATCAAACAAGGTTGATCTTAAATGGATTGAACATGGACTCGTAGACACATTCGAAATAAATCGAGATGATTATCAACCCATCAATAGTCTCCCAGCTATAGTTCGATATGCTCCCAGCTATAGTTCAATATGCTCTTGGAGTTATGGGATTCAGTTGACAGATTATCACAGTCCAAATACTATCAACACTTGCAGAAAGAAGCGAAACCAAATTTTACCAACCATACCAGATTTGGTTCATTTATCTATTCACAAATAAAAAGTTAATAAATTTTTACCAACCACAAAAGGATGAGCTATGGAACACGTATAATCCGGAGAAAGACAAGATCGAAAGAATCAGTTGTGTTCATGCAACCATTGAAACCATGGTAGCCGATCCCATAGAAGCATGCTTTTGTGATAGACAAAGGATAGTAATCGTGAAGTGGTATAGAGCATCCATAGAGCTTTCCAAACAGAGTCAAGATCAGGTAATCAAACTCTATGAACAGTTCAATAGCCAAGAAAAAGAATAACTTGATCTGCCTAGCCAAACTTTTGCGCTGTACAAGAAGGTGTGGGACCACAGGATAACCATGATTGAAATGGACATAATGGTGAGCGAAAAATGACAAATCCAAGTGGGAAAGAGAATAAAGATGTCTGCCACAATAAAATAAAGAAGACCCTACAAAAAATAATAGATAATTTTCACTATTGAAGAATCTCGTGTGCCTGATCCTTTCATCTATAAAAAAAAGGTCGAAGTAAGAGCTAGAAGGCACAGGAATTCTGAGAGAGTGTGAAGTGTGCTAAGATTTAGAGTGTGCAACAATAGAAAGAAACTTTCCTTTCTATTGCTCCTATGTAATATTTTATTTTCAGTATAAATAAAGAGGTATTGATTTTAGTACGAGGTCTTCTACTACATTTTTCAAACTAATATCCTTAAGGCTTGAGAGTGTTTGATAAAGCTATTAGCCAAATCTGAGAAACGTAAGGCAACGAGCTGTGTGTCCACTTGGTGAAAAGCTTGGATATCGAAAAGCAACAAGAGAAGCATGGCGAGCGTACATTCAAGGACCAAGAGCAGTATCTCTGTAAGTAGTATTATATTATGAAATAACTCTATGTTTATATTGTATGTAACAAAGTATTAGTGTGCATAAAATAATATTTTTCTAAAATTTTGGGGCTAGATTGCAAATATGTTAAAGTACTAGAGTTATCTAGCACTATTGAGGAAGAAGATTTAGTCTGGTAAGAACAATTATGGTAAGAACAATTTAAAATTAACATTGAATTATAAAAAAATTCAAAATACTTACTTGTTTTAACTTGATAAATTTAAAAAAAAATCCACCGATCTTCTAGCGTAAATTTTTTTTGTTTGTATTGTCGTGGAGATTATGTAGGTGAGATATGGAGTATGGAGAGAGTTGGTAAAGATGATGGAGAGTGGAAGAAAGGACTCTGTCGAGAAAGAGTCGGGGAGAACAGATTATAAAGAGAGAAAAGTGAGGGAGAGAGAAGAAAGAAGACAGAGAAAAAAATAGATCCGTGAGTGAGCAGTGAGATGAGTGTAGTCAAAGGTTGTAAAAGAAAAAATTACAGAAGACTGTCCGGCCGAGCTTGGAACTGCATTGACATGGCATTTCTGGAAAAAGGACATCACATGGGAAAAAATGACATCACGCGAGGATAAGGCAAAGGCAAAATTGGCGGTTGGGGGGGGTTTTTGGCATTAAAAAATTGTGGGGGGCCATGAGACAAATGGAGAGAAATGAAAAATGTGGGGGGCCACGTGGGGGGCATGCTACGAAATTGAGACAAATGGAGAGAAATGAAAAATATGGGGGGCCATGCTACGAAATGGAGACAAATGGAAAAAAGAAAGAAAGATGCATGATGACCAACCGCAACAAAGTGTTGCGATTGTGGGGTTTTTATGTGGGCCATGCTACGAGAAATGGAGAGAAATGAAAAAAAAAAAACAATGATGGCCAACCGCAACTAAGTGTTGCGGTTGAGGGGGTTTTTATGTGTACCATGCTACGAGAAATGGAAAAAAAAAATCAATGATGGCCAACCGCAACAAAGTGTTGCGGTTGGGGGGTTTTTTTATGTGTACCATGCTACGAGAAATGGAGAGAAATGGGGAAAAAAAAGCAATGATAGCCAACCGCAACAAAGTGTTGCGGTTGGGGGTGTTGGCCAACCGCCGCACTTTGTTGCGGTTGGGTGAGATCTCGTGGTCCCCCAATCGCTAGTCTTTCTTGTGGTTGGGGTTGAAGGGCATAAATGCCAAAATTTGCAACCGCATGAAAGAGCAGCAGTTGCTTCTTTTTCAAGAAAAAAAAAAACACATCTGAGCTGTCCACGAGTACACGTGGACGGCAAGATTTATGGTGGAGAGACAGGGATTGGCTATATATATATATATATATATATATATATATATATATATATATATATATATATATATAGTGTGTGTGTGTGTGTCTGTGTGTGCGCGCGCGCGCATAAGTATTATTATTGAACTCGTAAAATTAATACCATATAGTGATTATTTTTAAAAGTTATCCATCACTATTTAGGAAAAAGCTAACATTCTCCATCTTGAGAGGCATTTAATCCTCTCCCCTCCTTTTTTTTCCTTTTCTTGACAATTATACCCTATTTGCCGGCGGCTAGATATTTAATTCTAGAAAATTAGAGCCTTAACGGTCCCGTCTTTCTGCCCCCCCCCCCCCGGTCACCACAATCTCGTTACTGTGTCTCTCACTCTCTTTCTCCGTTTCCATTGTCGTGACGCTCTATCTCCTCCGTCCCGTCATCGTGGCTCTCTTCTCTCCTTCATACTGTGGGCATCTTCGCAGTTGCCGACAAAGGAAAGAATAGGCGCCAATGAACTCCTAGTAGCCCAGCATCAATAGAATACATTATCCCACTTCGATTATCCTTGAATCCTACCGCTTTGTTTTTGCATCTCGTCGATGAGTTGGTAGTGGTGGCATCGCAGCCACGATATGCTAGACGGTTAACGGGGAAAGTTTGTCGGTTCGTTACATCTAGTGGGGTGGTTCATTGCATCTCGTTGATGAGTTGGTGGCATTGCCATGGCATATGTGATATCGAACATTATATGTGGGATAGTATTAGATTACCCGTGTAAGACCTTGCCTATGATATTAAAAGTACCTATTGGCTATCCATTATGAGGGAGGCATCACCATGTGATAGGGTTATGGACTGGGTCATTACAAATTGTATTTGAGCTGATTCTCAGAAGCTCGGGTTAGTTTATCCAGTCAGTTTGCCGATATCTCACATGAAGAAGATGGTTGAGGCAACGAATAATAAGCATAACCCAAGATTGGCTCGACAAAAAGATTCTAGGCTGTGTTATTGAGACTTAACGAGAACGTTAAGGCATAAGGAGGAGAGATTGTGATATTCGACACCGGTGTAGGATAATACGAGATTGTCCATATAAGACCTTGCCTATGATCTTAGAAGTACTTACTTGGCTAGTCCTTTTAGGAAGGCATTGCCCTGTGATTGAGCCGTGGACCAGGTCGTGCCCGATAGTATTAGAGCTGACTCTTTGAAGTTCAAGCTGGGCCATACAGTCGGGTTGCCACTGGTCGGAAAAAAAAACGAAGGCAAGTCTGTGTATATTTCACATCAAGAGGATGGTTGGAGCTGACTCTTTGAAGTTCAAGCTGGGCTATACAGTCGGGCTGCCGCTGGTCGGGAAAAAAACAAAGGCAAGTCCGTGTATATTTCATGTCAAGAGGATGGTTGGAACAACGAAAGGTAAGTGCGGTACATCATACAGTGGCTAGAGAAGAAGATTTTGAGCCATGCGTAATCGAGCTTAGTAATGACGCTAAGGCATAAAGAGGGTAAATGATAATACATGAGATCGAACGTGGGATGGTATGAGATTGCCCTTATAAGACATAACCTATGATCTTTGATGTACCTATTAGCTAGCCTTTTTGAATGAGGCAATGCTTTGTGGTATAGTGCTGGATCAGATCGTTGCAACATTTTGTATTGCGACATTGTGTTGTGCTTCGCATAAGTCCAACAATGAAAGAGAGAAAGTGGGATGAAGACTAAATGGCATCTATGGCCTTAAATTGTACTGACATGTTTTATTTTAATTTTGAAAACACTTCACCCAAAAAGGATGAGGAAGTTGTTATTTGCCTCTTGCGGACAAACTTGATTCTTAAATAAATTAACTTATAACGATTATCAAGTTACTGAGATGCATTATATGATACTAACCTTAGATGACACTGTACAAATGGGCCAAAGTGCGAAGAAAGCTTAAATGCAATTATGATAGATGAGATATGATAAATTCAAAGGATATTATAAAAAAATACGAGCCTGTTCATTTAGCATTTTCAAATCTCATATTTGTAATGATGAACAAAAATGATATTTTTTTGTATATTTTTTTATTCATTTTCAATTTATGTTTTAAAAAGTTTTTGCTCAACAACGAGATAGGTGGTTTCACCCTTTTCAGGCCACTATTCACCTTTTTTTGTCCTTAATGTCACATGACCATCTCTCTCTCTCTCTCTCTCTCTCTCTCTCACACACACACACACACACACACAAGAACACACCTTAACACGCGATTATGACCCGTGGACTTGTGGTGGTATTTTTTAGGAAGAACAAGCGTAGTATGGTAAATGTTCGTGTAAATGGTAATCTGGACAAGATAATAAAAAAATAGATCAAAATATATCTGAAATTAGTAAACGCACATGATTTAAACAAAAAATGACTGAAAATAAAAATAGAAATAGTACAAGTACACAAAGTACTCAAAAAAAAAAAAAAACTTGAGAAAATGCAAACCAAAATATTAAAAGTACACAATTACATTCCTTAACTGCATACAAAGACAAGAAGATTAAAACAAGAGCATGTGATGTGCACGCCTCATACGCCGAGTATACAGGTGGACGCTGTCCCACAAAACTGGAAGAATAGTGGCATTTTTACCCTGCTACTGCTACTGGTGTAAACAAGCTCAGATGCGCACGCAAACATTTTGAAAAAGAAGGCCTTTCTCCGTCACTGTTGTCGTGCACGGCGACGTCGTATTCTATCTTTCCCAATCTGCTGCTGCTGCTGCCCTTGACTGTCTCTGTCAAGTCTTTGCACCTCCTTCCACACCACTCTGGCCACAATTGACCGTCGGATTATTTTTCTTTTCTTTTGTCCGCTTTAAACGTTTGTTCACTCCATCGTATCACGCCTATCCATATTAATTAACTTCTAATCTTCTGCTAACTCACTTTCTCTCTCCTAACTCAGTTTCTTCCTCCCCCTCGATCTCCCTCTCTCTATCTTGGGATAAAATAAAAAAATTAATAAATTATGATTCATATCCTAAATAAGCGTGTTAATTTAAATATAATAAAATATTTTGGAATAAAAGGAGTATAAAAGTAGATTTTACTTCTGTCGCTGTAAAAAAATAAATACACTGTGTCAAACAGATAAAAACAAAAGTTTGAAAGGTAATTGTAATGAAATTGTCATAATTGTACACCAAAATAAGTAAAAAGTTTTATAAAAGGACATTATAGTTATTTTCAATATTTTCATTGAAATTAGAACATTCATTTGCTAGACCAAATGTTATACTTACACTCCGGTTAAACTCTCAGCAGTGATTAAATAGGCTCATTGCCTATACGAATATGATAATCATTATGATTATGTTTCTAGTTATGTAATGTTGTAAATTGTGGAGCGAAGTGACAATACAAGCAATTCAACATATGTTGTTTAATCTTTCTCTCATCTCTTAACATACATTGTTCTACTAGGTGAATCGTAATCAAGTTTGTTCACCTCAAAACGGAAAGCAACACTATGTTACACTAATTGAATCTTTGTTCGTTGAATTGAGAACAACCTGATCTGAAGGCTTCCCTTAACTAAAAAGCTAATTAAGCAATTAATACACAAAAATCAACGCTATACTTTCTTAGCTATTTTTTGGTCAAAACCCCACTTGAGCTGATGATCTTTTCACGTTGCAAGCTTAATGCGTATGTCTGGTATCGATTTTCGCAAACTTTTAGAGTCGATCATAATTATTTTTCAAAATCAGCTTCAATTACTTTTAACAAAATTAGCTTTGAGTTATATTTAATCTCTATTTTACAGTGTATTAAAATCAGTTTCGAGGCGTTCCTGTTTAAAACAACTATCTTTAGGTGATTGTTGGGATGCTTATTTTGCTTTACAACAAATACAGTGACATACTACATTATTTGGGTTCTTAGCAAGATTTTAAAAATCTAATATAAACAAGATCGCAATCTTATCAAACAATTTAAAACCAAAATTTCAAAAGTAAACAACTTTAGGCTAGGAGGACCACCAATCTGTTGCGCTTGGAGGCTGACAAGTGCAGGGAACAAGCAGAGCCTTAAAAGGCAATTTCAAAAGTTAATTAAAAGCAGAGCTAGATCAGATCTTTTATACCCATGGGCTCAAGAAGACATTAGCATACTTATCCCCTTTTTAATTAGAGACTCCCCATCATTACCCATCATCACCATCATTTTAGAATAATTATATAAACCCTATGTTTTCCGAGTTAATTTTTGTAAGGTTCTTATAAGCATTTATTTGTAAGAAACTAGAATGCGTGAAATTCCTACTTCACCAAGGACTTGTCTAAACAAAACTAGAGTGTTTGCATTTTTCAAAACTACCCTCGTCGTCTTGATATATCTCATATCAGATCTAACCCCATCATTGACTACCTACGATTCAATGAAGCAATGGTCATCACCGCTACTTGGCTTTGTTATGCTATGGTGTGGTCGTGGTGCATTTCTGTTGTGATTAGTAGGGAGGGTGGGGAGAGATGGAGGTTGGTAACGAGGCGAGGAGTATACTATTGGCTGAGGTTTCAGGGTTTGGTTGGATTGAGTTGGGGAAGGTAATTCTTTTCAATGGGGGTCTGGCAATGGTTTTGGGGATTCTGGTTGGAGATTTTAGCATGCATGCATCCATGGCAGATCAACAAATCCACAATGTGTAAATATAAATAGAACCCTTAAACGGAATAATGTACAAGGAACTACGAAACAACAAAAGAAATATAAAATTACACGCAAAGGTCAAGACGCATTTAGAGCGTGCTTTTGCTAATCTATCATATATTCCAGACTTTGCAGTACAATCATGATTCAAGCAAGCATTGGGTGCGCAAAGTGGAGCATGCCACCTTACTTGTAGCTGCTGCCTGTTATACAAATCAAACACATCAAAAAGTGGCCAGCCTAAACTAATGGTGGAGAAATATTTAACAACAAGATTGGAGTGAAGTGGGGAATTTTCAAGTAGTTGCACGAATTAAAGTGGAGGTGGAGAGCAGCATTGGCCAAAAAGAAAGGCAATGTGAAGCACCTGAGGTAAGTAATAAAAGGTAATAAAAGCTAATGACCCGATGCCGCGACGACGGTGAGATCGAATGGAATTTGATAAGATGTGATGGCGGGGTGGGGTTGTACGTGGAGGGATGTGAGAGGTTGTCGCCTCTCGCCGATGTCGATGGCGTGATCATTGTTAGACTGAAGGAGATCGGATTTTGGGAGATGTGGGGGTTGGGGATAGTAGGGTGCGGGGTTGCGTGGAGGGGTGTGAAGATTGATACCGTGACGGCGAGATCGGCGCTAGTGGCAGAGGGGGCTGCCGGCGGTGACTTCAGATCTAGGGTTTAAATTGTAGAGAGAGAAAATTAAGTATTTACCATAATAAAGTACAAGGGATAGTATCGTCATTTTAAAAATACGTATTGATGACATCATAAAAAAAGTACACTTTTTGGACGAAACCCTAACGGATGGATACGAGTGATACATTTAAAACACTTTTGATCGCAGAATGTTACATTTTGAAATTTTATGTCATTAACTGTAATTACTTTCTAACCTCATAGACACGAGTGTAATTAACCCAAAAGTAAAAAAGAGATTCTGCCTACGCCTTCTTTTGAAATTCTGGGCGTATATGTCTTGTACAGTAGTCTTCTCGTAACCACACATGTCTACATCATGTCTTAGTCAATTGACTGTTAGAGAGACATACTCCAACTCAGGCGTGGCATGTTCCTATTAGCGCAGGTGTACTCATCATCTATTAATATTGTTGCTTCATCTAGTCTTGCGCTCGAGGTCATCATCCGCACTTAATATTTTTGACTAACGTCTTGAGCTCGTTTTATTTTTGTTTATTATGTAATTAGTTGTCTATTTAGTAATGATACACCTTGAATTATATTATATTTTATTAATTTATCATTCACGTACAATCAAGATTTACATGTAAGAAAAATATTAAATTTAATTTTAATGTTTTGATTAATATAAATTTTAGAGCGAACCATAACCCGCGTTGAGCAACTATAATAAATTGTCTCACCTCAAAATGTAGTAGATAAGCTGTCACCGATCAAAGTTCGTAAGCAGGGAGTGTACACATTCCTGGCAATTTTCTTCAATGGCTTTTCATTTATTATTTTTTTAAAATTTTTGATTTTTTAGTGCGTGATTGTGACTATGATGATGAAGACTTTTTGATAAATCACGGGACCCACATCACATGCCCCCACCTATAACTCACCATTTTTCATAAAAGAGAGTGGGACCGACCTAGATGTGGGGGACCACACCATTTGGTAACACTACGTACAGTCTCTCTGGGGAAATTGAAAAGGAAAAGCAAATTGGAATCTCTTCTGGTTTCCACCAATTATTTGCCTGTGAACATCAATGCCCATACCTTCAACGGTCACGATTGAAGGATGGACCGACCTACCTAAGGGTCTCCTTTGCTTGTAGTCCCAAATTTGTGAGGTTTTTAGACCACGGGGCTCGTTTTGTCCGGTTTATAACTTTTAACATAAAAACAAGAGTTTTTATTTTTTTTATTTTTATCGAGCTAAAATAAGAGTCGGAAGAAAACGCATGGATATAAGAGGGGTAGTATGATTTTTTTCGCCGTTAAAATGATGGCAAATTTCAAATAAGACTTAGATCTGTTATGTTCATCCGTGATAAATAAGCGATCAGATTGAAATAATATCTCATGTTAAGGTTGTCACCAATGATAATAAACCAGGTTCTTAACAAGTTGTGAAAAGATATGATACGGAATATTTATAATAAGTAAAAGGATATTGTAGAAAGAGGCCTGTGAGGAACAAAGATGGCATGCTAACGGGGCTCATCATGCGCACCTCAAGGGCGCAAGTTCCCCAAGGGTGAGGCTGTAGGCAAAACCGTACGCAAGTTCCCCAAGGGTGCAAATTAAGGAAAGACGATACGCTTTCCGAAGGAGACAAAAGGAGGCTCCCTCTCTACGTACAGTCAGTCTACGTGCATGGCAGCTAGATTTCATGGCATACATCGGTGGGGATGTCTTCTTCCTACTCGATCTGTGATTCAGGACTTATCCATATGTTAGGTTAGGTGCTAACTTTAACGTAGAAAAAGCTGTGTGCGAGTGACTTGATACGCCTAAAAGCTGCCTGCATGCGGCTCCAAATGAAATGTACACGCATATAAGTAGCGTAGTGGCATCCAATCATGTCGCACTTCTTTCAATGGACACTATTTTAACTCCTTTACATATCTTTGTCCTTTCATCGCCTACCACCTTGTTTGGTTACCACTTCTGTGATTTAGTTTTAGAGCAGATAAAATCTTTTCTTTTGTTTATTTATCAATTTCAAAAAAATTTTACAATTTCATTTCTACGCCTCATGTTTTACTAATTTTTTAGTTATGATACAGTTGGTCTGTATTGTTTATTATATAATGCCCTTAATTGATTATTTTTCATTTGATGACTAGCTGTCCGTTTATTTTTATTGATGGGCTCTTACATGTGCATTAACTTTTTTTATTTTGGGGAAAGTATGGAATGACCCCCTCTACTTTACACGTTGTGCGATTTGCTCCCCTCCACTTCAAATTTAAGCATTAAACCCTCCCACGGTTACAGAAAATGGGCACTTTAGACGGAAACTGTTCAATATAACAGCGTGTGAACGATTTTTTTTTGTAAATGACGTTTTTGCCCAATGTCTCTTTTTAGAAAAGAAAATCAGAAAAGAAAACCCTAATTCTAACCACCCCACCCCACCCCACCGCCACCCAACAGGGGCGGAGCCAGGATTTCATCCCAGGGGGTGCTAAATATATATCGAAATTAATAAATTTTTTTATTAGTAAAATAGCAACAATTTTTTTTTATTATTATTCTTTTACTTTTTCAGTCATGTTTCAGTGTTAACCTAATTTCAACCCACCATTCAACTAAATCACACATTCGATATCTCAATCCAATTGGGTCCCATCCTCCATCAATCTCAATATCTCAATGCTAAACATTAACCATAATCAATATCTCAATATCTCAACATTATACATAATCAATGCTAAACATTTCACTGGTCCTCATACAAGCAGTTCTCTCCAAGAAAAAACCCTAAAGTCTTCTGCTACTCTTCTCTCCAGATAGCGCCGCCGCCCCCCTTCCTCCTTCAGCTTCCATGGCTGTGAGGAAGGAAGGGGAGGCCCTCCTTCTCTTGTTGCTGTTAGTGTCTCTTGCTCCCCCTTCCTCGGCATCACGCCTCTGCCGTCATTCGCCAACACCTTCATCCACCCCCCGATCTCCACCCCCACCCTCAGATCGGAAGATCTTCAGCCATAAATCTCCTCCTTCCCTCTCGCAAATCTCAGATCTGAAATGTTATTTCAGATCCGGACTTCCGATCAAGCTGGTTCAGTTTGCATTCTATGACGTGGGTCTGATTTGGAGGGTTTATGGATTGAAGATAAAGGATCTAATTGAGATGGATGAAACCGACTCTCTTCGAGCTGCGGATCTTTCAGATCCGGCCTTGAGATCTCGTTCCACCTTAGAATCCGACCAAAACTGCGGCAGTAATCTAAACTGCCATTTCGTGCGGCCCTTGGAATTGATGTCCCGCTACATCTCTTCCACCCCGTTACCATTTGATCTGGATTTTGTAAATCCAACAGTGGTAATACTTATCCCTTCTGTTTTCTTGCAAGGCCATGTTGGCCACTTTCAGTTCCAGGGTCAAGTCTTAACTTGTGCTCTTTTTGTTTTACCTTTGGTACGTTATTTCCAGGGCCAGATGTTCGTTTGTGCGCCTTTAGGTTGTACTTTTGTGGTTTAATTAATGTAGTTACCGTTTGACCAAAAAAAAAAATAATCAATATCTCAAGATTATCCATAATCAATGCTAAACATTAACCATAATCAATATCTCAAGATTATTCATAATCAATGCTAAACATTAACCATAATCAATGCGCAAGATTATCCATAATCAATGCTAAACATTAACCATAATCAATGCTCAACATTATCCATAATCAATTTATTCAATTCAATGCTCAAGATTATCCATAATACATTCTTAATTTCAGCTATGATACTAAAAAGATAACAAACAAATTTTATAGAGATGGCAACTAGATCAAGTCAATGAAAGGTGAAATTAAAGTTTAGAAGTTGGAACATACTTGTCATCGAGTCGCCGCCCGTCGCTCGCCAGAGTTCTTGGCCGCCGGTGGACTGTTGGAGTGAAGACTGAAGACCGAAGTCACCGACTCGCCGTCGGCGTAGATCCGGGGTCAGTGGGTCATCCCCGACTGGCCGTCGGCGTAGATCTAGAAAACGAGAGAGAGCCGAAGTGGGTTCGTGGCTACCGGAGTGAGTCGAAGTGGGTTCGTGTCTGCGGAAGTGGGTTCGTGGCTGCCGGAGTGAGGCACCGGTCGTGCCGTGAACCGTCGGCGTAGATCTAGAAAACGAGAGAAAGCCGAAGTGGGTTCGTGGCTGCCGGAGTGAGGCGCCGGCCGTGCCGTGAACCGTCGGCGTAGATCTAGAAAACGAGAGAGAGCCGAAGTGAGGCGCCGAAGTGGGTTCGTGGGTGCCGGAGTGAGCCGAAGTGGGTTCGTGTCTGCGGAAGTGGGTTCGTGGCTGCCGGAGTGAGGCGCCGGCCGCGCCGTGAAGCTTAGTCGGTTGCCGGTCGGTGTCTCCGTCGAAGAGAGAGATAGAGCCGAAGAGAGAGAGTCGGTCGAAGAGAGAGAGAGAGCCGAAAAAGTGTGGAAATTATGGAAAAATACTATATATATATATATATATATATATTTTTTTTTTTTTCAAAATCTGAGGGGGGGCTATAGCCCCCTCTCGTACAAGTGTAGCTCCGCCCATGCCACCCAACCCCCCTATCCCCCCAACCCAATTCTGTCTTTCAAACTCCCCCGACCACCGCACCCCTTCGTCTCCCCGTCTGCCTCCCTCTACCCTGTCGCCGCACCACCCTCCCCCTTCCCCTTCCCCGTCGCAGCGACTGCCCTTCCCATTCCCCTTCCCCTTCCCCGTCGCCGCAAAGTTAGTCAACAGTGATGGAGGTAACGGCGCACCCCGTCGAGGTGATCCATTAATTAACACGGCATTGATGAAAATTTGAATTGAATTGAAATGGGATTTAGAGAGAGAAAGGGCTGCCGGCAGTGTCTCAACGACGTGGGTTTGCCAAGGGACTTGCCGGCGGTGTGGGTTTGCCAAAGGGCTTGCCGGGGTGGTGGGGTGGGTTTGCCAAGGGGCGTGCCAACGTGGTGGGGTGGGGTGAGTCTGCCGGATGGTGGGCCGAGAGAGGCTGCCGACGGCGTGGGGTGAAGAGGACGCTTGGGCTGCCGGTAGCGAGATCAGATCTGGAGAAGGAGAAGAGAAACCCTAATTTGAAAATTAGGGTTTTGAAACACTAATTTTAAGGTTTCAAAACCCTAATTTTTAAATCAGGGTTTCAAATCCTCCTAATTTTAGGATTTCAAAAGCTTAATTTGCAAATTAGTTGCAAATCCTAATGGCAATCGCGGTTCCTTTTTTTATATATAACTCCCTGATGGTCGGAGAAAAAGACCAGTGGTTGTGCTCAGTGAATCACCAATTGTAGCGGGGTTGACCAGATGAGGAGGGTCATGGGCAAAAATTGTAATTTAAATTTGAGGGGGGGAAATTGCACACCGTATATAGTACAAGGGGTCATTAACTAATAAAGAAATAAGGGTATTTTGGTCATTTCACGCTATTTATAACGGATTTGTCTAAGGTGCCCATTTTCTGTAACTCTGGGGGGCTTTAATGCTTAAATTTGAAGTGGAGGGGGGCAAATCGCACAACGTGTAAAGTAGAGGGGGTCATTCCCTACTTTCCCCTTTATTTTTCCCCATAAAAATATGCACTTATTCGGATTTGATATCCAAACACAACTTTAAACTCAGATTTACTAACCAAAGAGTAAACTATATAAATTCTAAAACAGGCAAGGAACTTCATTTAAGAGATTGTGCGTAGAAACCAACATTCATAACCCCCGCTTTTCAGTTTGTTGTAACAAGTTATAATGTTGGGTATAAAGTAGTTTCTACATATCGCACATGACTCCCTGTGTTTAAGTGTCTTTTAATAAATTTCAATTGTATTTTAAACCGCGCCAGAAAAAACATCTCTTGAAATGTCGAGTGATTTAAGCATAACTACATATGCCTCACTTGAGATATAACACAATTAAGGTTGTGTACAAACCGAGTTCAAGCTAAACACGTGTATGTAAAGACTCGATTAGTCTAATTGCTGCCTTATTCGAACTTGGCTCAAATCCATTTAGAGTGTCATTCACTAAGCTCGATAATTGCACTTATTGCTAGTTTAAACCATTAATTGGTAGAAAAACTACATTTATGTTGTATAAAATACAGATAACACGCGAGCACTAGTGTTTGCAAGCATTACTTAAAACAAAACATATAAGGTTTAAGCTCGACTCATTTGATAAATGAACCCTAAAAAATTGTTAGTATACATTTCATTCACTGAAGGAACAAACATAAACAAGATCTTAACAATCGATTTTTGAACAGTTGGGTTCATTTATAACCCTAGACACAATAACAGAATCATGTCACAACATACCAAAATAGTTTACGGCATGCTCAACACAAAACTAATTTTAAAATGGATGTCACTTTTTTCATTTATGCTAAGGGTAGAATTCAAGGGGTAACATGCATGTCTACAACGAAAAATAGAGACCCTTAATTAAAAATTTTACTTTGTAGTCTAAGAATAATTTTCTTTTTCTTTCTTCTTTTTGAATTACTGCGATGATCTTAATAACAAAATCACATATACAAAATCTTAAAATAAGAACCTCTGAAAATAAGTTGTCAAGCACTTACTGGATAGAAAAAAAAAATCATAACTTTCTGCTGGGTCTAGGGTGCCTTGTCGACCAATTTTATCCTCGTGTTTGGCCATGTCAATACTTTGATGGATAAGACCAAGGGTTTTTGTCCATCAACGAGCTCCATTAGTTAAAATTTTTAGATTGAGTCAAGATCGACTCACTAGCAGCAGAGTGAGGTGCTCTGTACATATATGATGTTAGAAATGTCTTTTCTTTCTTTTCTTTTGGTTAATAAGAGAGTGACATTAAATAGAACTCATTCATCACATAGTTTGTCTCCTTGTCATGACATCTCCATGACTGTAAATTTATATTACACTACTTGATCTCACACATAACAAAGCACTAGTACCATAAGTCCATACAAAAAGACAGATACTTCTAAAGACTGAGATTACATAAGGGTTTTACTGATCCAATTTTGATGCACCGGCGTTCGGACATGACAAGAAAAAGCTGACAAGAGATATGCTTCCTTAAGTAGTCCAGATCCCATTTTATCTACACAAAAGGTGTGAAAGTCTTGTAGGTTATTGGAAAATCATATAGAATAGGGGCCATGGTGTCTAGAATATCTTCATTCATTACACTACTTGCGGTTAAAAATGTCGTTATAACTAAATGGCAATGCTTTATAATAAGTACGTGTGTTTGTTGGCTAATCTTCCCACCAGCCTAATTAAATTGAGAAGCTGACCGGATAAGAGGAAAGGCATGATATGAACATGACGGTGGCACTGATGGAGGTATTAGTGTCACTTATTACAAGTTTGGTATGTAATCCTGCAATGAAAATGTTGTTATACTGCTCATGGGGTGGCGGCGGCGGCGGCAATAGTTAAAGGTGGTCAATTTCCTGATACTGCACAACTAGAGCCAACACTAGTGTTCTTAAATGCCCTTTTTTTGGCGGTTGTGCTGCCTTTTTCATCTACACTAATTTGAAAACCCGTGCCAAGTACATGACAGTCATATTAATAACCATATAGTTTATACTGCATAATAAAAATTATTGCACAACTAAGGGTCTGTTTGAAATCACTTACAATTTTGGTTTTCAGTTTCTAAAAAAAACAAAAACCAGTTTAGTTTTTGTATTTTACAAAAACAAATAAGTGTTTGATTAGCCAGTTTTTATTTTGAATTTTTTTAACCATTTTTTTTCTTAATTTATCCACAAACCATTTTTCTCCAATAGATTCTCAGAACTCCCTGAAGCACCACCATCAGTGGGTGGCACCATCACCATCCAATTCACAGCACCACCACCATAATCAAATACGACGGTGGTGGGGTGGTGACGATAGGGCAAATTGTGGGTTATGCGACGATGCTGAGGTGGCGGCGTTGCTATTGTCCAAGGTAGTAGGATGGAGATGGTGGGTTGAGGTCTGATTCATTGTCGTAGGCGTGGGTTGGCGATGGGGGGCCAAATCTGTGGGTGGCAATGACGGTAGGGTGGCGGCGTTGGGGCAGATCTGTGGGTGGCAGTGGCGAGAGTGTGGCGGCGGTGTGGTAGAGCTGTGGTTGTTGAAGGCATGGGTTGCGACGGGGGACCAGATCCATGGGTGGCGATGCTGGGGCAAATATGTGGGTGGCAGTGGCTAAATTGTGGCGATGGTGTGGCAGGCCCGTGATTGTCGACGACGGTAGGGGCAGATTTGTGGGTCACGACGGTGATAGGGGGACGACGGGGTAGATTTGGCCGATGGAAGGAAGTGTCTGGTGGTGGTGGTGCTCTGTGTGTGAGGGGGCTTTCTTAAAATGATACTCATTTTTTTGCTTCTAACAAAGTTTAAAGTTTGGATCTCAAAACAAAAATCAAAACTCTAAACTCTAAAATGGAGTTTTCAAAAACACCCTGTTTTAAAAACTGAAGGAAAAAAAAAACGAAAATTGTCTGTCAAACAGATTTTTTTTCTCCAGTTTACAAAATTGGAAAAAACATATTGTCAAACGCTACCTAAGTTTTCATGGTGATTTCATCAAAGATAGTCACATTTATATTTTTAAATGGGTGAACTCATATTTAATAGAATAAATTAACTCTTATGGTGAAATACAAATAAGCAATGTCCTTGTGCGTATTGATAATTCTGATCAAGTAACCATATAGCGGAACAAAAAATTAGAAGTTTATTTAATAAGAGGGAGGCTCCACAGATAAAGATATGCAGAGAATATATTGAGATAACTTTGTTACTGTGTCACATTGTTGTTGTGCTTGTATTAGTATTTTTTGAAAATAACTTGTACATTTTGATGGCATGCCGATAACGTTAACTGAATGTTAGTTTAATTTTTTAAACTAATAAAACAATCCCAGAAAGGGAGGGGGGATGAGGGGTTATGAAGATTAATGGGGGATTTAAACTAAATCGATACAACCAATGATCATCTCAATCAATGTGCTAACTATACAATCTCAAACAACTATAGAGCACTAAGTAAAGAGACCGAGTTAGAAATACTTGACATGGAAATTTATATAATTTGGCCTAAACTACTCTCAATCCTACAACAGCCAACCGCTTTGGAAAAATCCCCGCAGTCCCCGAAGAACGGAATCTACGAATTTTAGGAGTCGACATCTTATTTAGTTAAACAAAAGTAATAAAAGAAAAACCTGAAAATTACTTTAAAAAGTTTAAAGGACCGACTAATCTATCGGAAACAAAGAAATGAGTTCGGAGACTAAGTTATACAATGGGAATGTGTTAGGTATCCGCCATTCTCTTTCAGTCTCTTATTCATTTTTATTGATTTTTAGCGTTAAACACAAGTAAACATGCAAATATGGAATAAAACAAATCCTAATTCTAATCCTATATTTTTTGTTTGAATTCAACAACAAGGGTCAAATGACCTATGTACCTAGTCGGACAAACCATAATCAAAACCATTGTAGTTCGACTGAATCTTATGGGAGGCGTGATCTACACTTTGATTTTAGACTCGAACTAAGAAATGAAAATACTTTTTTTAGTAATTTTGAAAATGTCATCGCGGGAAAGAGAATTATTCTAGTCTCTTATACCATAAGCTACTCTAGAAAGTAATAAAAGGTACCTTGCGAGTCTGCTTGTTTGGAAGACTCGGGAACGCTTTTGAAGGACCCATGATGCAAGTGGGTCGAAAATATATTAATATGAGATATGAAGTGCAAGTTTCTCTTAATAGATAGTATACTATTTCAAAGCGACATGATATAAAAGCTTTTGGGAGAAAAAAGTTGATTCTTGAATATTTAGGCCAAAGGCCCTGTTTTTGAAGGTTTGGGCCGCCAAAAATGATAAAATTAACCACCTCAATCTGTGATCTGGTGATAAGAGGAATATTTGATAAATATCGCAAACTGACAAAGTCAACTAACTGGCCGGTTTGTCAAAAACCGGCCAGTTCATTCCTAATTTAAAAATATTCTTTCCCAAATTTTCTAATTTAAAAAGATTCCTTGTGTAATGGAAAAATGAGAGAATTGATGACTTGAAGAATGCTCAAACTCGATCAAAGAGTTGCTCATAAAGATGTTTCCTTTGATAATTTAACACATCGAAGATGAAAAGAGAAAAAATTAATTTATTATCCTTGATTTTTCTCTAATGAATGGAGGCTTAGAATGTGGTTTCCATAGTGTATGATGAAACCCCAAATCATTTATAGGGAGAATATGATTTAAACCCTTTATAGGAAGATTTAGAATTAAATATGCGAATACAACCAATGTAGTCAACTGTATTCCTCTTTACTAGCCACTGGAATTTAAAATTTCGATAATGCAGTTGACCGCATTGGTCTTTGCCATATTCTAGTCTACGGTACTAATACAATACAGTCGACTCTATTGGCTAGTGTTGCTGCTAAAAATATGCTCCGGAACCTTAGCCTGGGCCTGTGACCTGCAAGATAGAAAACGAGTGACCGCCAGGTGGGGTTCCTAGCGAAGAACTCTCTGTTGCTTAAGTTAGAGCGCATCTACAGGGTAGAACTCTGAAAAAATAGGAAAAGACATGCGTGTCTGTGTGTATGGTTTTTTTTGCATACCTGGGGGTAATCCCATTTATATAGCTGTAGGTAGAAGACTCCTAGTAGGACTGGGCCGTGGGCCAGATATGTTAAGTTCGCTTTAGGATCCTTGAGGATCACGTCAAGATTTTGAGGACTCTTTCAAAATCCTAATTCTTAATAAGATAGTTATCAATCCTGTAGATTGACCCAATTTAACTGGAATGTCGGGCATCTCCCCAATTATTGGGAGTTTATATTTGTGTTATATCATAAGCGCCCCATATTCTTAGCCAAAATGTTTGGCTGAAGAAGTTATACCAAGTGTCTTGAGACACACATCAGATTTGTAAGGGATATTTCATCCGCTTGTAAGAGTAAATAATATTTCTCTACTCATGTGCTCGGTCCTAAGCTCTTGGAAGCTTAAGCCATGGAACTTCGCCCAAGTAGGGTGTTCAAATTTTAGCTCTTGATCAAAGTTAGGTCTTAGGATTTCATGCAAGTAAACCATTCAGAATCGTCTTTGGGAAGACAAACCATGGGATCTTAAGATCCTTTAGAAATCGTGCCCCATGGTAGCCTCTCTAGGGAGGGGACACAAAGCTATACGTGTTTGAACGTCCCCCGAGAGGTTTCACTTGACTATGTAGTTTTCACCTCTCTGTTAGAGGGTGTTTGTTGCAAGTGTGTGTTTTTTAGCTTGGGCTAACCACATCATGCTTGCGTTTTACTTTGACGCGAACTCTTATCATCAGCTAAGAGCTAACAAAGAAGCCTCGCACTCACGCTTGGCTAGTTTTTGAATTGACAAGGAGTGGTGGGGTGATGAAGTCCCACAAAGTGCTTTGCCATTTCACGGGTTAAAACTATAGCTAAACCATTTGGATAGAACTTGAGCTTTATCCTTTCACCCTTGAGGGTGCTCATCTCTTGAGGGACCGCCCTTGGGGGCTAGTGGAACATAAAGTTCTAGTAAGCGCCCTTGCAGGCTGATGGAGCACAAAGCTCATGCATATACCCTTGAGGGTTTGATGGAGCATAAGTTCTCGTACGCGCCTCGAGGATGGATGGAGTGCAAAGCTCATATAAATACCCTTGAGGGTTTGAGGGAACATAAGTTCTCGTACGCGCCCTTGAGGGCGGATGGAGCACAAAGCTCATGTAAATACCCTTGGGGGTTTAAATGAACATAAGTTCTCGTACGCGCCCTTGAGGGCGGATGGAGCGCAAAGCTCATGTAAATACCCTTGGGGGTTTGAGGGAACATAAGTTCTCGTATGCGTCCTTGAGGGCAGATGGAGCACAAAGATCATGTAAATACCCTTGGGGTTTTGACGGAACATAAGTTCTTATACGCGCCCTTGAGGGCAGATGGAGCACAAAGCTCATGTAAATACCCTTGGGGGTTTGACGGAACATAAGTTCTCGTACATGCCTTTGAGAGCTGATGGAAAGCTCATGTAAATACCTTTAGGGATTTTTCGGAACATAAGTTCTCGTATGCGCCCTTGAGGGCAGATGAAGCGTAAAGCTCATGTAAATAGCCTTGAGGGTTATCGGTCGAAGTAATAAGTACTTGTTGCTGTGACGCTAAAGAAGAAGGCGCGAGGCATTAAGCCGTAATATGACTCCTATTATGAAGCCCTCTTGTCCATAGTTATTAAAGGCACAGGCACAAAGGGTCCCTGGAGTCTAAGAGCAAGGCGCAAGCGCGTGCCTTTTCGAAATGATGCGCAAAATAAAAATAAATAGATATTAGTGCATTAAACCAATACAATCACATAAAAAAAATTTAGAACATGGCAATTTAACAAACTTTGAACACTAGAAAAAGTTTCAGATTTAATGAGAAGTAGTTGATCCTAATTAAATATGACAACGTCATCCTTATCAGTAGTGAAGGCTAAAGCAACATTGTTTTCCTCAAAGGGGAATCATAGGCTCCATATTTTTTAGAGATTCCTCATCCATTTCCTATTCTTTGTCTATAAGGTGAAGTGAAGGAGTATATTTATTTGAAAAAGAGTAACAATTGGAGATAGGACACTAGCACAATGAACAATAATACGAAAATCGAATGATTAGGGTTTTAGGTTTTTTTGTGGTTTAGATATTGATTTCTTATGTTATGAAATAAAGAACAAAAAATAATGAACGGTTTAGATGATGCCATGATGCAAAAATCAAAAATTAAGATTTTTTAGGCTTTACTTTGCGCCTCCAGCGTCGCCTTGTGCCTGGGCGCGCGCTTTTTCGAAGGGGCTACACCTAGCCCTAGGCGAGGCGCAGGGAGTGTGCCTAGGTGCGCCTTTGATAACACTGCTCCTGTCTGAGAGGGTACAGGTTATTAAGCCCGTCATATTGTTGATATCATAAGATATAAAGCCTCCCTGCCTGGGAAGGCATGAACATAAAGATGTATTTTTTAGCCTATATATAAGGCTTGATTGCAAGAAGACTTGTATGTGTAATAGAGATATAGAAGACCATAAGCTGCATGCTCAGCTGGACGAGCATAGAAAGCTAGAGGACGCGAATTCTGTTTGAGGAAGATGCCACTGGGTGACCATTAAAGAAGTTACCGCAGTTTATCGATATACTAAGCGGCAACTAGATTCGATTTGCTAGTTGTATGCTTGAGCTTGCAGTTGTACCAGACATATTAGCGACGCTTATCAACAGAGGCTAACGATGTGCTCTAATTCACTAAATGCGTTGGGAGTGTGCTCCCCTCTATTACTTTAGGATCAGCTCATCCATGTGCGGTGCTGTGAATACATCACAGATAGAGGTCATTATATGACCATGATACGATATATAATACTGAGTCGGCAGGATGCTGAAGGAGAACCCTAGGCGTGACTTCAAGTTACAGGGTTGTTCCTCGCTTATGAAGTGGTTTATATTTCACCGTTGATGCTCACGGGTGCAGTTTAAACCCCTGCAACAAGAAAAAGTATGTGACTAAAAAATAGGGTTTGACACATAAACAAGTGCAACTACGTTTTTAACACATAAATAAGAGCGGTGTTCAGACATCGTGGCACTATTAGGGCTTTGTCGGTTAGCCGATAGGGGTGTGCTGCACTGCATGTCGCAGGTGAGCTTAAAAAGTCATAGTAGTCGAAAGACCCGACATGTGTTGTGCTTGTGCCAATTAATGTAATTGCACAATGCTAGACCAAACAATAGATGGGTCTAGGTAATATAATGGTGTATGAAAGCAGTACTTGGAAGGCTTGCTAGAGCCTAAAATCAAGAAGGCTTATTTTGAGCAACGTGCCACGCAAACTAAAATGTGTGCATTTTTTTAAAAATGTACGACACCTATTTAATAAACGAGACCCTATGGGTATTGAATCTAAAATGGTCTTTTTCACGGGTTAAAAGTTTAATACTTTAAGAAGTATGTGGCCGAAGTTGAATAAAGGAAATCCCTTGGGTCTTAATATACATATGAAATTTTCACATGTTAAAAGACTAATGAATAATTTAGACTATGTGGGTTTAAAACGTGAATATGCATATTTATTGGGGAGGGGGGGGGGGATACAAAATTTAGAAAAGAAGTATCGCACCTATTTGCCCATTTTTTGCTTTCACCAGTTGTGGCCTCTGTAGGCAAATCCCGGGCCGCTGGTTGCAAATGGTGTGCCTACTGGAGCTACTTGTTGCAACGTCGGGATCTGTATCGGCCACTTCACGATGATGGCAAAGATTTTGTGATGCATGGGCCTGTGGTAGAGCTGCACCAGTGCACTGATTGGTGCTCCTGGTTGTCGATATGGTGGTGCCGATACTTTCCCAGACGGCCTGAAGTGGTAGTGACGACGACATCTTGATGGGACAACGGTGGCCGCTTGATTGCGACAGTGTCGGTGGCACAGATCTGAAGGAAGGGTGGCGGTCCCTTGGTTATCGGCGACATCTTGCCGCCGGTAGATGGCTTGGCTATACGCGGTGGCGGCGCTAAGGTACTAACCCATGGCCGGTGGCGCTACCATGGTTTCTTCATCTTCTCTCTCTCTTGATGTTGCCTTTGCTGCTTTAGCGACTTCACGGTGGTGGTCGTTGACGACTGATATGGTGATTGGGCTGATCAGGAGTGCAACGGTGATGGTGCTTATTGAAATATCGAATTCTTGGCTTGGCTCAACAATGGTAGCGCTGCTGTTGGTTGAGGTCATGCCTAGATGGAATAACGGTGGCGTGATGTCGGCAATTGCACCAATTAGTTCTGGTGATTGTGTCGGTCTTGCTTCTTTCTCTTCTATTCCTTCCTTTCTTTGTAATTGTTGTGACGATGGCTCTGCGATCACAACTGGTGTGGATAGAGTCGTCAATCGGTCTGCCCTCTGGTGGTTGGCCTCTCACGATGGCATTGTGTATCACGTATGGGGCTGACTGATCGTCCTCAGTGGCTTTGCAACAAAAGGCATAGTACCGTGAGGCGGCGCAGCACAACAGCGAAGGGGCGTCGCTAAGGCGCAACTTTGGGGTCCTGGATGATGAAGTTACAACCTTGTTGTTAGTTGTGGCGGTGCTGCCTGAACGCCGCCAAAAGGTGGTGGCGGCACGGTCGATCGCTGCTGCGGCCTAACGGTAGAAATTTGTGATAAACAATCTGAAAATTTTGAACTCTAAAGTTTTTTTTCAGTGTGATGGTAATTGTCTTGGAGACCTGCCGCAGTGGCACTTGTGTTAGTGGTTCTGACACGTAGCCGCCGGTAGCTCGCGGTATAACTGTTGAGATTTTGTGAGGTCAATCAGCTAGGTTGGCGGGTCCCACAGATGGTGCCAATTTTTTGCTGCTAAAAATATGCTCCGGAACCTTAGCTTGGACCGGTGACTTGCAAGATAGAAAATAAGTGACCGCCGGGTGGGGTTCCCGACGGGGAACTCTCCGATGCTTAAGTCAGAGCCAACTACATGGTAGAACTCTGAAAAGGCAGGAAAAGACTTTGTGTCTGTGTGTGTGATTTTCTTGCGTACCTGAGGATAGTCCCCTTTATATAGCTATAAGTAAAAGGCCCTAGTAAGACTGGGCCGTGAGCCAGATCTGTTAGGATCCTTGAGGATCACGTCAAGATTTTGAGGACAAAAGCCGCTAAAGCTGATGAAAACCGTAAAGGAGCTAATTTCCCTTAGGTGGCCAGCACTGAGTGCAAACCTTTGCAGTTAGGCTGAACTGTACACAAAATATTGGGTGCAGTCAAACAGTCCCTATGGCTCGCCGTCAACAGCACCAGAAAAGAACAATCAGGAAATAGAAATATAAGATGATAATACTGAAGCCTGACAACCCAGTTGAGACCAAGCTGCAAGGCTAACTGAAAAGCATCAAATTCATCCCTGGCCGTAAGGATGTCTACAGTTGCACCAATTAGCGACCACATCTTGTTGAACAGTACCAGACCAACCCCAAACTTTTGATCTACGGGGGAGCCAACAACCGAAATTGAGCAAACGACTGGTGAAGGTGGCAACGGGTAATCGCAATTATCCAAAAAATAAATGGAGTGTAGCGGGGGGTAAAAGTGTTCAAAGCAGTCCACAATAACATCAGGGTATGCCTGAGAGGTGCAGTCAGCTTTGCGACAAGAAATCTGAAAAGCTGAGGTATGGATGATACTATACAAAAGACCTCGACTTTGAGCAATGATCGAGCCAACACAGACTTTTTTCCTCAGAAAGAGCAGGGCATTGTGCCCTAACCAGATGGACCAGAGGATAACTGCTATATACACAACCCTAAGGAGGGCACTAATAGCAGAGGTGCGACGAGAAGCCGATTGTAACAATCAATGAGAGAGCCAGCTTGAAACGGAGGGAACTGGGGACAATGAGAGTGTTTGGCTTCCCGAAGAAGATTCCCAAATTGATCTAACACAAACGCAGTTGAAAAAAAGATGTTCCTGGGTTTTCGGGCTTGATAAGCATAATGGGCAGGAAATGCTGACAGGGTAGTGTCGTTTTAGTAACTCTGGGAAGAGTGGCAGACGTTGATGACTAAATTGCCATAGGATGAATTTAAGTTTCTCTAGGATTGGGAGTTTCCAAAGTCGAGACCAAAAGGTGCGAGTCAGGGGATATCGTGAGGGGGGCGCGTTGGCCCTTGTCCGGACTAGAAAGCGATAAGCAGAGGCAACAGAAAAGCTGTCACCCCGACAAAAGACACTGAATGAGCGATCCGATGACCCTAACGGTAATAAGCAAAGTTGTAGGATTTGACTTATAATGGCCTCGGGAAAGGTGGGAATGAGTAGATTCAGATCCTAGTCAAAGGTATTGGCAATAAACAGGTGGGAGATCGTCCAATCTGTATTGACGATAGAACGGTATGGTTGCAAGATGTGCGGGGGTGCACAAGGCATCCACCAATCCATCCATACTGAGATCGATCGTCCATCACCAACTTGTCATTGCATGCCCTGTTTAAGAATGCGTTGCCCAACGAGGACATCCCTCCAAATCCAGGAACAAGAACGAGGTTGAGACAGTTAAAGAAAGTGTCGACGCGCAAAGTACTACCCTTTAAGTACCCGCGCAACCAGAGGATTGGCCCAAATTTTCCAGGCCTGCTTGGTAAGCAAAGATTGATTAAAAACCCGAAAATCACGGAACCCTAACCCGCCGCGGTTTTTTGGGAGGCACAGTGAAGGCCACGCTATCCAGTGGATAGAACGATGCGAGGCCTCACCAGACCACCAGAAACGAGCCAAGATTTGATCCAATTGTTTACAAACAGCCACATGGAATTTAAAGACAGACATATAGTTAACTAGTAAGGAATAGATGACCGAAGTAATAAGCGTTGCACGCCCAGCCTTATTCAACAACAGACCTAATCAATACGCACAGCGGTCTTGAACTCTCTGGACTAGCGATCAGAAAATTTCTTTCTTATTCACAGCTATGTACAGTTGGATGCCTAAGTACTTGCCAAAATTCGAAGACCTAGAAAACTTAAACCCCCTCTCAATTAGCAGGCGCTTTTCAGAACTAGCAGTAGGGCTAATGACCAGGGAGGATTTCGCCCAATTGATACACTGTCCAGAGAAGCAGCAGTAATCATGCAAGATTTTTTTAACTGCCTCAATGTCTTTCAGACCATCCTTGGAGAGACGAAGAAAGAGGAAAATATCGTCGGTGTATAGAAGATGTGAAACCGATGGTGAATATTTCCTTGCCTTAATGCCTTGAAAGAGCCCACGCTGCTCCCCCTGGAAGAGGCTGGCCGAGAGCATATCTACACAAAGCAGGAAAAGATAAGGAGATAAGGGATCACCTTGGCAAATACCTTGGAAGGGAGTGAAAAACAGAGTGGGGGCTCCATTCACCAGGAGAGAGTAAGAGACCGAGGACAAGTATTGCTGAACTAGCTGGACCCAGTTCGAGGGAAAGCCAAGTACCGAGAAAATCCCACGGACAAAGTCCCAACGAACCCGGTCAAAAGCTTTACTCAAGTCCAATTTCAGAGCAACTAGGATGACTCCCCTTTTTGTGCGCTTGCGCACAGTCAGTAAGTTATTGCGCAAGCAAGACATTATCAGCGAGATAACGACCCGTCAGAAAAGAATTCTGATAGGGTGACACCAGGGTTCAACCGATTAGCGAGCACTTTGGAGATAATTTTGTAAACGCCAGTGCAAAGACTGATGGGCTGAAAGTCCCCGGGCGATTCCGGGCATCTGGTTTTAGGGATCAAGGCAAGATAAGTACAGTTCACCTTTCGCAGAAGCCGACTAGAATGAAGGAAGGAGAGCACGGCAGAGGTAACCAACGATCCCATGATTCCCCAACACCTTTTGAACACGATGCCTGGGTACCCGTCAGGGCCAGGTGCCTTTAAATCCCCAAGTTAAAATACCGGTCGTTTAACTTCCCCTGGCGTGAAAGATTGTTGTAGGTGACAGATCTGGCCTGGAGACAAGAGTGAAAGGGATAAAGAGTTGACATAAGCTAACATTTGAGGGTACTGAGCCGGAGGAGAGGGTGTCGGAGTAAGGAGATTGAAAAAATATGCCACCAGACATGAGCAGAGGACAGCCTCATTCGACACCAAACGACCAGAGTCATCTTTGAGAGAGGTGATAAAGTTTTGTCAGCGACGAATGATAGTGGAGGTATGGAAGAGCTTTGTGTTGCGATCACCGACCTCCAACCAAGTAATTTTGGATCGCTGAGCCCAGAAGACTTCCTCACATTTCAAAAGGAAGTCTAGTCGGTGACGCAGAAAAAACTCATCTAAACTGGGTGCATTTGATCCCGCTGCAAGAGACTGACTCTCAGTTAGCAGGTCTTGGACCATCCTAATCTGACTTTCAAGTTGACCGAAACTAACTGAGCTCCAGGAGCGTAAGGCACGCAGCACAATACTCAGTTTACGCATTAGCTGAAAGAGCGATGAGCCCATAACGGAGCCAGACCATAGCTCCCCGACGAACACTAAGCAATCTGGGGAGGCCAACCACATGGCCTCAAAGCAAGAAGGGAAGGGAAACGCAGAGCATAAGGTTTCAGTGTTACAAAGAATGAGGGCATGATTGGATCGCTGAATAGCTAAAATCCAGGCTACGGCCGTGGAGTAAAGAACAACCCAGGACGTGGAGGCTAAGACTCAATCTAGCTTCTCATAGACAAACCCATGTGCCGGTGAACCACGGACCCAAGTGAAGAGGGGCCCTTCCCAGCAGATATCCAACAATCCGAACTGAGCTAGGAAGTCTTAAATGCTGAGCTACCAACAGGGACCGAAGTACCACCAGAGGACTTTTCAAAGGATTCTAATACTTGGTTGAAGTCCCCACATAGACAGGTGGGAAGGGAGAAGGGACTTAAAACAGTGGCAATTGAGGACCAAGTCAGCAACCGGGATGAAAGTTGAGGGTGCCCAATTCAGTAGCCCTCGATTGACCTACTATAGTCGTCAAAATATAATTCGCACTAACATGATGAATTGTCAGGCCCACAAGGGTCTGCCATCCAAGCCACAGCCCCCCACTGTGACCAACATGGTCCAATCCCGCAAAAGAAGAAAACCCCAATTTAATAAACTTAGAAGCTACTAAACTATAAATAGTTTGGTTTCCATAAGAAACACAATGTCCAGTTTGTGCAATTTTATCAAACGAACGGATGTTTGAACTATGGCGGATTAACCAAAGCCACCACAGTTCCAGCATGGAATAATCATTGAACCACACGTGGTTGGTGAGGCCCAACCACCAAAGCCAAATGAATGACATGAAAAGTTTGATAAAGTCATGATCGAAAATGGCTTTAGAATCAACGAATGTGATAAATGTGTCTACGTTAAAGGCGCGGAAAAAGGATATGTCATTGTTTGTCTTTATGTGGATGACATGCTCATTATTGGGAGCAATAATCAATTCATTAAGGCTACAAAGAAAATGTTGACCAGTAAATTTGATATGAAAGATATGGGTGTGGCTAATGTTATACTTCATATAAAAATTACCAAAACATCAAATGGACTAGTCTTGTCACAATCGCAATATATTGAGAAGACAAATTTAAAAGTTATGATGATAGTCCGGTGAAGACACCATTAGATGTAAATTTACATCTAACAAAGAATACTGGTGAAAGAATATCTCAATTAGAGTATTCGCGTATAATTGGTAGCTTAAGGTACATCATGAATTGCACGAGACCGATATAGCATATGCTGTCCGTAAACTGAGCAAATACACTAGCAATCCGGGAAAGAATCACAGGTTAGCTATTGTAAGGATACTTAAAATATACCTTAAACTTTGGGCTGCATTATACAAGATATCCAGCTGTATTAGAAGGATACAGTGATGCCAACTGGATATCATATTATAGTGAAACAAAGTCCACAAGTGGATATGTGTTTACATTAGGAGGATCAGTTATTTCTCGGAAATCCTCCAAACAGACATGTATTGCCAGATCCACTATGAAATCTGAATTCATTGCTTTAGATAAAGCAGGAGAAGAAGCGGAGTGGCTTTGTAATTTCTTGGAGGATATTCCAAATTGGCATAAGCCTGTGCCACCAATTTGCATACATTGTGATAGTCAATCTGTAATTGGAAGAGCACAAAGCAGTATGTATAACGGTAAGTCTAGACACATACATCACAGACACAATACCGTCAAACAATTACTTTATAGTGGAATTATCTCTATTGACTATGTGAAGTCAAAGGATAATATTGCGGATCCGTTAACGAAAGCTTTGACTAGAGAGAAAGTAAATACGTCATCGAGGAGAATGGGTCTTAAGCCTATGAAATAAATAGTTGCCATAATGGAAACCCCACCTAGCTGACTGGAGATCCCAAGATCTAGGTTCAAAGGGAAAACCGAATTACGTAAATGCGACTCAAATAGAGCACTGAGGGGGGGGGGGGGGGGTAAAACCCTCATATCCATTCCTATGATGAGAAGACAGTGGCACCTACAAAAGGTTAGGTTAAGCTATGCTTTTAATGACTCTTATATCTTGGAAATTCAAGTGGGGTGCGGTAGGAACCTCTTAATAAGAAGTCACCTACGTGAGTAAGAAGTGGGCCGCTTCTATGAGAATTGTAAGGCTGAATTCTCAGAGAGTACTCATGAAAACCAGGAGTTGTTCAGGGCCGAAATGAACACAACAATGAGAACCTCAAAACAATGTTTGAGCGGTACTGTGTGAAGTTCTATAGTCTCAATTTACACTAAAGGTTGAACAGTTCAAGACATCACGTTCACTAGTTAACCAGTAAATCCGATAGTTCTCACTAGGGAATGTTCAAGGCCATCGGCTACCTATCCCGATGCAGTGTCGTTCTAAAGAACTCTTTCTTGTGTCAATGTGTCTTTGCGTATAGTGTCCAGTCAATTTTCTATTCATATGGAGGATTGTTGGAATTGGGTTTTAAACCCATTGTGAGAAGCCATCACTCAATTTTCAAATGGGTTCCAAACCATAATTTGGTTAGGAACAAATTTATTTATGTTCATCTATTGGAGTCGATGATCATAGTATATTCACAAGTTTAAAAGAAATAAGGAGTGAATGAGAAAATTGAAGTTGAAGTTGGTGGTTCAACTTGAAGGGAAATGAGACTCCCACATTGAAGAGATAAAGCCAAATTGTCTCCTTATAAGGCTTAGTCTTAAGCTAAGGGTTGGGCCCTTCGGGGGTACCCATGTTTAGTAAGAAGGGAGGACCTAGGTTGACCCAAGGTCCACCACACACGCGCGCACCGCCCTCCTGTCCATGGCTTATAGGGGTGAGCACGGTTCGGTTTGGGGGTCAAACCGCAAACCGAACCAATGAACCTCGGTTCACAAATTCTTAAACCAAACAGAACCAAGACACCTCCGTTTGAATGGTTCGGATCGGTTTGAGCGTAGTTTAAACATTATTATGTTTTCAAGAAAAAAACAATAACCAATAATAACTTAACTTAATTTATAACTTTTTTCGGCTACCGTATTGTTTGGGTGCTCATGGTTTATGGGAATACTTGCTCTCTTTCCTACATTGTTTGGGCTTTCAACATGATTGCTACTGGATTAACATAGTGCCAATTTCAAGACTTATTTCCTAACAGTTAAGCAGGAAACTAGACCAGGAGGGTGTGCATCACAATGATAGTAAAAAACCAAAGATAATTTCCTAAATCTTAATATCTAACAAATCTGCACTTCTCTAAAGTTTTATTAGTTGATTTTTCTTCAAGAAGGCATGTCTTGTATTTTATCATTCTTGACTCTACTGCAATACTGGATATAATTAGCCTATTGGCTTCATGTTTACACTACAGGAGCCATAGTGTAAATGATGCAATATGTAGTGAGTAATGGCTTTGAAAATGTAGAATTAGAAGAGAAGGTTGATTTAGGGTGAGCAGGTTTTATTCTACCCTAGTTATTAGCTAATCAGGGTAAGGTGTATATATATATATATAGAGCTGATCCGTTGAGAGTGCTAGCAAAATAGGAGATCTTGCAAGCGCGATCTGACCGTCCATCCTGAAAGATGGACGGTCCAGATCGCGTCTTTTTCGAATACTATCAGTCGTCCGCGACACTATGTCGCGGACGGACTTTTTTACCTTTTTGCCCCTCCGGGAACGTCCGCTACACTGTATCGCGGACGACATTCAAGTCCGTACACGCGACAGCAAAAAGGAATCCGCTATACAGTGTAGTGGACGTCCCCTAGGCTGACACCTGTCAGGTCCTGTCCCGTCCCCCGCTACATTATGTAGCGGACTATTTTTTGACAAATATACCCTTCAGCTCTCGTCCGCTACATTATGTAGCGGACTAATCTTCTGACTTTTTCCTCTTTCTCTCTCATTTTCCTCATTTAATGTTCTGACATTTTTCCTTTCTCTCTCATCTCTTTCATCTTTTTTTTTCTCTTTCTCTCCTTTCTCTAATTAACTCTCTGACTCTCTCTCTCTCTCGTCCATGCCAGAAACCGAAGGGAAGAGGAAGCCTTTTGGCGCGCGAAGAACCCCTTGTGCGAAGAAGCTGCCGTTAGGAGGAGCAGCAGCGGCTGTTGAACCTCGTAGTTGATAAGGCGAATCAGCATTGGCGGCGGCGGCGGCAGCGGTGGTATTGGAAGTCATGCTTCGGAGCTATCGCCGGCGGGGTAGGAGAGAGCAGCAGAGCTCAGTTAATAGCACCAGGACCAAGCCTAACCGTCTCGTCCACCTAGAACAGCGACCGTGGGATGGACACCATCTCGTCCACCTAGAACAGCTCTGCTTCTGGCGACGACAGAGGAAGGAAGCAATCCACCTGCTGTGGCAACCCCATTTTGGGTGGTAAAACTAAGACCCAATTTAAATTTTGAGAGTTTTGAGACTTAATTCTGCATCTGCTCTCTACCTCTTTCTGTTTAGATTAGTCATTTATCTTGCATAGAGATTTGGGATGGTGGAGGTTTGAATGGTGGTGGTTCGGGGAGGCAGAGGTTCAGTGGCGGTGGCGATGGGTTCAGTGGCGGTGGCCAAATGGTGGTGGTTGTGGGTTCATTTGAGTTTAATTTTTGCTGTGGTTGTGGGTTCATATGAGTTTCTGGTTTTCTTGTAAGGAATTTTTGGTGATATAGCTTCCTTCTTTAATTTCTACGGAGGCTTTTACAGGTTCAGCACTTCAAATGGTTGTTGTGATGCAAAAAAGATTCTTCAGTGCTTATCATCACTTGACCAAAAAAGAGCCCAGTAAAGAGCCCCAATCCAACTCACGAAAAATCAACAACGCATTGCCCAAAACAAAAACAAAAATACAGGAAGAAATACAAGATCGGCAACAAATATAGTACGGCTTGTTGCTGATGGACTTGAACGGGTTCTGTCCGACGGAGCTGCAGGTGGCCGGACACACTCTTTCTCTCTACTCTGTGTGTGAAGTGAAGCAGGATAAACATGAAAGAGACAGAGAGAGAGGGGGAGGATGAGAGAGAAAATAAAAAGTGGTGAGAGAAAGAGAAAGGAGAGAGAATATTCATGAGAAAGAGAAAGAGACATGAGCATTGATGAGGGAAGAGAGAGAGAAATAGAAACATGTCAGACAAATAATGTGAGAAATGAGAGAGAAAGGGGAAAAAAGCACTGCCTACTCTTCCGCTACATAATGTAGCGGACGAGAGCTGAAGGGTATATTTGTCAAAAAATAGTCCGCTACATAATGTAGCGGGGGACGGGACAGGACCTGACAGGTGTCAGCGTAGGGGACGTCCGCTACACTGCATAACGAATTCCTTTTTGCTGTCGCGTGTACGGACTTGAATGCCGTCCGCGATACAGTGTAGCGGACGTCCCCGGAGGGGCAAAAAGGTAAAAAAGTCCGTCCGCGACATAATGTCGCGGATGACTGACAATATTCGAAAAAGGCGCGATCTGGGCCGTCCATCTTTCAGGATGGACGGTCAGATCGCGCTTGCAAGATCTCCTATTTTGCTAGCGCTCTCAACGGATCAGCTCACACACACACACACACATATATATATATATATATATATATATATATATAATGTAACCCTCGGTTCGGTTTAGTGCCGGTTTGGAAATCCTGAACCGTGAACCGAACCGGCCTCGATTTGAAAATCTCAAACCAAACCATTCGAGCTCATCAACGGTTCGGATTTGATCGGTTCGATTTCATCGGTTTGAACGGTTCGGATCGATTTTATCGGTTTGTTGCTCACCCCTAGTGGCTTGGGCTTGGGCCCATCAGGCTTTATTCTTTTTGGGACAAATTTAAATAAATATAGTTATTTTATTTTCCGGAAAGTTGCAACATTTTCAACCAGCTGTGAAGAGTTGCACCCCCAGTGAATACTCACTGTATAAAAACGAAAACGAGTCAGTTACAGAA
Organism: Escallonia rubra; assembly: GCA_033065855.1. Classification (NCBI taxonomy): domain Eukaryota; kingdom Viridiplantae; phylum Streptophyta; class Magnoliopsida; order Escalloniales; family Escalloniaceae; genus Escallonia; species Escallonia rubra. Next base: position 162,945 of record JAVXUO010001528.1, on the reverse strand, counting down.
ATTTATTTTTAACTGAATCTCGAAATTCTGTCTGCCTTTGGTTTTTTCGTTTTTCCTGTGTCTATGTAAGAAAGAGTTCTGCTGTTGTTTTGGTTCGCCGGGTCTGCAATTTGGAGTGCTCCTATTTCAGACGTATTGCCGTTGTATCCTGGGAGACTATAGTCAAGAGACCGTTAGCACCGTTGCGGGGACGAATAAAGTCTTAAGGATAGTAAATCAAATTCACGCCTCGGCCTTTTCATTTGCCGTTCTGCATTTACTGTTGTGAGTTATTAGACATAGTTCTATTTTCAGTTTATGTCACTGCTGTTTTCGAACGTTAATCTTTACATGTTAGTGTATTTTCGTAACTAATTTTCTGCACAAGTATACACAAAGAACATATTTTCCAACAATTTCATCCAACGTCTTTCAGTTTACGTCTTTGCTTCCATTGCGATAACATGAGTTTATTGTTCAAAAGTCGAGCATCACCAACTCTATTGAGGGAAGCAAGGCATTGTCACTTATTGTATCGGATTGACCTGCTGATTCCCCGTGGATTCAGCATCTTCTGTACATTGTTTTGCTGATTGGCAAGGATGACGGCCTTTCCGAGGACATCTATAATGACACCCTGCAGCGTATCAAAAGGTTGGTAAACTCTGGCTCCAACTACGAATGAAAAATGAAGAGTGCACGCCCCATTTAGATTCTATTCGATGCAAATAACAATAACATTTGCACTGCCTGTTCGTCAATTTCAGTCCAAACAACTATATCAAGTGTGTATAGAATCGATTAGATTCTTGCCACGCGTAGATCTAAAATTCAAAGGCAAGTCGTTACTACACAACCTTACACCAATGGTTGCTCAATATACTTTGTGGTCACATGCGGGTGAAGGATGAAGTAAAGGAAAAAATCAGGTTCGGTGTCCAGACATAAGAGCTGTGCACAAAATCAGCAAGAGCGTTGTTGGCCAATTAGCACAATCGTAGTTTTCACTCATTTGTAGCGACCACTAAAATGCAGAGTGCACCCCCTGCTATATGCTTTTGCGGGGAGCGAGTCCAAAATTATGAAACGCGAGAGAGAAAGAAGAAGGGTGGAGTGGTATAATTTTGAGTCAGAGAAAGACCTATGACCAATCCTCTTCATGCATTGAAATAACCTGTCTAAACACTGGATGCATGTAAGGTATAACCTTAAGCCCTTTTCAATGATTATTGTCCACCATTACAGGATTTTCCTCCATTCGAGTTTGTGCTCTGCTTTCACAGCAGAGAGAGAAGCAACATCTCACTACCTAATCATTCCCGCACGGCCTACCCAAACCCGCCCACAGGCGCGCCACCTTCCTCCCTCACCATCCCACGTGAGTCTCCTGCAATTTTTCCTCTCCACCATCTTCTCTTCACTGACCCACCTTCTTACCTGCAACTCCGTTTTGTACAAGGGAGGTACCAAGTTTAATTACATAGTCCACTTCCATCTTCCCATATTACAAAAAAATTTTGACACCCCTCTCCCCCTCCCTCTTATTTTAATGTTCATTTACTGATCTGGGTTTGCTTCATCGTTCATCAATTCCACTGATCAGGATCCGCACAGTACCATTGAAGGGTCGGAGCCTGATCTTCCGAGAAGAAGTTGCAGGACTCGTCCCCACTGAAAAAGTTATGCTCTTCAATCTTCACAAACTGCGGCTGATACGCTTTCTGGGCATCACTCAGAACCGCCTTAGAGTCGCAGAACTGGAAGCAATTCATCAACGAAGGAGGCGGTGGGGGTGACGGCGAGGGCGAAGACGGGCAGTTGAACTTCAGCATTGACATGAACTGGTGGCCCTGCAGCGCCCCGTTGACCGACATGGCTGCATTTGGGCTGCTGCTGTCGTCGTTCAGGATCGCACTCGAGTCACTGTCCGACGATCCGTCCTTGAAATCCGGCGGAAAAGCAGTTGCCCCCATCACTCCATTGTTGTTGAAGCTCTCGTAGTTTAGTTCTGTAGCGTCGCATTTAGCTACAGAATTAACAGGTGGTTCACTCTGTTCATTGGCTTTATCCTCGCTCTCCGACACCATCATCTCTTCCTTCACCGAAACATTGCTATCGTTGTTCTCTTCATTCAATTTTGATTTCAGTTCTCTTATCTGCGGCATATTATGAAACAGTTACGCGCATGAAAATTTCACACAGAAAGGTCATAAAACTTGGCACATGCATACAGATTATAGAGCTAAGAAGTATCAAGTACCTCTTTGAGCAGGGATTCATTGTCATGCTGAAGGGTGTCATAATTGTGCTTAAGCGCATTGAAATTGGCTTTGAGGACACCGTAGTCCTTCTCCAATTGCTTGGTCTTCCACCGGGCGCGGCGGTTTTGGAACCAAACAGCGACTTGTCGAGGCTGCAGCCCGAGTTCTTGAGCTAGCTTGACTTTTCTCTCAGGTTCAAGCTTGTTTTCTACTTCGAAGTTCTTCTCCAGTGCCTTGACCTGGTCGATGCTTAACCGCCTTTTTTTCTCCGAGATCTGGCAGGATTCTTCCACACAGCCTTCTTCATCCAGGCCTTCCAGCATGGACTGAAACTCTCTGTTATAAACATGGCTGTTTCCACTACCATGTTCATCTACAATAAATACACAAGAAAGACACGTTAAAGAGAAAACTATTGTTGGGACTAGAAAGAGAGAACCCACAAAGGAAAAAGGGAAAGCATGAGAAAGTTACTAAATTAGGAAAGAAGCGCTTTGATTCAAGAAAATTTAATTACTATAAACTTGGAGGTGGTTGATCATGGAAGAGGCTAGGGAGAGGGAAACATGAGATGGGTATGTTTGAATCTTTGGAAATAAACCATTAAAGGTGTAACCTCAATGGACTAATAGTAGACTGTATGTAAAATCACCTGTAGTTGGACAGATGGACATCAAAGCACCCAAGGAATCTGTGCTGCCAAGTCTCTTCATGACTAGTACACTTAATCAACAGATCAGTTCCAGATCAGAACCCACCCCCCTTTCTTAACTTATAGTTTTGATGATGTCTGTGAAAATGCTTAAAAGAGCTTTAAAAGGAGACTGTGACTTGAGCTTATTCTTCTTCACTCGTATGAAGACATGGAAACATTACTCCCATGCCCAAGCCAAGCCCAGTTGGCACAGTATTTGGTGCAAAATGCGTTACTGTGCAGCCACTCATATCTCTCGGATTCTCCATCTCTCTCTTTTATCAAGACTTCCTCACCCTTTAATCCCATCAATCAAGTATATTTTAAAAGAAGGAAGTAAGCAAACCCAAGACAACCAACCAACCAACCAGAAACCCAGAAACAGAAGTAAAATCAAAAACCGAAAAATCTCTCTCTACATCATTACTCAATCAATCCAAAATGTTTAGGTTTAATTGACAATGGTCTATGCTGTTCATCTACAATAGGAAGATTTGGGGAGGTGTAGTGGGGTGAGGGTTGGAGGGAGAGAGAGAGAGACAGTGGGGGGATGGGGGAAGAGAGAGATGGGAGATGAGAAAACCAGTTCACAAACCCAGCTGGACTTCACACTTTCTCTCTCTTTAAATAAACCCAACTTGGGTCAGATATACAGGGTTAGAATCTTACTCGGGTTAGGTACACTGCATTTTGGCAAATGAAATGAACCCAAATTCAATTCAAATGCAATTTGGGTACACCGGCAATAGCCGGTTTTAAGACCGTTTGATGGAGATATTTCTCGGGTGTGGACTGTGGAGACGTATAAGCTATGGTTGTGATAAGTGGAAAGGGTGGGACGGCTCGGCTTGAGGTGGGGCTCTCAGCTCGAGCGAAGCTGGTTGAAGATTTTGGTGGCGTCAGCGGATCCCGGTTGTCGTAAGGCGTGGTCGGTGGGAGTAATCGTTGATTACACGGAATTTGATTTTGCCACATACTTCTAATTACAGAGGACAGTTAAAATTAGTCATTAATTTTTTTACTGCAGAATATTTGTCAAATGTAATTCTGTTGTCATTTTTAGATTGTTAGGTACCTACTAAAATAGAGCAAATTCAATTATATAGTCTCTCCTGTCCATATAAATCAATCACATCTAACTTGACACGTATATTAAAGATTTAAATCATATATTATGTGTTTTTTATGTTACCCTTTAAAGAGAGAAATAGAAGAAACTGGGTCACAAGAAAGAAATTAGTTGGAGTGTTAATTTAGAGAGACAAATAGAATAAAAAAGTGTGAGAAAGTGGGACATGTGAAAGAAAATGAATTGCTGGAGAGTTAAATGTGGAGAGAGAAATATAACAAAAAAAGTGCTTAAAGACCCTCAGAAAGACCCTCAAGACCCTCGAGGGTCTTTCTGGGTCTTTCTGAGGGTCTTTAAGCACTTTTTTTTTGTTATATTTCTCTCTCCACATTTTACTTTCATAGAGGATTTTGAAATATATTGTATAAAATTCCTTATTTTGATACTGATAAGATGGATTTACCAAATTCTAGGAGGAATTTGGAAAGGAAATTTTGTGTGCTAAAATCCCATATAGTAATAATTAGTCTAGACTAGTTATTTGTCAAATTCTTTCCACAAAAAGAGTCTCCATTATTTTAGGTAACTTCTTCCATAAAAAAATGAGATGCTCTCTCTCATTAGTTTGTACCTATACGCTATTAAATTATCTAGGTTCAAATTTTCAAATGTAAATCCACATATGAAATATTCAATCTACAAAATCGCCCAAACACAATATTTACAATTCCATCAATTTGTAAATCTATGAATTTTGAAATACAAGGTAATTTGAAATTCTTCATCCAAACACACTCTCAGGGTCATAAAGTGGCTCTTATAGCTGAGAATAACTAGTGTCATCAGGACTCAGTCATCTCTAAAAAATTAAGAAGCATGGAAGAAGTCAGTTTCGAATAAAGGTGAGTCTTGGAAGACGTCAGCCTTGAAACATATTCGGCTCGATAAAGATTCTTGACTCGAGTAGATAAAATCGCCTCGACGAATGTCTCAAGCTCGAGGGGGAAATATGTCGCAAGTCAGACTTGAAGAAACTAGCCTCGATTAATGCATAAAGGTTTTAGCCTCGATTAATGCATAAAGGTTCCATAATGACCACAAAATTATTGCCTATAAATACCCTTTGTACCCAAGCAAATATTCATTTATGATTTTTTCAGATTTGCAACAATATGCTTTTTACATTTCACAGTGCTAATCCTTTTTGAATATTTTTCACAAGTTGAGAGACTACCCCAAGCATTACATACTACCTACATTTAGCGATTCCACCAGGATCTTTAGTTCACCATCAGGTGTGCTTAATATTCAACTCAGGTTAGCGAAATGGTGATTAGGGCTACCAGGAAGGCCAAGTAGGTATAGTACAACCCCTTTGTTTGATCCTCTTCGAAATCCCAATCGACCTGTTCTTAAGGAGTTGGTGCTCGAGCCATTATGCATTAATTAAGAATTCATGCTGCAGATGATTACAAACTCGCAAAGGCTATAAATCGACAAGCTCCTAATGCAACGCATCTATCGAAAGGGCAGGTGAAGTACCATCGGCAGTTGTGCGAAGCCTCGTTACTTTGATAGCTTCAGAATCAAGAGCAACCTCCAGTAACGGATCTACTTGGTAGCCTTAATGGACAAGGCTTCTCGAATTTAGTGTATGTATTTGGATCGCGAGTTACTCGCAAAAGCAGCTTTGGACTGAGAGTTCTAGGCATGGTGACAAGTGAAGATGTGTTGACATTGCGTAAACAAGCTCAGTATCTGAATATATGAGCATAGTATAATTATGCCCAAAAATTGCCATGCAGATAACACATGCATCATATATAGTGGGTATGTTCCCTTAAGTTTAGCAAATTCGACGAAAGAAGAAAGAGTGCACAATAGCAAATTAACTGATCAGTTTAAGTCCTTGGTATTTACGGATTGGACCCAGACTTGTGCATGAGAGAGTTTTGCAAATCTCTCACCAAAAAGGTGCATAAGTGGTACCATAACCTACCAGCATATATCATGGTGGAAGGATCTGGTGTGGAAGTTTTGCAGAAAGTTCTTTTCCATTGACAAAGAATTATCATTGATCACCATGACGATAAGGTCAAAAGCATGGACAAGGTTTACCGACATATCTCAAAAGATTTATTAAAGAGCTTTACAGTGCCAGGAAGAAATTTCATAACCACAACTCACACGAATGTACATTGAGGAAATGACTAGAGACTACAAGATACATATGAAAAATCACAACTTCGAGGATTGTTAAGACCTTTACCAAAGCCATAGGCATGAGGCCAACAAAGGGTGAGAATGGCAACCACCACAGTCATATCAATATCATCAAAATGCCAATGCCTAAGTAGTGGAGACTCGATAGAGTGAGAATAAAGGAAGGCGCTTTGGAAAGAAGAGGAAGTTTGAACACTGCACAGTAGCCGATTGTATGGAGACTTGCCCCAGTTAGCTTCCAATAGCTACAGACAGTTAAAATTCAACTAACCCTAATTAAACTCATTCCAAAATTATTTAATCTTCAAAGCATACACTTGCTAAACATTGCCAATTCCTGAAAAACTTTTGCTTAAGCATCTTCCAAGATTCCTTCACAAAATTATTACTTTTGCGAGGAAGCACTGAAGTCACCAATTAGAGATTTATCCATTTATCCTAGAGTGCTTGTTGAGTTGTAATATATGTCGTGAGAAGGTCCTATCGTTGTAAACAATATTGAGAGATTTTGATGTTTATGTCACCAAAGGTGATGCTTGTGTCGCCACTTTTAAACTTGGCGTGCTTCGCCAAGAATGCTTGTGTCGTCGTGTGAGAATGAAAGGAGTCGATATGGGGAGTCACCATCCTTAAAGTTGTTGATGAACTCTGGGTTGATCTTCTATTCGATAAGTATTATATACTATTAATTATGGTACTATCAGGGTTAAAGTAACCCAGGCGCAGACATACGCAAGGGGCAAGGGGGCAGCGAGAGCTATTGCTTTGTGTTTGTTCTTCGTTCTCTTTACTCATAGTTTTGCTAGAATATACTTCCATCGTCCCGAAAAAATTGATCATATATCCTTTTCGGACTGTCCCAAAAAAATTGATCACTTTTTAAAGTAAGAAAAATTTTATAGGTGTTTTTTTCATGTTTACTCTTTTTATTTTATTTTTTGGTTCTATTTCTCTCTCTACATTTAATCCTCCACCAACCCATTTTCTCTATCCTGACCCACTTTCATACCCCCCCCCCCATCCTCCAGGATAAAATTGGAACCTCATAACATATTATCCAAAACCTAAATAAGCATGCAAAGTTATTACTTTTGCGAGGAATCACTGAAGTCACCAATTAGGGGATTCATCCATTTATCCTAGTGTGCTTGTTGAGTTGTAATATATGTCGTGAGAAGGTCGTATCATTGTAAACAATATTGAGAGATTTTGAAGTTTATGTCACCAAAGGTGATGCTTGTGTCACCTCGGTTAAAATTTGGCGTGTTTCGCCAAGAAACTATGCTTGTATCGTCGTGTGAGACATGAAAGGAGTCGATATGGGGAGTCACCATCCTTGAAGTTGTTGATGAACTCTGAGTCGATCTTCTATTCGATAAGTATTATATACTACTTATTATGGTACTATCGGGGTTAAAATAACCCAGGCGCGAACATACGCAAGGGGCAGCGAGAGCTATTGCTTTGTGTTTGTTCTTCGTCCTCTTTACTCATAGTTTTGCTCAAATATACTTCCATCGTCCCAAAAAAAATTGATCACTTTTTAAAGAAAAATTTTATAGGTCTTTATTCATGTTCTTTTTAATTTTTTTGTTCTATTTCTCTCTCCACATTTAATCCTCCACCAACCCATTTCCTCTGTTCTGACCCACTCTCCCCCCCTCCGCCCATTGGAACCTCGTTACAAATGATCCAAAACCTAAATATATAAGCGTGCAAGTCAAACCTGATCAAATAATTTGGGACATATGGAATATTTACTTGTTCAATTCATCACATTATCTTAGTGTATATTAATACATATTGCGTAACTCATTAAAAAATACAATTGGACACATGTCACATATTGACCCTCTTTGAGTTTCACAATTTCTAAGGGTAAGAATAATTGACATTATGCTCATTGATGACTCCACACGATTTAAAAATGCAGTCAGTGAAAAAGGGTCTTTTTGGCTTCTCCAATTCGAAATTGGCTCATCTATTTTGTTGTATGTATTTGGGTTTTAACACGTATCATAAGAGCTAGCCATTTCGAAAACATGATAATTGTTGTTAAAGCATGATATACATTGTCAGACTCATTCTCTAATAGCTTAAAATCTGAGAGCAATCGAATACATGAATCAGATTGTTGTTGCTGCTAGAAAATTGATCGAAACCACAGCTTGATAGAGTCCCCTGCAAGACAGAAATAGAGTGAATACCTGGTTGGGTTCAGGCGAAGAAACTTTATGATGCTTAAGGCAAAAAATTATTGTGTTTGTGTGTGACAAATTGTCTAGATTCCTGGGAGGAGCCCTTTTAACAAAGTATATGTATCAAAACCTAATAGAATTAGGAGTGAAGGTTGGGCTTGGGCCTTATATATCCTCGGAAATCAAGTTAGAGTTCTTTCATAAACATAATTTGTAGATAAAGTAATTACCATTTCCAGAACTGATCAACTTTGCCCAGGAATGACGTGTCATTCAACGATAGGAGGGTCTACTTTTAGCTATACCAATTGTCTTCGCATGTTTGGTTTTCCCTTTATATTACCCGTGAAATCAGGACTAATTGCTTGTGCACTTGGTGGTGGTGCATCTTCATTTGTCTTTTGATGTGTGTTAAACTATGATATACATTGTTGGGTCTATTCTCTAGCTAACAACTTAAACTTTGAGAGCATCTTGTTACTTAACGATCATCTAATGAATAAAAGTTCAAAGGTCGATGTCAGGGAGAAGCATGAAATAAACCCGCCAGTGAAAGTACAATGTAACAAGTTGGTGGCTACATCTTCTGCCCTCCATGCAAGATGAAAATTATTCTTTCTTGAGAGCTTAAGAAAAAGTGAGTGAAACATAAGGAGTGGGGTAGAAAAACCAAGAAAAAGTGAATGAAACACAAGGGGTAGAAAAACGATCTCCCCCTAAATGCGCGCACCTATATTGTTCCTACCCCTTCCTCACTGCAATCAAGAGACGCCAAGTCTTCTGAAGAAACGCTGAATTTGATGACTAGGAATTGAAAGTTGGAGCTTCAACTCATCTCCAACTAATAATGAAGACGACATATCGGAGGTGAATTCATGGTGGTCAGTGAAGACAAGCACTTAACCAAGGCAAGGTGGCCCCCTTATGCATGAAAAGAGAAGTGGACGTACAATATTTCCACAAAGTTACCAGATCAAGTGATTGACAATGTTTAATTAGTCACAATCGGACCCATCACAACAAATTCCAGTGTGAATCAATGGGAGATCGTAGAAATTGCTGAATGATTAAGAGTTAGAACTCCAAAAGTCATCATATTAGTGAAGCCAGTGGCTTGCATTTGAATCAACAACCGTGCAACAGCTTCAAGATTTTGGGCATTTTCTTGTTTGATATGCAAAGCGGTCAAGAGGGGTGATATGCATTTCAGGAGGCAGAAGGGTTCTATAACTAAGATCACTTATCCAACTTGCAGTAATGCTAATACTATACAAGTAATAATTTGGCTAAATTGATAACTTACAGGATGTCGCTCAGTTCGGATAGACACAACGCTGTATGCCTTTTATGCATTTAGAAGTAGGAATCTATACATCTCTATTTAAAAAAATAATAATAAAATAATAAACAAGGCCCAAAATGGTTCAACAATTTTCTTTCGAAATGTTTTTCAAAATTTTGAAATACAAGCTTTCGTTTGTTTACTGTACTCTAGGCCCTTTTGGGCAAAAGAAAATGGATGCTCAAATTAGAGCTATAGCAATATTTGAAAACATATCTAGGGGATGCTTAGCTTAAAAAGAACGAATGGTTATGATTTTTAGAGTGAACGAAAAGGGATACATTGAACATATATCAAACAAGGCCTGAAAACGTTCCGTTTCGATGCTAGCCAAAAAATGGTTCAACAAATTTCTTCTGGAAATGATTTAAAAATACAAACTTTTTTTTTTTTTGTGCGTAGTTTTCCCTAGGCCCTTTTGAGTAAAAGATAATGGACGTTCAAGTCAGAGCTACAGAAATATTTGAAAACATGTCCACAGGGACGCAAAGCTTGAAAAGAACAAATGGTTATTATATTTTAGTGTGCATGAGAAGGGATATCGAACAAGGCCTGAAAACGTTCCACTTCGATGCTAGCCGATGTTGGCTATACATCACAACAGTTCCCCGGAAAAGAAATTTTGGATCAATGCTCCAAAATTTTGAGAGAAGTTTTATCAATCAAGCAGCCCCTCTAACAAGTTCTGGTGACACGAAGCTTCTGTATGGCCAATTAACACTAAACAAAACGTTATCAATCCCAACAGTTTCTGGGAAACTAAAAGGCAGGATCATTTTCCCAAGCTGTGAAATGCAGGCACAAGTGGAGTTTTAGCTGTAGGGATGGTTCATTGCACAAATCAGAGACCCACCAGGATGACAATCAATTGCCTGCTTTTGCTATGCAATGCAGGGGGTAGGACCCTGTTTGCACTTTTCTATTCTAATGTCGACAACACGTGTGACTCCGGGTTCCCCTAGTTTTCAAACATTAACACACCAGAGGAAAAGGGGAACCTAATGAGTTGTGGGCATGTGCTGGAACTTGCATTCACCGCAAAAAGTTGGAAATCTGAAAGAGTGTTGCTTGGCATCCAGGAGGACAGTGGAGGAAAAAACAAAGCTTGTCCTTGAGGTCACTGCTGCTGCTGCTGCCTTTCTCTGGCAGTAATATTGTACGGTGCCATGCTAGAGTCAGAAATTGTAAATGGGCTTTTTCCCTTGGTGGAGGTCTGCATAATGGTGGTGGGGTGAACGGTTCCTCTTGTAGTTCCAAATGATATGACACAGGTGAACTTTGTCAAGAAATGGAACTTTTGTCGATAAAATTCTTTAAATTGTTGATTCGTTCGTTGGACAAGCAATGTTGTTTGCTCTTTTTCAGGAAAGGTTCTACATCGCTAAGGAAACAGCTTCAAAATTAGTCCCTTATTTTCTCTTCAGGCTTTTCGTCCATCCGCCGAAAAGTTTTGACTGTGCCCAACTGTTGTAACGTAACAGAGGAGTTTCACTGGTTGCTTTAGCCAAAAGAGTCTCCAAGAGAAAACTGCATGGGCCTAATTGGTACACTTGCATTTTCTTCTGCAACTATACGAAGAAAGCTTAAATGTTCTGACCTCCACGGCACTCAAGAGCTGAGCTGTAGCAATTCTAAAATGGAGTATGGTGGGAGAAGGATCTTCTGGCTGCATGGTGATTTGAGTATGGGACATATTTATTGGTGTCTCTGACTTGCACAAAGTTGCCGCATATGCTTTTGGATGATCATCCATTTTCCTTTCAATTCATTATATATTGATGAACACCAACCTTGAAAGGCACCTTACCATCTTGATTTGTATAGTGGTTCTCCATTAAATAACTCAAGAAAAGATGCCCACAGACAAATGATTGGTTTCCCCCCAAATATATGGCAGTGATATTGTTGATATAACTGCCATTATAACTTGCAGTGCTATTAAGAACTCTTTTACATGCCCATGCAAGGTACAGAACCCTCAATCCTCTGGGCACACTAAAAGTCAGCTTTTGCAGTATCAAAATGGATGCAGAATTTAAGTAGTCAAAATTTCTTGTAAGGATTGGACATCCATCTCGAGAGCATAAGCCTTCCATCTTCGACAAAAGCAAGACAACCAAAAATTCTAACAAGTACATTAGCACCATTCTATAGGTATCCTGAGCACCATTTTGATAGATATATCAAAACCTTGGAACCCTCCGGGGTCCTATATACCGTCTTGTCCTAATTAATCGCTATTGAGGCTGCTTTAGCATTTCAAAATGAGACCCTAATATGTATCATGAAGTCCAAATATTCAAACTTGACCAAAAAATAACACGTGTCAATAGTCGCATCTGCCAAACCCGTTAAGCGTGTTTTACGAATTTGGGCGAGATCTAGAACCACTAATACAATACATATCATCATTTTTCTCAAGTAGACCGCCACAAAAGGTGCCACTCATTGGTTCAATGTTCTTGACATGCATGTAGTATTGCTAATCCTATCATTAAGTTCATAAGCTTGTCGAATTCTTGCTCTGCATAAAACAACCGAAAACACAGGGTAAGTACGAAATCTTGACACATGTAGGAAGAGTGACCCTATTAGTAATATCGATCACATATATCCATGCAGATGTCTTTCTATGAGCTTCTTCTTCTTTATAGGCTGTTGAAACATATAAACCTGGAACAAAAAGTTAATGCTATCAAGAAAGGATGAATTTTAAACCCACGTACAGTTGGGAAATTAAACACAGGGGTTCTAACGGAAGGCCAACTTTATTTCCACAAGAGAAGGATGGATGGCCAGATTTGATTAAAAATTCAGTGATGGGAAACCAGGCACTTGGAATTAGCTTTCATTAAAAGAGTTCCCATCCTTTAGAAAGCAGGAAAGAGGGTGATCTTTTTGTTTTGGAGGGTAGGTTCCTAGCTAGGGCCTATGATTAAGTGTAGAATCTGACAATGGTGCAAAGTAAAAGAAAGATTTTAAAAAACTGGAAAGCAGAAAATTGGGGAGAGATTTTGGTTAGAGGGGTGGGTTTATTAGAGTGTAGACCCCCTAGTGGTAGGCAGCTTTTCTTTTTTGCTTTCTTTTCTATTCCTGAGTGCTGTCCAAAGGCTAGCTTGGAAAGTAATATAAAGTAGAATCTTGCCAGGACTTTGTTTTCCACCTCTTTAATTATGAGAAGCAAAAAATGTTTCTAGATCCACACACACACACACACACACACACATGCATGCACAGATACTTACATCAGAATACTGGAGTAGGTGCAGGGAAAGGTTTTCTAATGCTTGGCTCATGAGCTGCTTTTGATCAAAGAACAAGCTACACCACGACACATCAAGGCTCATCGATCATATAACAACGTACGGTGGCTACCTTAAGACTTGCTGAAGTAAGCTCTGTAGCAAGGGCTAATTAATAAGAAAACTTAACGTAAGACAGCCACTTTACCCGTAGCTTGCCAACAGGTGGCCTTAGACAGCCACTTTTCCCGTAACATAAGAGCCAATTCTGCGTTCACACTTAACAAGACATCTTTACGTTTCATACATTGCACAAGATCTAGAATTCCGTAACTATCGATATTTGTGTCACTGATAATGGGGCTAACATCGATCCATGTCGTGTAGTTTTGCGACTGAGATGAAAACGAGTTAGTAGTATAAATGAAAATTTTCAGCTCCCTGCAAGAGTTTAATATGAAAACAAAACCATGTCGTGATACATTTCAACTTAAACTGAGTCCCCTCGTTGGGCATTAAGAAAGCATAGATTCATGATTACAATGATAGCGTTTTGATTGATTTGGATGTACTGATTGCACCTGAACTCGGCAACACGGTCAGCTTAAGAAAGAAAGAAAGAAAGCTACACTTCTTATCCAACCCAGCTCATTTAGGCTTTTATCTAGCTAGCACCTCACTTCACTCTACAAGCTGCTCTCTTTGCACCTCACATTCAGAATTGAGCAATCAAAGGCTGCCATCATGGAGAATGATTGTGATCCAACAAAATCATCATCTGATGACTGATGCAATTCATGAGGAAGGAAAATCAGCCTCCCTTACGTGCGCGTTTCCACTTTTTTTCATTATGAATGCCATCATATGGCAACCTTTGATTGCTCAATTCTGAATTCTTCTTCAGTATAATGAGTATGTTGGAAGTTGTTCTGACAAACGGGCACTACTTTAAGGTTTCTAACCTAGTCTCCCCGTCCTCCTACTTCAACAATAAGGAAGTTAGGAGGTTGGAAATCTTTTTTCAGGACGAACAAGATTGTTGCTTCCTCAGCATCTATATTGGTACTTATAATCCCTTCCTTTAAGTATCATGTATCTGTTAAAAATCAACAACACTGCCTCCCTATTCCAGAATTTTCCATTTCAAGATTTTTCTTTGTCCCTTCATCTTCCACGACTCTTTATCTTCTCATGGCTTTTCATCTTCTAAAGAACCTAGAAATTTCTCTCTAAAATTTTCCAAGTAGCCTATAAAAAGGAGCATGTTGTTCCCATTTTGTGTATGCAAGTACAAGAGAGTACTACATACTTGAGTTGTGTATAAGTGTCATCTTAGTGTGTTAATGAGTCAAATATTCTCCTAGTGTGTTAGTGGGTCAAGTATTTGACTATTGTTGCTTGTACCCTTCTTGCAGAAAATTATTTCTACATCACTAAAATTGTTCTTTGGTATATACCAAGTGTCCATTTTAGCCCCCATTTGACACTCATTTATTTTTTCCAGTTTTTTTTTTCAATTTTGGAAAATGAAAAAAATAAGCGCGTTTGGTAATCATTTTTTTTTCCTTCTTCAGTTTAAAAAATCAGTTTTTAAACTAAAGAAGAAACAAACTCCGAAAATAAGGTTTTTTTTTTCAATTTTGGTTTTTTTTTTTTAGACCACCACCACCACCCTCCCACCTCCGGCGGCTTCCGACGGCCAACTCCGACCATCACCGCTGGCGCCCGGCGGGAACCTCTGGCCACCACCGCCGGCAGCTGCCGACAGCCACCAGCCACCGTTGGCCACCGCCACCGCAAACCACCACAAAATAAAAACTCAAAATAAAAAATGGGTTATCAAACACTCACTTATTTTTCTAAAAAAAAAATTAAGCTGCTCTTTAAATTTTTTTTTTTGGAAACTGAAAACAAAAAAAAAGTGTTGTCAAACAAAGCCTTAATCTACATTTTGGTACTAGAGCTTGGCGGTCATGGACCACTTGTGTGATCAAAGCTTATTGGTCAGGGACCGTTGTTAGACCCCTCATATTTAAAAGCTTAAAAAAAGAATAAATAAATAAAATTAGAGAGTTTGGGACGTAATGGGTATTTTGAAATTCTATTTGTTTTAGGAATATAAGAATTGTTCTTTTAGGTTATTGATAATTTACATACTATATATTCTCCAGGAACCCTAAGAGCACACCAAAATTCAGAAGAGCCTCTAAAGAATCCTTAGGAAGAGACTTCTTGGGATTTTGACAAATTGCTTGAGGTAAGAATTTAAATTGATTTTTGATTTGGGATTGTAGTAGTTTACGAATTTCGTTTTAGAATTTGATTTGAAACCTTTGGGTTTGTCAATTTTTAGGGCTTTGATACAATTGAATTGAGGAAATCAGATTTTGGGTTTAATCACGATCAGAGGTAAGGAGTTACTATTCTTTTGAAATCTAATTCAGCGTTGGACCAATTAATTATGTGTTTGTGAGGGTTTATTCTTTTGAATTCGCGTTATAATGTTATTTATTATTTGCAATCGAGTCGCACCCTATGCAAAACTTGAAATCGCCTTTGATGCTACGCTACTTCTGCTTATAGCATTGCCCCACTGTACATGTCCAATAGACCAAGGAGCCGCGTGTACACGGAACCCGCCTTTTTCCATCTTTTTCCAGTAACTTTTCCTGTCAAGGTTCTTTGTTGGGCAAATTACACTTATATCCCTGAGGTTTAGGGGTAATTACAGCCAATGACAATAGTTTGGACAAATTACACTTATGTCCATTGACCAAACGGAATCTTAAAAACCCTAACGGTTTTAATGAAAAGACTTTATTACCCCTGAGTTGGAACCTTATTTATTTTT
The DNA here is from genome assembly GCA_033065855.1 of Escallonia rubra. NCBI lineage: Eukaryota > Viridiplantae > Streptophyta > Magnoliopsida > Escalloniales > Escalloniaceae > Escallonia > Escallonia rubra. The sequence goes on along the minus strand of JAVXUO010001528.1, from coordinate 147,086 downwards.
CAATGCCATTATTTCATCTTCTTATTTTTAATGTCATTACTTCCCCCCCCCCCCCCAAGCCCATTTGGCCATTTCTGTCTGACATCACCTTTCGCCTGTCGCCGCACCCTTCCCCTTCCCCTTCCCCTTCCCCTTCCCCGTCGCCCCCACCCTCCCTCTTCCCCTTTCCCGTCGCCGGCGTCGCCTTCCTTCGAGATGGCAGCTGAGGCATTGGTGATGGCACTCGGTGAAGGAGCGTGGGGCTGCTGATCGAAGTTACTGGCCGGCGATGGGCTGCTGATCGGAGTTGCTGGCCGGCGACGGGCTGCTGACCGGACGGTTGCAGTGGTAACGGCACGATCGCATCGGCGCGATGCTCGCAGAGGCACGATGAAGGGGCATTTCGGTGAAGGCGCGGGGAACGGAGTTAGTCGCCGGCGCCGGCGACCGCGTGTGCTGCCGGTAGTGGGGCTGCCATGGCGTGTAAGAGGGAAGGGACTACCGGTGTGGGGCGAGGGGAGGGGGCTGTCGGCGTGGGGCGAGGGGAAGGGGCTGCCGGCGTGGGGCGAGGGGAAGGGGCTGCCGATGAGGTAGCCGAGGTAGACATTGGATATGTTTCAAGAAAACCCTAATTGGAACATGGGAGATTTTTCAAGAAAACTCTAATTTGTACATTGTATTTTTTTTTCAAGAAAACCCTAATTTGCAAATTAGGGTTTCAAGAAAATCCTAATTTGCAGATTAGGGTTTCAAGAAAATCCTAATTTGCAGATTAGGGTTTCAAGAATATCCTAATTTGCAAATTAGGGTTTCAAGAATATCCTAAAACTAAAACTGATAAATAAATCATATATAATAATAAACATATATTTTTCAATATATACAGTACAAGGGTAGTATTGTCATTTTTAAAATACAAAATGGTGAACAGTATATTTTTTGGATGGAACCCTAACGGTTGGACACGGGTGATACATTTGAAACATTTTTGGGACATAAGTGTTACATTTTGAAACTTTGTGTCCTTGAGTGTAATTACCCCCAAACCTCAGGGACATAGGTGTAATTAGCCCTTTTTTGTTTGTGCTTAATCATGAATTCTTATTATATTCGCAAACCTATTCTGAGCACTCGTTCCTGTGTGTTAGGCACAAAGGAGTTCAGGACCAACATGTTCATTTATTGCCAGCTTGTCTTCATTAGTAATGAGAATTTTAGTTGTTCTCTTGTGTTATTTCTAAAACTACTTTGTCTTATGTGACCTTAGTTTAGTCTATTGTTTCTTTGAACCCAGAAACTTTGTAGCTACTGACTAGACCTATGCCATCATTCTATTGTCAATTCTTTGGAATCATTCTATTGTCAATTCTTTCGAATTGTGTAAACTACTTTCATGGCTTCAATTCTTCAGACTTTTGCATTATGCCTGAAACATTTGTTGACATCTGACCAAGATAACTCTTATTATACTTGGGCAGTCACATAATCTTATGCAGCCTCTTTAGCTAATATCATGGCTCTTCATGAGTCTTGGGCTTATTCATTCGGTTGTAGTTCATCATGATTTATTATTTGACTCGCGAGTGCGACCTTTTTGACGTGAGTCCCTAGCCATTAAACAGGTGCAAACATTAGTAAACTTTTCTTTCCAGGGAAATTTGTTGGTGTCTAGCCTACTTATTATTGAATATCATAAAATGGTTATTGTGTTGAGCTAGAGATGTCAAAGGGCCGGGCTTGGGCCGGCCCAGCCCAAGCCCATCGGGCCTGCTGTGGGGCCGGGCCGGGGCTGGGCCAGTGGGGCTGCCAACCGGGCCGGGCCTGCAGAAGGGAAACCTAGGCCCAGTCCAGGCCCTGGCCCTAGGCCCAATATCTAGGGCCGAGCTTGGGCCGGGCCCGGGCCCAATTTTTTTTTCTTGTTATTCAATTTTAAATTTCATCTCTAGCCTCTAGGCAATATTCACATTGTGAATAAGCTAATCTTTATCCTTTTATTTCATTATAAGTAATATACATATGTATGTATGTATATAATAATAATAATATTTGTTAGCCATTATATTTTTTATTATATGTTAAACATTTTCATACTCTTCTTGGTGAGCTTTATTAATAAAATCTTAACACATAACAATTTATATAGAAAAATAATAAATGTGTTCATTGGCCCTCCTCCTTTTATCCGGGCTTGGGACCGGCTGCTTGTAAACAAACAGGCGAAGTTACCTATTTTTTTATATATACGAAAAAATATATATCTTGCTTGTAAAAAATTATTTTATATATATGGAAAAAAAAGTATATTTTGTGAAAAAATTTATTCTTAAAACTCTAACAATCAAAATAATAATGCATGTCTATCCAAAATATCAGCAATCAAAGATCAAGAAATCTGCAACGTCAACCAAAAGGATCAAAAGAGGAAAATAAAAACAAATTACCTAATCATCCGGAAGTACTTCAATATCCGAGTCACTGCTCTTCCTATCATCAATCGGTTTATCTTGCTCGCGGTATTTCGCATCAAGATAATCCTTCCAACATACACATAGCTCGAGCGACTCGGGGTTAAGACGACTCCTCCTGTCATCCAAAACCCTCCCGCTTGCTGAAAATGCCGACTCTGAAGCAACCGTGGAGGCTTGCACTGGCAGTACATCCCGTGCAATTTGGGATAAAGTTTTATACATGTTTTGATTTTGTTTCCAAAAATTTAACAAATTAAAATTAACCTGTTCTTACCTTGATAAATCAGAATAATGATCAGTATTTGCATATACACCAATCTCATTAAAAGAGGAAAAATTATACGAACCTCCCGAATTAGAAGTACCTTCACCTGGTAGTTGTCTTGCTACTAGATGTTCAAAGCCTTGAAGGTATGGCGCATAATACCTCTCAGCAGTGGATGATGATGTAGCTCGCCCGCGCACGTCAGCAGAATTACGATAGAGGTTGAACAAGTCCTCAAACCTCTTGCTCACTTTTGCTGTGAGCAAGGTTGTGTCCTCTGCTGTGTAGTGTATTAATTTCGATATCTCTTGTATCGAGGCGTTCACGCCATGCAACTTTAACCTAGGATCTAAACAAGTAGCCACAGTAAAAATAGCAGGCAGTTTACTCCAATATTTATTAAATTTTTGATCCATCACTTGTACTATTTCCCTAAAGGGTCCTATATATCTCCATTTTGTTAACATTGTAGCCATCTTCAGAATTTCTATTACAGCGAGAGGAGAGGTGGGATAGTACGTACCAGACAATAAATTGGTAGACGTGTAGAATACCTCCAAAAATTCAGCTAGGTATGTGGCCATCTGCCATTCCTCTTGAGTTGGCAAGCCGGCTGGGAACTAGGTTAGTAGAAAATGCGTGTAGACTTCTCGGTATGCCAGAATGTGTAAAAGCATGTGGTATGTAGAGTTCCACCTGTGGACCACATCTGTAACTGCTCTCCTGCGAGGCATATTATATTGAACACACAACGTTTTAAATTGTTGTGTTCTCAAACTCGAGCCATTAACATACGCTGTCATACCCCTCAGTTTGAGCAGAATATCTCCTGCAGCAGCTAAACCATCTTGAACAATTAAATTAATAATGTGACAAACACAACGAACATGAAATAATTCACCATGAAGTACAGGTTGAAGCGTCTCCTTTAAAGATGCAACAGTAGCTTTATTATTAGAAGCATTATCAAAACTAACACTCATAATCTTATCCTTAATTTTAAATGTGTTGCATGCTTTTAATATAAGAGTAGCAATGTTCATTCCATCGTGCGGATAAGGGAAGTGCTCGAAAGTAATGATTCTCTTGTGCATAACCCAATCTGCATCAATCCAATGAGCGGTCACACAAGAATAACTAACAAAAGTATAAGGAGATTGCCAAATATCAGAAGTAAGACTAACTTTACCGTCAAATTTATCGAAATAATCGATAAGGCGTGCTTTAGCAGCCTTGTACTGTCGGAGTGCATCGGATCTAGTTGTGTTTCTAGTAACCTTTTTGTACAAAGGTTGGACGTATGTGTTCATATATCTAGAGTACTTAGGATTATCGGCAAAAGAAAAGGCTTGTTCATCATGAATAACAAATTCAGCGAGACCGTCTCTTTGCTCTCGCTGATTATAAACAAATAACTTACCGTCAAAAGATAATTGCGTTTGGGTAGATTCGACGTGGCCTTGTCGAGGTGCACACTGAGGGTAATGCCTGTTAAGATGTCCATTACCACTACCAGTCGAAAATAATTTAAGACAGTACTTACATTGAGCTTTTCGAATGTCGTCCACCGTAATTACGTCGAAATGATTCCAACACTCGGCTTTCTTCTTTTTCCCCCTTTGGACTTCTGGCACGTTATCGGAGGCATTGCTCGGCCCTTCTTCATCATGACCAGGCATAGGGTTGAGATTATGCCACTGAGTAGTAGCTTCGCCAACCGAGCTGCGTCCTTGACTATAATGCGGGGGGTCTTCATCAGGCGTGTATTCAAAATCTGGAATGTTTTGATTGAACTCCCAATTGGCTTGGGTATCTATCATAGAGCCTGTACTCATTCGTCCACGAACGAATGGTTGTGTTGGTGCTTGGATTGGTGTTTCTGATGGCCGTGGCGCTGGCGCTTGTGCTGGTGGTGGTGCTTGCGATGATGATGATTTCTTTCGTGATGACGTTGCACGCCTCATTTTCTTCAATAATCCAGACATATTTCACGCTAAACTTTGTAAAAGTAACTAAATACACAAGTATAAGAGTAGTAATAAGAAATAACAATTAAAAGAATGAACGAGTAACAAATATTAGAGAGGTAGTAATTAAAAAGAATTTAGCAAGACTAGTAATTAATAAACAAGAGTACTAATTAGTAAATACTAGTAGTAATTAGCAAGAGTAGTAATTGGAGAGGAAAATAGTAGCAAAGCTTGTTGTGAGAGTAAGAAGAGAGTAAGAAGATTGGTGTGAAAAATTAGAGAGAAATGGTGTGAATTTATAGATTTTAGAAACTTCACAAAAGACCAAAATACCCCTACAAACTATTCGTTTATAGTTGTTGGGGAGGGTAAGAGTGTAAAGGAGTTGAAAAATATATGTTAGACTAAAATACCCCCCAAACTAGCCGTTATATAGCTGTTGGGGGGGTAAAAGTGGAAATTTGGAAAAGGGGTGGAAGAAAGGGGGGGAAAAGCAAAAGATTCAAAAAAGGTGGGGCCAAACCCGGGCCGCAGACCGGGCCAAATAACCGGGCCGCAGACCGGGCCAAATAACCGGGCCGCAGACCGGGCCAAGCCCGGGCCAAACCCGGGCCATGCCGGGCCAGGCCGTTTTCCAGATTTTTCAGGCCTGGTCCAGGCCCAGGCCCCAGGCCCTATGCATGCGGGCCTCTACTGTTCATAGACGGGGCCGGGTCGGGCCAGCCCGCGGGCCGCCCGGCCCGTTTGACAACTCTGTTTCTGACTTACCCACGTAGATTGGAACGTGGGCTAACTCAGTGGGATGAGTTAGAGATCGCGATCTTATTTTTTGAACCTGGTTCCACGTACTAGTGATGGCATGTGTGACCTTATTCTGAATGGCTCTCTACTGTCAGTTTCTGTATAAGAATACATTTTGAAATTTTGTCTTTCTACGAAACATATTTTGTATTTTGACAATTCTGGTTCGTATGCGTTCTGTTAAAATTATGTATGTCCGATCCTGTTTTCTCATATATCTTTGTATCCCATTTTGATTAGTCCGTTGAGCGACCTTACTGGGCATTTGGCTCACCCCCCCCCCCTTATTATTTTACTTTCAGGTGATCAGTAGAGGGGATTGGATTACGGGCCTAGCAATTTGACTAAGAGCTAGCGGTTTAATCTCAGAGCTACTTTGATTAATTGTTTTTAGAAATTATAATAAGAGGAAATATTTAGATTTCGATGTTTCATTTGGAACTCCTTGTAGGAGTAAATTCGGGATTAAATTACTATTTAGGCCTATTTGACATTTAATTGTGTAAATTGGAGATTTTCTGATTAGATGCTCTGAATAACCTGTTTTGGAGACTTTTGGAAATTTGAGGTTTTCTGACTTTATTTATTTGATATTAACGCTCCGAAAATTTGGGGCGTTACAACCGTTGTGGGTGCACCAAAAGGAAATTCTTGTTCGTGCACAGTCTGGGACTGTGAAGCAGTTGGTCAAAAGCTTACTTGATATTAGAGACAGTAATATCAAGTCACGATGGTGAATTTTCAGGTAATTGGCACAATTAAAAAGCTTAATGATCACAACTATAGCTCATGGCAGACTTTGATGCAATCATACTTGGAAGGCCAAGAATTGTGGGAGCTCATCGGTGGTAATGAGACGGCACCACCTGCATCGACGGGCACGAATGAAGTTGCGCTGCGGAAGTGGAAATCCAGAGCTGGTAAGGCTTTATATGTTATTAAAGCTTCCGTTGAGGAGAATATTTTAAAGCATGTAAAGAACGCAAAAACACCAAAAGAGGCTTGGGACATACTTGCATCTCGTTACTCGAAGAAAAATGAATGCGACTCTAGTATCTCGAGAACGAGCTTATGGGAATAAAGCAAGGTGGCATGACAATCAACCAATATTATGCTAAGGTAAAGTCTCTCTGCGATGAAATCTCTGAATTAGATGTTGAAGCTAAAATTACTGATTCCCGAATTAGGAGAATAATTATTCATGGGTTGAGACCCGAATACCATGGATTTATTACGGCAGTCCAAGGATGGCCTACTCAGCCATCGTTGGAGGATTTAGAAAATATATTGGCCAATCAAGAAAGTTTGGCCAAACAACTGGCGGGGGTCTCACTAAAGAGTGATGAAGAGGCACTCTTTAGTATCAAGAAAAAAGACGGATTCAATAGACAGAGAGACAAGTCGAGTTCTGAGGATAAATACGAGTGGCGTAAATCCTCAGATAACCAAGAGAGAAGCTCTAAAGGGGGAGCTTCACAGAGTCGACACAAAGGGGAACGACGTTCTTATAAAAATGGGCAGCACTCTGACAAATGTTTTAATTGTGGCAAGAAAGGCCATTTTGCACGAGATACGTCGTTTTAAGAAAAGATCAGTTGAAGGAAATGCTGCTACATTAACTGATCACGAAGAGGGAGTCAACAGTGAAGAAGAATAGGATGCTCAAGCATCAGTAGCCATAAGTGAAAGAATTGACGAAGAAGAAGAAGAGATTGACTTTGATCAAAGAGATTTGAAGGACCTAAATAGTTCACACAAGATTGCGGAAGACAACACTATGGAGCAAGCATTAGTAGTGACCTTTCCTGAGGAATTCGACTATAGCAATGATTGGATCGTCGATTCTGGATGCTCAAATCATATGACCGGTGACAAGGAAATTCTTAAGAGCATGTCCGAGTATAAAGGAGATCGAGTGGTTGTAACAGCCAACAACTCAAGGTTAGCAATCGCTCATGTTGGTAAGGCAACGATCGCACCACGATTTAGTCAGAGTCAAGTACAGTTGCAAGATGTTTATCATGTACCAGGTATGAAGAAAAACTTGGTCTCAGTATCCCAGTTAACATCTTCAGGCAACGAGTGGTTGTAACAGCCAACAACTCAAGGTTAGCAATCGCTCATGTTGGCAAGGCAACGATCGCACCACGATTTAGTCAGAGTCAAGTACAGTTGCAAGATGTTTATCATGTACCAGGTATGAAGAAAAACTTGGTCTCAATATCCCAGTTAACATCTTCAGGCAACGAGTGGTTGTAACAGCCAACAACTCAAGGTTAGCAATCGCTCATGTTGGCAAGGCAACGATCGCACCACGATTTAGTCAGAGTCAAGTACAGTTACAAGATGTTTATCATGTACCAGGTATCCCAGTCTATGTAAGGTCAGCGCAAACAGCATACAAAGACAAAGTGCAGAAAAATGAAACAGTAGACACCTGGCACGCACGCCTGGGACATGTCAGTTACCATAAGTTAAAAATAATGATGAACAAGTCTATTCTTAAAGGTCTCCCTCAACTTGAGGTCCGAGGAGATATTGTGTGTGTTGGTTGTCAGTATGGGAAGGCGCACCAACTACCATATGAGGAGTCAAAATTCAGAGCAAAAGAACCTCTGAAGCTCGTACACTCAGATGTATTTGGCCGAGTAAAGCAAACATCACTTGGAGGGATGCGATACATGGTAACCTTTATCGATGATTACTCAAGGTACGTTTGGGTTTGCTTTATGAAAGAAAAATCCGAAACCTTTAGTAAGTTTAAAGAATTTCAAGAAAAGATTGAAGGAAAAATTGGAAAGAAAATACAGTGTCTACATACGGATAATGAGGGAGAGTATACGTCCGAAGAATTCTCCAAGTATTTGAAAAAGTGCAAAATTCGAAGACAGTTGACATGTCCAGGGACGCCACAACAAAACGGTGTGGTCAAAAGAAAGAATCGACATCTTGGCCGAAGCATGCTACATGCCAAGAATGTTCAAAGTTGATTTTGGGCCGAATGCATGAAGACAACAGCTCATGTGATTAATCGGCTACCACAAGCAAAACTTAGTTTTATCTCACCCTTCTAGATGCTATGGAATACGAAACCCACAGTAAGTCACTTCAGAGTATTTGGATGTGTCTGTTATGTTTTCGTGCCTAATGAGCTACGCAGCAAGTTTGATAAAATGACAATTAGATGCATCTTTGTGGGGCATAGTGATGAAAGAAAAGGGTGGAGAATTTGTGATCCCACAACAGGTCAGTGTTATACATCGCGGAATGTAGTATTTGATGAGGCTTCATCTTGGTGGTCACCGCAAGAGGTGGTTCTTCCGAACCCTAATGAGATTAAAGAAATGATGGGAGAAAGGATTGCGATCGACGAAGATACAAAGAAACCTAGTCCCAAATCCACAATACAGTTGAGGCCAACAATTCTTGAAGATGTTGAGGAGCATGAATTGACACAAGAAATATCAGAGGGGCCATGGCGAACTGGATCATATTATAGAACTCCAGAACAGGCTCGGCCAGGCCAACATGAAGACATCCAAAGTGATGATGGGCTACAACCGTAACCCAGGCGATCTAGCAGACAACGGAAGCCAAATCCAAAGTACGCTAATGCTGCTCTAGCCGAGGCTAAAGAGCCAACAAGCTACGAAGAAGCTTCTAAAAGCAAGAAGTGGAGGAAATCAATGGAAGAAGAATATCAAGCACTTCTAGAAAATCAAACCTGGGAGCTGGTACCTAGACCTAAAGATGTAAAGCCCATATCTTGTCGATGGGTTTACAAAGTAAAGACTCGTCTAGATGGTTCAGTCGAGAGGTACAAATCACGGCTTGTGGCTCGAGGGTTTTCACAACAATATGGACTCGACTATGAAGAGACATTTAGTCCAGTAGCGAAGCTTACAACAGTACGTGTCTTGCTGGCACTTGTAGCAAGCAACTCATGAAAGCTTTGGCAAATGGATGTGAAGAATGCCTTCCTATATGATCAATATAGATATATACATGGAACAACCAAGAGGCTTTGAGAACAAGGTACACCCCGAGTTTGTGTGCAAGCTAAGGAAGGCACTTTACAGATTAAAACAAACTTCCAGAGCATGGTACGGTAAGATTTCCGAATCTTTAGTACAGAGTGGCTACACTCTTTCTCCAGCAGACTCGAGTTTGTTTGTCAAGGTTTGTGGAAGTAAACTAGTTATAGTACTAGTTTATGTTGATGATCTAATCATTACGGGAGATGAAGAAGATGAGATTTGTCGAACAAGAGAAAACTTATCTCTCCGATTTCAGATGAAAGAGCTTGGCGAGCTTAACCATTTTCTGGGGCTCGAAGTGGATCATACAGGTGAAGGTTTGTTCATATGTCAACAAAAATATGCAAGAGATTTATTGCAGAGATTTGGAATGTTAGAGTGCAAACCGATTTTGACACCTATGGAACCCAATGTCAAGCTCTGTGCAGTAGAAGGCAAAGACTTGGAAGATGCCTCGATGTACCGACAATTGGTAGGTAGTCTAATCTACCTAACTTTGACAAGGCCTGATATTGCCTTTGCAGTTGGAGTAGTAAGTCGGTACATGCAAACTACAAAGAAACCTCACCTCGAAATGGTTCGACGAATCATAAGGTACTTGAAGAGTACCATTGATTATGGTCTCTTATATAGAAAAGGTGAAACATGTAGGCTGGTCGGCTACTGTGATGCTGACTACACTGGAGATCATGATACACACCGATCAACCACTGGTTATGTGTTTAGTCTCGGTTCAGGAACAGTCTCTTGGTGCAGCAAAAGACAACCCACAGTGTCATTATCAACAACCGAGGCGGAATATCGAGCAGCAGCTACGGCAGCTCAGGAGTGTACGTGGCTAATACAACTCTTAAGAGACTTACATCAGCCAGTCGAGTATACCGTGAGGTTATTTTGTAATAACATGTCTGCAAAACAGTTGGCAAAGAATCCAGTATTTCATGCGCGAACTAAACATGTGGAAGTGTATTACCATTATATAAGAGAGAAAGTTTTGCAAGGAGAAGTAGAGATGGCTACCATCGGAACAGACGAGCAAGTGGCAGATATGTTTACTAAAAGACTCAACGCTGCAAAGCTCAAAGACTTTCGTCAACAGCTTGGGATGACTACTCGGAAGAAGTTCACCAGTGGAGTCAGTGTTGAGGGGGAGTGTTAAAAATCAACAACACTACCTCCCTAGCCTATTCCAGAATTTTCCATTTCTAGAATTTTCTTTGTCCCTTCATCTTCCATGACTCTTCATCTTATTCTCATGGCTTTTCATCTTCCAAAGAACCTAGAAATTTCTCTCTAGAATTTTCCAAGTAGCCTATAAAAAGGAGCATGTTGTTCCCATTTTGTGTATGCAAGTACAAGAGAGTCCTACATACTTGAGTTGTGTATAAGTGTCCTCTTAGTGTGTTAGTGAGTCAAACATTCTCCTAGTGTGTAGTGGGTCAAGTATTTGAGTGTTGTTGCTTGTACCCTTCTTGTAGAAAATTATTTCTAAATCACTAAAATTGTTCTTTGGTGTATACCAAGTGCCCATTTAGTCTACAGTATCTTTAAAAATGAACAACTCCTGTACAATGGCAACAAGAATTCATCTGACTACTATGGAAGGGAGACTGAGCTGAATGAAGTAAGAAAATTTTCATGAAAGATCCAATTTAGCTTACGTTTCCGTTAACTCTGTTTTCTGGATTCATATCCACCAAATTGGTCGTATACGGGATCACTTTTGCAGTTAAAAGGCATACATCAATATTGTGTAAGTAGAGACCAGAATTTGACCCATCGAAGCCTGCTTTTACAATAAACTGAACTCATTCCTGTAAGGAATTGTTAAATGTATTCATGTTTGAGTGGTACATTTGGACTAGTATTCTCCCAGTTATGAGCTCTACTTCACGGGGAACAGAAGATTGGCACTGATCATTTATTTTCTATACCTCTGATTTATCTTCACCATTAAGCGTGACTAGATAGATCTAGCAGTCTAGTGATAGGTTAATGACATAGAGCAAGATGATAAGAGCGAAACCCTGTGTCGAAGGACTAACTTGTGTATCACTAGTACAGCAGAGATATCTTATTTCATCCAAAACCATCTTTCAAATTAGTCCAAGCTTTGTGTTAGTGCCGTTTTGGGTAAGTAGAAAAGTAAAGTAAGTCGTACGAACAACTGATGGTACAACTTATGAATGTCCAATTCCAGCATTACGCCCTAACTTTATTTGCCTTGGTTATGGATGTACTTGGGTGGGCGGGTCAACACAAATATCACATAAATACAAGCAGTGAATGACTTGATTGCTAAGAATATTAGACATTACATGACTATCAATAGACGAGAGTGATGATACCAGAAGCATCTGCACAGAAGAAAGTCAATAAACAGAAGAGCAATAAGTAACTGAAAAGGACGTGGTTACAATGTGAGGACTCTAAGACAACGCCCCACCTAAATTCTCGGCTACTAAAATCGTCTAAAAATCAAGCTCAGAAGCTTCAGCGGCGCCATGTTTCAGTTGGCTTGGTTGTTCAGGACATTGCTTCAAACCTTTTGTACAAGGGTGTGATAGGGCCATCATTGGTACTGAACGCTCATTGTAGCATGAGAGAGTTTTTATATTTCCATACATCCATCTGGAAAGCAAAATGGTGGAGTACTGCTTTTAATTATAACGCCGATTCGTAGACACATAAAAAAAAAAAAAAAAGGAAAGCAAATTTAGCCAAAACTTATCTAACAGTAATAAGAAAGAAGGAGCAGAGCAACTTATGAGAAGACTCCAAGATCGAGTTTCAACATACGTTCACAATTGCATCAAGGAAGGAAGTGACCTCTCTCGTTGGAGCAATGCATTCTTTATTTGCATAATCAGATTTGTGCAATAACAAGAAGAATCATGGCTTGCAAGTCAAAGCAAAAAGTTGGAAGACTTTTTCTTTTCTATCTTTCACAAAGGAAATGATGGTATCATTGGAAATAATAGCAACATCTTACATATTTGATCTAATAAAGGCCCAAAATCTTCCACCAGGGAATTCCCACTGCTATCCATATTGAAATATTGATAAGAGCCATTATGATTCCCAGCCTAAACACGTCGAGGAGTTTTACATAGCCAGCTGTGTAGAAAAAAGAGGAAGAAGACTTCAGTTCCAGGACAAGTAACCTTGACATGAAGAATTAAAAAACAGCTAAGCAACTGCCATTATGACTGCAAAGTTTTCCCATAAATAAGTTAAACAAGAGAGTTAAGAGAAATTTAATAGCAATCAGCACCTATACCACAATCTTAAAAAAATCCTCATTTTGCTTATGAAATTAGGATGAAAAAATCCAAAATAACAACATGACTGAACTTTAATGGGAGTACATCAGAATGTTACTCTGAAGCATGGAGACGAGCAGACCTCGAAATGACATGAATTGAGTAGTCTTGAAATCTAGGAAAGGGTGATGAAGCAGTGATAAGGACATAAAAACGACCTAGAAGTATTTTCAGGTGATAGTTATTATTGTCCATACTCCAACATTTTGGCTGGTGACCAAGAAGTCTCAACCATGTCTCTGGGATGATAACAAATTTTACGAGGACAATTGGCATGTAAGTAGCCGTATCGGCAAGTGCCCATTAAGTGTTGGTGGCAAGGATCTACCAGGGCTGAAGGACTGTCGATTGAGGGACTGCCGATTGAGCCTGACCTGAGCATGTCTGCAGTCATCCTTCACAACCATGCCCTAGGCCATAAATGGTCGAGACAATGCCTTGTGGTTAACCTCACTGTTCCACAGGTAAGCTGCGCATAATAAGCTCAGGTGAGCATCCAAGTGTGGATCACTACGTGCTTTCCTGAAAGTCTGTCACGTCTCGCTTGAGCGGATGAGTTCATAGTTACTAACAGTCTCAGGTGTCATTACCTATGTGACGCCCATTATAGATCCACATATTGCTTTTAGGTGGTAGCTACATCGACTGAAACAATATAAAGGCACTCCTGATTCAAGCATAGCAGCAGCAGAGTGACTTAAATTTTGCTTCAGCAGATTGGTTAGCATGGTTGAGGTGCAGCCACTTAGCGGAACTCTACTGAATATGGCATGGCTACTTCAGGCTGGTGCAATGATGTTCAATTTTGAAAGACTTCGACAGCACAATATACTCAACAGAGTGCTCATCATACCAATCAAATCTAGAACTAGGGCTTAGTCCTGACTTTGCAGCCAAAAAGAAAAGAATGAACCGAAATGACTTTGACAATTGCTTCAACCATTCATTTACGTCTATATGTTATTGATCAGTGTGTTCAAAGTTCGGCTATCTAGTGCATTCTAGAAAGACCGACAGTAGTGATGGTACCAACTTCTCAATAGTACAAAACGAACAGAGAAGAGGCATACTGACTGAGCATCAGTTATATTAATCACGTTCACCATGGAAGAAAAGACCAACAGTAGTGATTTGAGTAGAGTATAAGGTAAAGAAAGAAAATTGCCTTACCTCCATAGTATACAGCAGCCTGACCACTGCTGTAATGTGTTAGTGCGCCAAAGAGACTTGTATTGTATCCCAAAGCTAGTGCTGCCAGCAGACCAGGAACTTTAGATGCCAAGTGCATCGATAGAAACGCCGAGTACAAAGCTCCGACATGAGCAGTCTGACTTGCAAATAAATAGTGGATGAAGAAATAGGCTGGCTGAAGGATAAAAAAGGCACCTGGCCAGCTTAATGAAAGAGATTTAAGGAAGCTGGCCACACATTTGGACATCCAAGGTACAATACCAAGGGCTGTCAGTTGGGCTGCCATGCCTACTAAAACCCCAAACCAAGCCAAGGTATCCCAAGCTGATTTTTCACTTAAGCAGTCATCCCAATCAAGTACCCCCAACAGCAGAAGTATGGATAAGCCCAGCATTGCTGCAACAACACTTGCTACACCAAGAGTCTCTCTGCACACAGATAAGTTTCATCAGCAGGCTACAACGATGTTCTAAACAACAAAAGCAATAAGCAGCAGAATGCTATTAATGCAGCTAAATTTTAACACTATACGAGACTTTGTAACAGGTAAAACATAAAAGAAGCTGGCGTGAATACACATATACTAAGGGGCGGCGAGGGGAAGAGAGGGAGCTATACCTGTTTACCAGGTGTACTAGATCTCGGTCAATGAGCAATCAAGATGATTCTCAAGCTACAACTAGGATGGAAGTCATTTTTTTTCCTTTTGACAAGTGTAGTCGCAACAAAAATCATTAGCAATTTCTTTAGGAACTAGTGTAGCTTTTATTGATATCGTCAAGTCGTCAACGATTGCCTCTTTAAGTAATTCTACCAATTAAGCAAGAATGATCTCTGACATAAGGGTAAGACATCCGCCAGTAGAATAGGGCATGGACAAGGACAAATACAGTATCTACCCCCTGTTGACGTAATTGGCTACTTGACCTCCTTGAAGAAATTCGTGCAGGCCTCCCAAGATAAATGTCAGAACAACAAACCGGCCAGAGTTCGAACGCCTATCGTGTAGTGAGGTGAAAAGGAATGAGGCGAGGGATAGCCTAGTGCATGAGCCTCCCGGGAACGCAGGCCGGGTAGGGGATGGAACAGAAGTGATATGGAGCAATAAAAAATATGGTACGACTATCTTCTCTCCACATTGTAAGCTCGACTAGACTCTAGGAGTGCAGGTAGCACTATGCTCAAACCAAGCAGACTATAAGGATTTAATCAAGTTAGCTTAAAACAAGTTTGAAGTACTGAGACAATGGATTTCAATTAACTCAGTTTCTTAGCAGCTTATTGTCCATGAATCTAATGAAGAGATAGGTTAGATAACACTATGCAAGATATAAGCATTTTCTTACCCGGACACCCATAGCGTGATGGTAATAAGCATGGTACCAACCATTACCCATTCGTTCCTCTTGACAGGGCCCATCGACTCTAGTTTCCTAGCGGCCATGATAGGAGCATCTGGCGTGCTTTTCGTCTCAGGGGGAAAGATCTTGTAGAGGATAAATGGAGTCGCTAGAAGAGATATAAGTGCAGGCAAACTGGCCGCTTTGAACCAAGTAACCCATTGAACTTTAACTTCAACCCCAAGCGCCTCAGCTAATTTGACACACAGCAGGTTTTGAGCTGCCGCAGTCAGGAAAAGACCACTTGAACTACATGCTGACTGCCAGATATCAATATATCAATCATAAGGATATCATCACAATTGACAATGTGAACTCTATATTGCAGCACAAGGATTAATGAAAGGTTGAGTTGAATACTAGTTTTTCATGAGTATCTAAGTATAACAAAAACATATGAAATACTAACTTCAACCGTCAATTCCTAAAGAGTTGTACTCAAAAGCTGTAAGATTTGAATAACTCACAATTGTACGAATTGTGATCTAGTAATTGTTTTCCACGGCAAAACAAAGCAGTTCATATAGTTGTGCACTGGGGTTTACGTAAGTTAATTGAACAAGATTTGTCAGATGGCAATGATCAGATATACGACTCAAGACAAAAGAACTAGGCTTCCTCCTAGTTTCAGCTTTCACTTCCTAAGCAAAGGCTAGCTCTGATATCATTGGGTTGTAGATTCTACTGAACATTCACATAGTTAATACCTGTCCAGGGATAGTATTCTGGACACACAGATATTTAACACTAAAGTCGTTCATTTACTTCCTTTTTGGCAAAATTCCCAACAAATCACCTAGTAATCTTCAATAGATCGTGTAAAGAGAAAGGTTTCTTTGTTCATACCTCACATGTATCCCGTCGCTTGCAAGAAGCTTTCCAAATTTCCCAGTACATAATTAAACGGCTAGTCCTACCGGTGTGCTCCTTAATTGCTAATGACACTCCATAGACTTTATACACAGGGTTTCGGCATAGCAGTTTTAGTTTAGGGAGCGCTAAAAAGGGCCAGGCACGGGTGTATTCATGCCAAAACACCAAGTGACAATGCTGACCTGCAACTGCGACTGAATGAGGTAAGCGCCAAGCTTCCTAGAGGAGGCATCCTTGGGCTCACTATCGGCCGAGCTCGACAACGACTTGATAATAGGCAGGAAGATCCCGCCGGCCCTGGCAGTCGAGCTCGGCATGGCAGGACAAATAACAGCCTCGCCCAGCGCCAAACCGTACGACAAGCCCAATGTGCTCTTCCCCAGCCACCTCACAAAGTACATGGCTATCCGGTCACCCAGCCCGGTCTTGACAAACCCTCTCGAGAAGAAGAAGGACGCCACGATCAGCCATATCACCTCGTTCGTAAATGCCGCGAAGGCCGCAGCAAAAGGTAGCGTCTTGGTAATGACCGTGACTGTCAAGCAGATAAAAGCCCACGCGCCGACTGGTAACGGGCTCAGTATGAGCCCGGCTATCGTGGTTAGGAAGATGGCGAGTAGTTGCCATGCTTGTTTGGACACTTGAGCCGGTTTCGGGACTGCAAACCGGAAAATGAGCCCGATGGTGACGCAGATGAGTAAGGGGATGGGCTTGACGCCGGCCCAGCGGGCGGGAGCCGGGGTCCTACGGGGGGTGGAGGGGGGCTCGGAGCGGTCAGGGGATGGCGGATTGGAGGATTGGTGGTGGGTGGGGATGGTGGCCATGTGAGGGGCTGTGGGATGGGAATGGGAATGAGATTGGTGGTGGTGGTGGAGTTGGAAGCGTAGTTTAAATCAAGGGTTTGGTGCATTTTGTGTGGCTTGGCTTGGTGATAAGAGTAGTTTTGTGAATGAACTGTTTGGAGCGACGCGAGGAGGAGGGAAATTCGGGTTTTTGATTTTGACAGTAACAAGTTGCTCTCTCTGTGTCCTACTCTTCCATTTTGATATTGGACAGCATGCTTACAAATTGTCTTTGGACCGGATCAGCCTCTCCTTAACTTACGCAGAAAGATGTCATGAAAACTCTCCCCGTGAATCTTTGTCTCTCTTGATATTTTACAAAATTTGTGACTACACTTATCCATATATGAAGACATTGAATCTGGTCATTATTTTTAGTCTAAATTAATTTGCCAAATAAACCTTGTTCGTGCTCTACTTAATATTAAAGAAAGCTTAATATTTGAAAACTAAGCATATTTATGAAATGGAGGTGTATAAAGGTAAATTTTAACGCTACCCACGTTGTTGGTAAATAATTACAACTCCTTGTATAAAAGCAATTGACTTTTTTATTATACTTCTAACGATAACTTTTATCGGTATTTTATAGCGTTCTTGAATTAATTATCATTATACAATAAATTATAGCTGTTTCTTAGGGCCCAATAGTAGTTAAAAAAATTTCCATGTACAATTATGAATTTATTAGAAGGAAAACAGAGCCGTAAGTAAGGCGCGAACTTGTCTGCATGTCAGTGCATGTGTGTGTGAGAGCAGCTAAAAAACTCCCCGTCTCCAGACTCGGTGGAACCACTAAACGGGCATGTAACTCTGGTTCCAGATTTGGTTATGCTTTCATGTCAAAGGTACAGTACAGTTGACTGAAAGGCCGCATGGTGGATGGTGGATGGTGACATCCACACAGTGAGGGCATGGGTGATAATTTTTTTACTGCTATGTGAAGCCTAAACAAATAGCTATTTAATTATTCTTAAATATTTTTAATGACTTCTGTTTGTAACGCTAAACAAGTGGTGCTAAAATTATTACCAAAAGTATTAGTAAAAAAGTCACTAATAACATTTAGCGACCATTAATTGTCACTATACAAGGGGAGCTAATCTTCCTACAATAAAAGTAGTAGAAAAAAAAATTCTGGCAAAAGCGGTCATAGCAGAAGGATATAAAATCAGTCTATTTGTCCTTAAATGTTTCGGTGTTTCAAACACAAAAAAGGAAGTTTCTCATTCGTGTATTTGCTCGTTTCTTTTCAATTCATATTTATTCAGAATTTTATTTTACTTAAATTGAAACTGTTGTGCATACTTGTATCTTTTGATATCGATTGTATTTAACAATTAAAAAAAGAGACACGAATGAAGCTCCATCGCAGTGTGCAATACAAAAAATAAAAGCACAATTCTACCAGCGTGCAATAGGCATTTTATTGTGTTAATAAAACTTGTGACTAAACCTAAAAGGCATGTTCTCAATCAAATCTGCCCGGAAGGCTATTAGAAAAAGCAAGTATAGCTCCATGGTGGAACTAACTGTGGTTTAATGGTACCATACCTAAGTACTCTGTTATCTAATTGGTGTTCCTTAAAGAAGGGTTGAGAACAAAAAAGCAAGTTGAGAAGCTTGGAATTATATCAAAGTTGATGCATGTACTCTGTGTGAAAATCATCAAGAAACTGAAGACCGTCTTTTCTTTAGTTGCTCTTATACTAAAGAAGTTTGGAACAAGGTTTTGGAGAAATTGAAGTCAGATGTTGCTTTGCTCTCATGGAATCAATTCTTACGGCATGCAACTCATCAGTTAAAGGTAAGTTATAAGTCATGACCATGCAAATTGTTTTTTTTTTTTTTTTTCTTCTATTAGTAAGAGAGTGACATTGATAAGTAAAGGTTACAGAAGTTTTCAAATTGCCCCCAAACAGTTTCAAGACTATGCAAATTGATTCTAACAGTTACTGTCTGTTGTATTTGGAAGGAGAGGAGTGCTAGAATTTTTGGTCTAAAGTAAAATAATGTCAATGACTATTTACACTATGTTCAACGATTGATTCAATTTGGTCTGGCAAGTTGAAAAGCAGTTCTTTGAAATCTTAATAATAGACAAGTGGTGTCAACATAACATAGAGTCAACCTACTAAGGTGCCGCAGAGTTAGGTTCTGTAATCATAATTTGTTGATTTTGGCCAGTAGTACCAGCCGGATAGCCAAATTTCCAAATCAATAGCGGGCATGTGTCGGTCCACTGTGCAGCACGGCACACCTCACAACCCCATAACAAGGTTTGTTCACTTTCGGTGTTAAACTTTCAGGGAGGGCAATCATTGCCGAGCTCGGTTAACAAGTCTACCATGTTCCGCGCGGCAAAAAAGGTAAGCAGCAAATTCATGCACATGGCCTTTTATTATCAACCACTAAAGGCCATACCCAAATGCATCTGTCCTACCCCACTGAATCTCAGCCGCCCTTCTAATTTCTTCCTAATTTAAGTGGGTTCGGAATCTGGATTCTTCACGAGTCCTACAGTTCCTCTCCACGTGGGATGTTAAATGGTCAAACCTTTGCTATTCATCTTTTCAAATCACCAAAATTATGTCAAGCAAGAAAATTATTATGTATTTCATTCATGAACCATTGATTCAAGCTGAACGGAAAATTTAACGTTGTACAAACAAAAAAAAAAAAGTTATAGCGACAAACAACAGAGTGGATTGGTACGTGAGGCGCTGAATATAGTCCCTCCGATCCCTTTAAAAAAATGTTACAGATTCGGACACACTTGATTTCGACTGCCATTTTAATTTAGTCGCGTGTTCGGGATCTACCGTTCTTAAATTAAACTCCCTCTCGAAAGGGAATCTCAAATGATCGAACCTTCACTCTACAAATTTTGCAAAACATGGAGACCAAGCCAAATAGGAGATTTATATATTGGATTTCTGAATCATGAAAGTACAGATAAGTAGAGAAATTATGTACTTTTAGCATTAACTCTTTATAAGTGGGTTAGGTCTTCAACTCCCTCTCAAATGGGAATCTCAAATCAGAATCTCATAAAGGTCAAACCTTCACTACAAAGCTTTTCAAAGAGGGTAATTATTATGTACAGTACATGATTTGCAAGGTGGATAGAGGAAAAAATGTATTTGATGTAGGGAAACTATGCATTTGAGGCCCACTGCATGTCGGTTGTCCTTTTTGATTTCACTGTAATTAAGTGGGTCTGGATTCTGAAAGTCATAATTAAACTCTCAATCTAAAGGGAATCTCAACTTTTTTCAACTTTTTCGGTTGTCCTTTTTCAACTTTTTCTGTTGCTACATATCAAATTATCAATGACACTTGGTTATCTTTTCAGCAAAAGCGATGTAATGGTAGGTTTAAGAATATCCTTTCTTTTATTATTTCTGAAAATAATAAGGAGAGACTTTGTACAAATATAAAGTTAAAATCAACGGTATAATACTATTTAAATTTTTTAGGAATAAAACTAGCCACCCGTGTCCTAAAGTGGTTCCGTCCTTCTACTAACGTATAGTATTTGACTTGAATCATGAAAATCGAGCTAAACAGGGAGATTTTATGTATGTGATTTAGAAGATTATATGTATTTGGTATTCAATACTTGTTTCAAAAGAATTGATCGCTTTTCAAATTATAAAAGATTTTGTTAGTACTTTTTCACATTTACTTTTTTTTTACACTTTTTTTATTCTATTGCTCTCTGCACATTTAATCTTTCATCAACTCGTTTTCTTTTTCTTGACTCATTTTTTACTTCGCCGCAGAATAAAAAACTTATAAAATATAATTCATATCATAAATAAGCATGCAAGTTAAACATGATCAAATAAATCGGAACGAAAGGAGAATATAATAGCACAAGACAATAAGCTAGGCACTATCACCCACGTAAAATTCAATAACTCGTGCATGTAAACGTTCCTAAGAGTTGTACCACATGTTATAATTAGGTTCAGTTCATGTTATATCTGAACAGAAAGACAATATATAATACTGACCTGCAATTGGGATTGAACAAGATAAGCACCAAGCTTCCTCGCCGAGTCGTCTTTAGGCTGGCTACCCGCAGAGCTAGACAATGACTTGATAATCGGCAGGAAAATGCCACCGGCCCTGGCTGTAGAGCTCGGCATTGCAGGACAAATAACTGCTTCCCCCAACACTAAGCCATACGACAAACCCAACGTGCTCTTCCCCAGCCACCTTACAAAGTACATGGCGATACGGTCACCAAGCCCGGTCTTAACAAACCCACGCGAAAAGAAAAACGAAGCCACGATCAACCAGATGACTTCGTTAGTAAAAGCAGCAAACGCGGTCGCGAATGGTAGGGTTTTTGTGATGACCGTGAGGGTCAAGCAAAGGAAAGCCCATGCACCAACAGGCAAGGGACTTAGAATGAGTCCTGCAATCGTGGTGAGGAAGATGGCAAACAACTGCCACGCTTGCATCGACACTTTGTCCGGTTTTGGGATGGCGAAGCGAATTAAGAGCCCGAGGACAACGCAAAGTGCTAAGGGGATGAGTTTAGCGCCTGTCCATCGACAGGTGCGACGCGAAGTGCGACTATAAGTGGTGCGTGGTAGCATGTCCTCGGAGTTATGAATGCTAGACATTTTGCGAGGTGGGTGTGGTGACTGACATGGAACCAGAGGCTATATATAGGCAAAGTGTGCATGGTTAAAAAGGGAAAATGTGAGGCAGAGAAGTTTGGAGTGGAGCTTGGTGGGCGAGATTCGATTTTGGTACTATATAGACTTTAGACTCTGAGAACTAGGAGTGGACTTAGGAATAGTGGGATGGCCCATAAAGTATTGGACCTTGTGTGTATCTGTTCCACCGGCTAGATGAGCATGAAAGCTTATTGATTGCTTATCAGAGAAGGTCAAAGATGGCTGGTTTTCAACGGGGTTGGTTCTTGAGATTCAACGACCAAAAAGTGTCTCCGATTCTTTTGAGATTTGGGTCCTAAAGATTCTACTGAAATTCTCGATACATCTTTGATCCTTGCTAGTCACATCAGATATTTTTAACCCCCCATCTACCTAATTTTCCTAGTGGCCAGGACGTTTACCTAAATTCTGTGGGCGAAAGCAATGGTCCAAACCACTCGGAAGTTCGGCAAAAGGCAAACATCCAAGGTCCATCCAATATTTTAAGCAGTCTTTAGGTTATTTTATTACTAGCATATAGCATTTAAGGATGACACCAAATGTATTAGCAGAACAAACATTCTTATAACGAATAAAATAGAAAAAGATTTGTTTCACAACACTATGTTGTTAAAGTGTTATCGACGTTTTCTAATAATAAGTTTCGTCACTAGATAAGAGGGTTAAAAATAATTCTCTCTAACACAACTTGGAACGATATCTTATCTTAGTAAAATTTTATTAGAACCACAAACTCAAGAAATTGTATCTTTTTGCTTTACCTTTTTTTTTTTTTTTTTTTTTGAGAATCTTAGTTTTTATATAGTAAAAGCCAATTTAAAGTTTGAGAAATTTTCCAAAAGACAAAACAAGTTGAATGTCCTAACACATCAATGATGACAGTCTAGTCTAGGGACCAATGGCAGTGGTACGAGACGAGACCAATTAATGGTCCAAACCACCTTGGAATCTGCAGCAGACCAGGGACCGTCCATTATGTTCTTCCTAAAGTAACGATCCAGGGTATTCAAGCATTAATTTATACACCTCGTTCACACTAACTTGACGGTCCAAAGCATTTGATCAGATAAGATAAAGCATTCGATTACACTCTAATGGGTGTGAAAGTATACAATAAATTTGACTTTTCTCATGAAAACGTACGCTTGAGAGTTTTGTTTGTATAATCCAAAATCTGTTGTCCACCTAAAATGGGGAGGTTATCATGTGCCTCTAGTGGGACGGCACTATAAGAGGACAGAGTTGCATATTCTAATGTTGTGCCAAGGCAGTCAGACCAACCAAATGTTGTGTATGTTCACAAAATAGTTTTTTCATATGGTCAGATAACATTTTAACACACTCACTCTTGCTCTCCCTCTCTGCGCTATAAAAGAAAAGAATGTTAGTAAAGGTGGTGAGTAATTCGGCGGTTAAACCATTCACCCTTTTGACGGAACAATGTAATTGCTCAATTTGCATAAACTATTTACTAGATTATCCAGAGTCATTGGTCTTTCTGGACCTTAACCTCTTATATCCCTTAAATAGGTTGCTCGTAAAGATAACTCAACGGAGTTGAAGCTTCGATAGGAGCGATGATGACATCATTTTTGCTCTGAAAAGTTTAAATTATAAAATAAAAAAAAAGGCAAAAGTGGGAAATTCAACAAAAAAAAAAAAGAAAGAAAAAAGAAGACCTCAACTCTATGTGAGAAACTTGGTTTCGCTTATTGCGGCTACTAATGAATGTGGTCAATCGGGTCATTGTCGAATGTATCTCGACATATAGTGGGAAATTTTTTTTAAAAATATATGTAGCACTGTAGAATAGCAAACAAGAGAGCGTCGAAAAAGACCCATTAAGGGAATGTTTGATACTGAAGTAACATCATGTATACTGCAAAAAAGTACGAAGTTGTCTATGTGATAAAAGCATCAGCAATGCGAACCTAGGTATCATCTTTCTTAGCTAAGACCAAAGTTGACTGGATTCAAACGTAGGAATCATCTATTTAGTGGTGTCAAGTGTAGATAGAGATATGTAAAAAGGCGGGCCGACCCGACCCGACCCTAAAATGGCCCAGGCTGGCCCGGCCATAAATGTGAACAGTGCAGACCCTGTGCCATAGGGCCACGGGCCAGGCCGAAGTATTGGGCAAAAAAGCTCGGCCCAGCCTTAAATTGACCCGGGTCAACCCTTAAAAAATGGCCCGACCTGCAATCGGCCCGCTTTTTTGGCCCGCCCCCAATAAAATTGCCTTGGCCCAGGGGCTTTTTTAAAAAAAATTCAGATTCCCTCCGATGGCCATATTTTTGCAAAATTCCACTTTTACCCCCCCCCCCCCAACCCCAAACATTTATATAACAGCTAGTTTAGGAGGTATTTTTGTCCAACAAGTTTCTAGTAACTCTTTTATGCACTTTAACACTTTTTACTCTCCTCAACAACTATAAAAGGCTAGTTTTCAGGAGTATTTTGGTCTTTTGTGAACTTTGAAAAATCTATAAATTTATTCCCTCTTCTTCACATTTTTCACACCAATATTCTCACTCTCTCTTATCTAAATTCTACAAGTTTTGCTACCATTCTTATTTGTTATTAAGTACTAACCCTCTCCAATTTTCAATTACAAGTATCATGTAATTATTTACTACTTTTATTCTTTTCCATTTAAGTACTCTTATTTTTCATTCTCGTCAAACAATTTTAGCGACAAATATGTCTTAATTATTTAAATCACGTAGCAAACTTTCAGCACCACCACAACCATTCGATTTTCAAGATCCGCCAGTAATGGGTATAAATACCCAAGCCAATTGGCAGTTTAACCAAAATATTCTAGAGTTTGAATATACACCTTCACAAGATACACAACATTGTAGTCAAAGACGCAGCTTTGTTGGCGACGCTACTACTCTGGGACATAATTTTTATCCCGATGATCAGTCATTATGGTGAAGGACCGAGCAATCCTGCTGCTAGTCCGCCAAAAGTTCAAAAAGGAAAAGAAAAAAAAATTCCGTGTTGGAATCATTTTGAGGATATTATGGTTTATTGTGTTCGAAAAGCTTAACGTAAGTATTATGGTATATTATTTTTGTATGCTAGTAGTAATGAACGTCTTAATAGGCATTTATCGAGTGTGCACCTAATCAAGGTCATGTCAAACCTAATCAAACGCAGTTATCTTTTGACGATAAGTTATTTATTTATAATTAGGGAGACCAAAGAGACGGTTTTACTGAATTTATTTGTTCACGATGAAGAAGCTTTTAGTTTTACCGATAATGTTAAGCACTCTAGATATATGAATACTTACATGCAACCTTTGTACAAAAAGGTACATATAAAATTATAAACACAACTAGGTCTGATGCACTTAAACAGTATAATGCTGCTAAAGCACGCTTGATTGATTATTTTGATAAATTTGATGGTAGAGTTAGTCTTAGTTCTGATGTTTGAAAATTTCCTTTTACTCTAGTTAGTTATGCTTATGTGACGGCCCATTGGACTGATTTTGATTGGATTATGAACAAGAGAATCATCGGTTTTGAACTCTTCCCTTATCCGCGTGATACAGCTAATGTTGCTACTATTATAATCAATACATGTACCACGTTTAAAATAAAGAACAAGATTATGAGTATCAGTTTTTATAATGCTTCTAACAATGTAGCTAATATTGAAGTCTTAAATGAGAGCCTTCGACCTGTACTTGATGGTAAATTATTTCATGTTCCGTGTGTTTGCCATATAATTAATTTAATTGTTCAAGATGATTTAGGTGTTGCAGGAGATATTCTTTACAAAATGAGGGGTATGGCAACATATACTAATAGTTCGAGTAATTTAAAGCTTAATGTGTTCAATATAATTTGCCTCGTAGAAGACCACTTATAGATGTCGTGTATAGGTGGAATTTCACATATCATATGCTTTTACATGTTTTGGGATACAAAGAAATGTATACGCACTACCTACTAAACTTATTCCAACAAGGCTTGCCAAGTCACACAGAATGGCAGATGGCTGAACAGCTATCCGAACTTTTTGAGGTATTTTAGACATCTACCAATTTATTATATGGTACGTACTATCCCACCTCCCCTATCACTATAGTAGAAATTCTAAAAATTGCTACAATGTTAACGAAATGGAGATATATAGGACCTTTTTAGGAAATAGTAAAATAGATGTACATTAAGTTTAATAAATATTTGGTAAAATTGTTGTTGTTTTTGCAATAGCGCACTTGTTTGGATCCCAGACTAAAGTTGCATGGTGCAAATGTCTCAATAGTAGAAATATCCAGAGTAATGTGCTACACGGATGAGGCCATAACCGATCTTACAAAGAAAGTGAGTGTGACATTTGAGGATCTGAATAACCTATATCGAAATTCCGTTGACGTGCTCGGGCGAGCTACATCGTCGAGCGGTAGAATATATTATGGGTCATATCTTAAAGGCCTTGAACATCTAGTGGCAAGACAACTACAGTCGAAGGTACTTCTAGTTCTACAGGTTCGTTTACTTTTTCATCTTTGATGAAATTAGTTTATATGCAAATACTAATCATTATTCTCCTTTACCAATGGAAGAGTAGATGAATTTTAATTTGTTAACTTTTTGGAAACAAAATGAAAAAAATTATAAAACTTTATCTCAAATTGTCCGGGATGTACTACCAGTGCAAGCCTCCACGGTTGCTTCAAAGTTGGCATTTTCAGCGAGCGAGAGGGTGTTAGATGACAGGAGAAGTCGTCTTAACCCCGAGTCATTCGAGTTATGTATATGTTAAAAGGATTATATTGATGCAAAATACAACGAGCAAGATAAATCGATTAATGATAGGAGGAGCAGCGATTCGAGCGTTGAAGATCTTACGGATGATGAGGTAATTCCTTTTTTTTCAAGTTTTTAGAATAAATTATTTTCAAACAAATTAAGGGTATTTAAAGTAAACAATGCACATAAGAATGTGGCTATTTACAAGCAAAAAATATATTTCCGTTGACGGTGCGGGCAACTTGGATAAAGTTGCCCGTGCGATTTGGTCGTCCATACGCGATCTGTGGACAATTCAGATCTGTTTTTACATTTTTTTAAGTCTGTCAGCCACATTATGTAGCGGATTTAATTTTGACAAGAATACTCCTCGACCTGTTCACTACATAATGTAGCGGATGATACTTTTGACAAAAATGTCCCTCTATCGCGCATTAGGTAATTGGTACAGTGCCCGTGTAGCGGACGACTAGGCACTAGTCTTCTGACTTTATTATCTTTCTCTCTCATTTCACTCATTAATTTTCTAACATGTTTCTCTTTCTCTCTCCTTTCTCTCATTAATTTTCTAACTTGTTTTTCTCTTTCTCCTTTTTCTCATCAATTTTTTTGTCTCATTTCTGACTTATATCTCTTTCTTTCGCCTTTCTCTCAACAATATTCTAACTTGTTTCTCTTTCTCTCTTTTCTTTCACCACTTTTTTGTTTTCTCTCTCATCTTCCTCTCCCCTCATGTCCTCTCTCTCTCTCTCTCGGGCGCACAAGCCCACATAGGTAATATGGGCAGATGCAAGGGGCTATGAAGGGAGTACAAGTAGACGTTGCGACAAGTGGTGAATCGAGGGCCGCACAAGGCAGTCAGGGAGGATATAACAGATGGGGTCGCGGGACAATGGGTAAATAAGGAGGGTGATGGATATGGTGGAGGAGCTGACAGGCAGTGGGTGGCAACGAAAATGTTAAAGGCGGCAACGGCGGGAGCTACAGTGGTGGGTAGATTTGACGACGGCAAGATCACATATCGATTTAATTTGGGTTTGGATTTTATTTTAGTTTGATATTTGTTTGGACTTGGTATTGCACGATTGTGTATTTGTTGGTTGTGATGGAGTGGCACGGTGGTTCTGCTTGGTGGTGGCAGTTGTGGGTTTGTTGACTGTGGAGGACAAAGGTGGTTGTGGTCACCTAAAAGCCACTAAGCATGTTGTTTTCATTTTAAAACTCGTTTATGTTGAAGGCCGATTTGGATGTTGTAGAAGATAAAGGATTTGGATTTCTGATACGTAGAGCTTGATATTTGATTCAATAGTTAAGAAGAAAACGTTACATTATGTAGCGAACGGGTCAAGGGGTATTTCTGTCAAAATTACATCCGCTACATAATGTGGTGTACGGACTTTAAAAAACGCAAAAAAAAAAAGATCTGGACCGTCCACAAACCGCGTATAAATGGCCAGATTGCGCGGACAACTTAACCCAAGTTGCCCGCGCGGTCAACAGATAGGTAAGTTGCCAGCGCCATCTGGCCGTCCATCCATTACGGATGGACATGCAAGATCTATTCTTTTTTTAAGTAAACTTCGTCGTCTGCTACATTATGCGGCGAACGGTGAAATTTACAATACTGTCCCCCCCTTCCCCTTGCCTGCGAATCTCTTCGACTCATTAAATACCGTCGAGACATTTTGGTCAAAATCACCGTCCACTAGATAATATAGCGGACGACGTTTTTTTTTAAAAAAAAAGTTAGATCTGATCCGTCCATCCGCTATGGATGGACGTCCATATATATAACAGGTAATGGATCACATATATATATATATATATATATATATAATAGGTAACTTCATCTGCTTGTTTACAAGCAGCTGATCCAAAGCCCGGATAAAAAGAGGAGGGCCTATGAACAAATTTATTTAAAATTTAATTTTTTTCGTAACATAAGACATGAATAAAAAGATTTTTTTTAAATTAATTTTTTATTCAGGCCCAGGCCTGGCCCTAGCCCCGCCCTAAAGTTAGGGCCTAGGGCTTGGGCTTGGACAGAGCCAATATATCTTCCCATTGGGCCCGGCACGGTTCCCACGGCCCGAAGCCCGGTCTGACCCAGTTTCTCCTCTGGCCCACTAGGCCCGGGCTAGGTGTAGAATCTTCAATCGATTAGTAAGTCTAGTAAGTAAGGAGTCTGAAAGCTGGTGTAGAAGGTTTTGTGAGTGTTAGCACTAAGCTCCAATGGTCTTGTTTCATCTTGTTTTGATAATAACAATATAGCTTTGGTCTTAATAATGCGTTTGCTAAGTGTGTTAACAGAGGATTCAAGATTTATTAGTAAAAGTGACACGTTGGACCAGGAAGGATGAAGGATGTTGATTAAAAATGATGGAGAAGAAGCTTAAATGCCTTAGAGCTTTGATATGATGCTTAAAGATCGGTGACGTGCATCCAAAAAATGTAGTTTTATGAGTCGTCGTATAGTTTTTAGAGTTAATTACGGTAATTAATAAAAAAAAGTGAAAATCGTAAAATCGGTTTAAATAGTAATTAAGCTAATTAAGTTTGCATTGCCCTAGATACCCATTGTGGAACTAATTTGTATGAGGAGAAGGTGTTAGACACCTAACCAAAATAGGTCTCTACATGTTTTTTTTTGTTTTGGTGATTTTTATTGAGAATATGAAAAAACAAAAAGTTATAATCTAACTAATTCTTCGGTGTGAACTCAATATCTTGGATTGAATGGCATACGTACCTAATCGAAATAATAGGGATTAATTAAAACCTGATAGGTGTGACCCTATGGACCAGAATATGATTGCTGGAAAGATATATATTCTAACCAAAAAAAAGTGAAAGAAAGACTTTCACCCTTTCAATCTATATTGTTAGGTTGCTGGTTTGATGTGTCCATGATGGAAGAAACTTTAGTGAATGAGTGTGACGATGTGTATGGGAGAGGCACCATAACACACTAGAACACTAATAAAATCCTCACAGGATGTTAGTTTGCAACCCTAGTCACCATCAAAGAAAAACTAAAAAACTAAAGTACGCATCTACAGGCCAATATACTTAAACTGCGGAGGTGTATCGACCGCTATGATTCCCGCTACTTTACTTTTGTTTTACGAATTTACTTTAACGCCTTTAATTTATAAGTAAAATATGTGAACGTGTTTTTTATTAAAACAGGCTCATCACCCAACCTAAGGTAGACAAACCCAGTTGACTCTGACGTGGATTAGGCCTATCATAAATAGACAGACTTGACCAAAAGATAAGAAAATGAAGTATATTAAAAAAGACTTGATCGAATTGGACTGGACCAAAAGGTGAAACTAAACTCTACAAGAATGTGGTATCTACATAGCCCCTTAGTGAAGGAGCTCATGTGTAAGCGAGCATGACCGAAGTACCATATTTGAAGAGAAACAACAAAAACACTACTCCACAACTGATTGAGAAAAGGACTTATTAAAAGACGGGTCGGGCCTTTTGTAAGGCTTCTTACGTGTTCTGAAAAAGGAATCAGACCAACATAGTTTGGGTGAACGCAAACTAGAAACTAAAAATTGAAAATAACAGGATAAGAAGTACTCAATTGTTGCTAAGTACCTAAAGACATTTCTCAAAGCCAGAGCCAACAAAGCCTGCAAGCACATCACTTTTACAGTCATGATTCAGAAGTGCAATAATCCCCCTAGGGGATTACTAAAGGTAACTATTAAGAAGGAGCAGAGAAACTCTCATCTTGGCTAGCACATCCGTACTCCATTTGCTGTTCGTCACACGTCACGTGTCAAAAACATCCTTTGTTGAGCATTTCTAGAATCTTATCGACCATAGCCTCTCCTCAATCACTTCTGTAAATTCAGCCAAGTCCGTTTCTACAACTTCATTTTAAGAACCACCCAAGTCAGTTCAAGACCCCTCCCAAATTATTGTAATCATGCACTAATTCCCAACAAATTTGGTCCTCTTGCTATGAGTTAGTGAGTTCTAAGTTCAGCTTGTAGTTAACGTGTCTAAAATAAGTCCTTCAAAGCCAAGATTCATCGAATCATGTTTGGCGATGCAGCCTACTGGTTGGCTCGAAATACGAATAATCAAAAATAAACTTATGCCTCTTGCTAGTCTGCTTCAAACACCTCATTGAAGATATGGTATGACTGAGGCCCTACAGTAGAGAGGCGTCAAGCACAGGACAATCTGTTTAGCACAGGGCACTCCGAATCGAATCATGTGTTTGACATTGTTATAAGCAGTGGGACTGCTGAGCTTAATAATTTGGCCACTTCCTTAAAAAATAAAAAGTATAGTTTGTTCATTTGAGGTAAAAACTCTTGCAAATGTGTAAATCATAAGTTATGAGGGATAGCTCATTTGGTAATTAATTAAAGATTTTTTTCAAAGTCACTATATGGAGACACCTTGATACTAGAACACAAGAATTTCATTCCTCTCAAATACCTTATGCCTTATTACGTCAATGGACTGAGGCTGATATGGCCTTACGTCGAGCCGAGGCTGATATGGCCTAACACCTTAAAATTACACATTAGACCTTATGATATAGCCTCCACCACATAACCCCATCGACCAAAAACAAAAAGATATAATAAACATAAACAAAACAAAACCATACTAGGTGCCAACATTGTGTCTTATTTACATCATAAGGAAGATTTTGCATTTTATTGAAGTTGAGTTGAGCTTTTAGTAAATACTAAATTGAACCTCCCTACCTTAATCATCCCATAACGTTCCCTCCACCCCCGTTGAATTGAGCTACTCCTCAAGAACTTTTGCTCATAAACACATCATTATTATACATAGTACATAATATCGAAAGTGAGGTTTGATTTTTAAAATTTTCGCTAAACTTTTAACTATATATCGACCTCTAAAAGATCTTTAACACCCCCCCCCCCCCCAAAAAAAAAAAAAAATCAATCTCAAATAACTAAAAAAGAGCTAAAAGTAAAGTACTTGTATCTGAAACCAATAAAATAACCCTAGAGGGGTGGGGGGGTGAATAGGATTTTAAGATTACTTTAAAAAATTAACAAGTAATCACTACAAACTTAGAGAAGCTACGAATAACACTTAAAGAGCTTCAAACAACAAACCTAAAACATAATATCTCAAATAAGCAAACTAACTCATCTCAACACAAGTATAAAACAATAATGTAAAGAGAGAAGGGTTTAGAGATATTTGACGCTTGATATTTAGATGGTTTGGCTTGAATTACCCTCAAGCCTACGTCCACCCCTTCAAGGAAGTCCCTTGAAAGGCCCTAGAATCCACTAGTATGATCTTTCTTACGGGTCAAGATCGAACCGCTTACAATCCCTTGATGCTATACCCACATCAAGAACAAGCTTTGACAAACCCAAAGCTCCAAAGCTTGACAACCCCAAGCTTTGATACAAGAAACTTTAGATAAAGAATTGTGTACAAGAATTCACTCTCAAGAAGTAGGATGAGTACAAGTTTAAGCTCTAGAACAAGAGAGATGAGTGTATGATGACTTATGAAAGTGTATATCTCTCAAATGTAAGCTCACAATAAATGCTCTCTTGAATTGGATGAGAAAATAATGAAAACCAAGAGAGATTGAACAATTGCTTTGATCTTTGAGTATGTGCAAGATAAGAGAGCTTTAAATGCAATTGATGAATCAAAATCATGCCCAAGATGAGTATATATAGGTGTGGGAATAAATATGATCATTTGGAATTAGGTAAGGCATTTATTGAGCCAAACGGTAAACGCAGTCGACTGCATTGCACCATTACAGTCGACTGTATTCCTAAAAGTAGCCGTTGGAAATTTAAAATTTCCAAATACAATCGACTGTATTTCAATGCAGTCGACTGTAATAGGCTACTGGAAGTGTTGCAGTCGACTGCATTGGAATGCAGTCGACTGTAATACCTCACTGCCCAACATGCAGTCGACTGTGCATTCCTGAAAATGTAGTTTTCCTTGTTTTCAAAAAATGAAAAAGTTTATGCATGTAAGGGAAACCTATGGGCAAATTCTAGGTCACAGTCATCGATATGATCAACTCTCTATGTCTAGTTACAAAGAACGAAATAAACATATTTGTAAAAGATCAATCGAAGTATTCCATCTTGATGCGTTCCGTTGAGTGTCTTTGAACGATTTGCTCGTCTAATTGTCTGTTTGCATGAGTATGGGATTGTACCTATTGCTTCATCAACTCAATGCATGTTAGACAACATAATCAATCATCAATGTTAGTTATCATCAAAATCAAATATAATCCTAGGTTAAATAACCGTTGAGTTAACATTATCATTTCTCAAAGCAAAGAATTTTGGCTTATACTTACCGTAGCCAGTAGGCGGGCTTGTGGAGTTGTCGTTGATATGAAAATGGTGGGGGACCGAGGCCTTTTGTTTTGGTAATTGATGCACAACTTATTTTTAGGTAACTCACGCAAGGCTCATAAATGCAATCTTTGTAAAGGTCTTCTGTTGGGTCATCCGCTACAGGAGTCTTCTACTTTTACGCCCCGCTGGTAGCGTCTTCTCCATGAACCAACTTCTGGTGCCTTAATCCCATATAAGTTAACACCATTAGTTTTCAAGTTCTAATCCTCCTCTCCTTCTACTCCAACCCCAAACAACAAAGTTGGATATTCAATATCCAAAATCCACCTAAGTCCTTCGAAACTACATTCTTACCCACCAAATCACCATGAATTCACCCAACCACCTGAAATCATTAACCTCATCAACCAAACATCATGTCTTAACTGCTATATCGAACCATTGAACTTGAATCAGACCCATCATACCCCAACAAAAACTCTTCTCTAACACTGGTTGGCAAGATCGTAAGTGACAAACCCCTCAATCGTTATGGGGTTAGAAACACCATCCAACGTGCCTGGAACCCTACCCACGGAGTCAAAATCAGGGAACAAGACAACAAGTTGCTGTTCACTTTCAATAATGAGCAGGATGTGCTTCAAATCTTGGAAAAACACCCATGATCTATTATGGGGTCTCACTTGACCCTTCAAGAATGGCCACCAGATGTTGATGTACAATAAATTCCACTAAATCAGTCCTCTTTTTGGATAAGGGTCTGTGGCCTTCCACCCAACAAAATAACCAAGAATAATACAATCACAATTGCAAAAGGAATCGGTAATCTACTAGAAATTGAGACCTCCAAAGAAGGAAAGATTGGAGAAAAAGGGTATATGAGGATCAAAACAGAAATCAACATAGAAGTTTCCCTACCCAAAGGTTTTGCGATGAAAAGATCAGGGTTGAAGGATGCTTGGATTCAATTTAGATATGAACGGCTGCCAGACGTTTGCTTTGGATGTGGTTACCTTGGACATGTATAAAACTGGTGCATAGCAGGAAAACCACGCCCTTATGGTCCTTCGATCAGATCTTCTTATAAATAGGGCATAATCTTCCCAATTACAAATTACTCTCAGGCAATCGCAAGCAAACGAACAAAATTCCGTTAGACAGAAATGACGTTCCAGAGCCAGAACCGATAACTGCATAGATACCAATGATGTCGTCTACTCCTGCCACAAGCCCCGAGATAAACAAC
The DNA here is from genome assembly GCA_033065855.1 of Escallonia rubra. Taxonomy (NCBI): domain Eukaryota; kingdom Viridiplantae; phylum Streptophyta; class Magnoliopsida; order Escalloniales; family Escalloniaceae; genus Escallonia; species Escallonia rubra. Next base: position 112,865 of record JAVXUO010001528.1, on the reverse strand, counting down.
TTTTCCCCTAATCTATCTCTTTTAGATCAAATCAGCCTCCCACCTACGAACACTAAATATTCCCCAAAAGAAAAACCTATCGCCCTACACACACCATCACATGCCACAAAATCTTCTCTCACATCTATTGACACCTCAACCCAAGACGACAACTCTGGCAATCTTACCCCTCAAATGCAAAATCTAACCAACACCCTTGCCTATATTGATAGAAACACCAACCTCTCTGGTCCACACTTACCACAAGAGCCCAAATAGAATTCACCTATGAAACAACCCACTTTAGAAAATACCAATCTCTTTCACGGCCCAAGCCTTACTTTCCATCATAGGCCCAAATACAACACACAAAAGAAAACAAACCTTTGTCTAATCTGTACACCAAAAAAACCAAAACCCAATGAAAATCAAATCATGACCGTATCCCCATACACCAACCAACTTCCCTCTGAAATCCTATACTCACCAAGACCCTATAGCATTACCAAACAAAAAATTACAACCAGAACCATCACCCTCAAACAAAAAGCAAAACAACAAAGTTGATACTAAGGCAATAATCCCAACAACGGTTCATGAAGACCAAGCAAAAACCCAGTTGGAAGAAGGCTTGACTTTCAACCACCACCCCCATATTAATTCTCTCAAGAAACTGTCAGGGGCTCAGATCAAGAAAAAAATACTAGGCCCTCCGTCGGCTTGTCTCAAGCCTTTCCCCTTAAATTCTCCCTCTTTCTCAAACAAAACTCTCTTCGTCTACCCTCATCCCAATTCTCTCAGCTCTAGGATATGTCAATCATCTTTGTGTCAACCCAAACAAATCTGCTGATGGTATATGCTTGGCTTGGAAGCCAGGTGTGGACATTGAAATTGTCTTTGACTAAGCTCATTTCATCAAAGTTCTCATATTCTCAGACCCACCCGCAACTCCATGGATGATCTCAGCCATTTACGGTCCTCTTTACCGACAGGAGAAACCTGCCTTTTGGGATAATTTGACAAAGGTAGTTGAGTCCTTTCCTAGACCGTGGCTTGATATCGGTGATTTCAACGAAATCATAGCATCAACGGAGAAATATGGAGGAAGACCTTTGTCTTCATCGTCTTTGGGAGGCCTCTTATCAGTGACCAATGAACTAGAACTGATAGACTTAGGTTTCTCTGAAAACCCGTTACTTGGAATAATAAGCGAGCACTGCAAGCAAACATCAAAGAAAGAATTGATCGTGGATCGGCAAACCCCATATGGCACTTACTATTTCCTAATTCATCGATACAGTATCTTCCTGCACATCAATCTGACCATAATCCAATTATGCTCAGCACTAGAGAGATTAATCCTCAGTATCCAAAATCTTTCAAATTTATGGCCTGCTGGACCAGAGACAGAACAAGCCATTTCATTGTTGAGCATGCATGGAGAAGATTTGTCAGAGTATCACCTCAGTTCAGATTATGCTAGAAAATAAAAAATACATGGCAAGCTCTCAAAGCCTGGAATCAATCACACTTTGGCCATGTTCAATCAAAAATTAAATTGCTTACGGAAGCAATTGATCAAGTTCAAAGAGCAGTACCTAGTTAAGCAAATCTGGTTCATGAAGCAAATATGCAAATTAACTTGAATGAAGAACTGAAAACAGAAGAATCCTTATGGATGGAAAAATCCAAAAACCAAAAAATTCTAGAAGGGGACCGTAATACTTGATTTTTCCATCCAACTACTATTATCAGGAGATGTTGCAATACGATTGAATGCATCAAAAACCTTGAAGGAAACTGAATCACGGGTACAAAGCAAATTAGCAAGTGTTTCACTGAACACTTCAACTCAATTTTCACTAGTTCGAATCCATTGCTCCGCAAGACCTTTTTTTTTGTTTTAACAGGAGAATTTTCATATATGAAGCATGATAATTTTCATAGTTACAAGAGTAGTCAGACTACTATCCATGAAAATAGGTTAATCAGTAACAAAACATAAGTACTCAGGATTACAACCCCCATTGAACTATGGTTTGAGAAAGGAAAGTTAGAGCACAAATAAACACACACACACACACACAAATATTTACATAGGTATAAAGTTTGTTTTGCCTCTAGGGAGCAAACTAAAGTAGCGCTGTGACCAAAAGCAAAAGGTGCTCTGCTTGGCTAGAAAAGCTATATGTACTGAGAGATTCATCCTTTCTTTCTTCAATTTTTCAGCTGCGAGTGGCTAAGCTGGAGATTGTGGAAATCTTTTATAGAAAAATGAATATCCTCCATTAGACCAGTATCCGTGGTGCCTCATCTTCTACTAGATTACTGTAACTCGGAAATTAGGATTTTATTGTCAATATTGAGATGTAAATGCGTAATATTGAGATGAGAGAGCCATTGCAAACAAATAAGGAGGCCCTTGAGGTGTGCCTCTTTACAGCTATTTGAAGGAAATGTGCCTTCAAAATTATTGGTTTGGGTACCCAAAGAATTTATTAATGAGATTTGTATACTAAAATCACGTGTATCATTCCTGAAATTGCAAAGCATAAAAGAGGAAAATGAGATTTCTTGTCTGCAAGAACATGAAGAATCAAAGGAGATCTTCAAGTCATTTCTTGGGTTGCAGGTCTTCTTATAAGCAATAGTTGCAGGATGCTTAGGCCTGAAGGAGAGCCATAGGTTTTTACTAAGAATCAGTCTCTCGGCTGAAATGTTGTTAATGTTCCAGATTTCTTGCTAAAAAAGGACTTTGTTGCGGTTGGTCCAAATAAGCCATAGGGTTATGAAGATGTTATTTCTGATATGGATCATTCTAAAGAAGTTTGGAATTGCAATCCAAGCAATGAGCCATTCTCTAAAGGAATCCAAGTTCAAGTTTTGGGGCACGGATAGGTTGATGGAAGACCATAAAAGGGTGTTTTTATGGTAGGAGAGAAATCGGTGATTAGCAGATTCCTCAAAAGAGTTGCAAAGAACACAGTTTTTTTTTTAGAAGAGATACTAATTTGTAAGAGGAAGAGTATGATAGTTAGGCGGTTCAGTAGTAGTTGCCACATAAAGAAGGTTATTTTAGATGGTAAATGAAGCTTTCATAAAGCATTCCATATTGGATATGGGTTAGATAGAAGACTATTTATCAGCTAAACTCTTATGTTGGCTTGATCTGAATATAACAGGTTGTATGCTGATGCGACAGAAAATATGCCAGAGGTTTCTGGAGTCCAGATCGGCTGGTCATCTGACCTCTGAAGTGACACATGGATCCCTTTGATTCTTGAGGCGATGCAGCTCGAGAAAAGAGAGTCAATTACATGTTCTTTCCAAAGAAATGAGTGAATTAAATCTGAAACATAAACATATCTTGGCCCATTAGATATGTGAGCAGATAGTCTTTAGAGTGGATAATCGGGGATCCAGAAGTCCTGTCAGATATCAACTGTTAGGCCATTTCTGATTTGCCAAAAGATTCTTTTTTTAAGTACCAAAATGCAAGCTAGGATGCCTTTCCAGGCCCATGAGGAAGACGAAGGCTTAGTGGCGTGGAGAAACTTTCGACGCTTACAATATTTTGCAATGAAAACTTGTGCTAACAGACACTTTGGTCTAGTGAGAATTTTCCAACTAGTTTTTGCAAGTAAAGCAAGGTTGAAAAGTTTGGTGTCTCTGAAGCCCAGGGCGCCACAGGTCTTGAGGCCACAAAGACAGGACCTGTTGACGGGATGCAGAGCTTTCTTATCATATTCTTTAGACCAGAAGAAGGAGTTGAAGGTATAATTTATCTATTTACAAACATAGGAGGGGAAGATGAAAGATTGCATATGATATACAAGAAGGCCTGAGAGGACTGAGGAAATGAGGGTGGTACGGCCTGCTTTATTGAGTAGGTGACATTTCCAGCCTGCACATCTCGAGCGAACCTTTTCAATGAGGTTCTGGAAGAGTAATTTCTTGTTTGATACAATGTCAAGAGAAAGTGCCCAAATATACCCCAAAATTCAATTCTGATTTAATGTTTAGACATCTGGAAGCATAGTCAATCATGACTGATGGAGAGTTTGGGCTACAGAAGATAGAGGATTTGTCGTAATTAATGGCTTGACCAAATTCCTTGCAATATTTTTTCAGGATTAACTTAACCATTTCACAATTGAGGAAGTTTACCTTGAAGAACATAAGCGTATCGTCGGCAAACATGAGATGGTTGATGGAAGGGCCAGATAAGCATGCTTTGATACCGCATATACCTTGAAAATTTTCAGCTCTGCACATGGTGGCAAATAAAACTTTCGAGCAGAGTACAAAAAGGAAGGGAGATAAATGATCTCTTTGTTTGATGCTGCATTTGGGGTGAATCCATTTGGTTGGTGACCCGTTGATAAGAATTGCAAATGAAATCGAGGTGATACATTGCATGATGAGATGGACCCAGTGACTAGGAAAACGTAGCTTGATTGTACTTCCTGAATGAAGTCCCACCGAAATCGATCGAAAGCCTTACTCATATCGAGTTCAAGTTCTACAAGTTCTATGAAGCCTTTTTTTTCCTGATGAGGTTTGTGAGTTCTTGGGCTAAGAGGATGTTATCCGTGATGGCTCTGTCTTTAACAAAAGTATTTTGGTAGGGAGAGATGATGTCCGGAATAATGAGCTTGAGACGATTGGCTAGAACTTTTGATGCAATTTTATAAATGGTATTGCATAAGCTAATTGGCCTGAAGTCCGAGGGAAAGGTGGGGTTTGGTTTTTTCAGGATTAGGGTGATATAAGAGAAATTAATTTAAGAAAGAATATGTTCAGAGTGTAGAAATGAGAGTACCCCATTTGAGATATCATTCTTCATAAAGTCCCAGCATTTCTGATAAAGAACAGGAGGTATGCTATCAGGCCCCAGGGCTTTCAAAGGTGCTAGATCAAAAATAGCTTTTTTCACTTCTTTTCTTGAGTCTCTAATCCTTCCTGTGATCTCGGTAGCCGATAATGTTGCACTGGGCGCTATCCCTTCTGATACCGAAATCACTCAAGTCTTGAATCAAATGGGATCTCACAAAGCACCGGGCCAGATGGGATGACTTCTCTCTTCTACAAGACCTACTGGAAAATGACTAAAGAGGATTTGATTACCAGTGTAAAATCATTCTTTTTATCAGGCCAAATTCTGAAGGATAAAATCCATACCCACATTGCTTTTATCCCAAAACTAGAGAGCCCAACTTCTGTCAATCACTATCTCCCGATCAGCCTTTGCAACACTTCACACAAGCTTATCTCCAAGATTTTAGCCGCATGTCTCCGAACAATCCTCAGTAAACTAATATCTCCCCTCCAAGCAGCTTTTGTTCCGAATCGTCTCATCAACGACAATAGCATAATTGTCCAAGAACTATGGCATACCATGAGGAAAAAGCAAGGCAAAGGTGGATTGATGGCCATCAAAATCGACATGGAGAAGGCCTATGACAAAACGGAATGGAATTTTCTATTCACTGTTCTGGAGAATTTTGGCTTTGACAATCGGTGGACAGGATGGGTGAAACAATGCATTAGTACAACTTCTTTCTCCATTCTCATCAATTTCTCTCCACATGGAATTTTCCACCCCTATAGAGGACTCCGACAAGGGACCTATATCCCCATGTTCATCTTAGGGTTGAAAATTTTACCCAAATTGCTATTTCGTGAGGAACAACAAGGCCATCTACATGGCATTCATGGCTGCCGTGGGAGTCCATCCATATCCCACCTTTTTTTTTATGACGATCTCATAATATTTTGCAGGGCGATGTCAACAGAAGCAGAGGCAGTCTTTCATTGTCTTAATAAATATGAAAATTGGTCTGGCCAAAAAATCAATCGAAGCAAATCTAGTGTCTTCTTTAGTAAGAACATGGCACCTCATCTGAGACGTGAATTATGTGAGCAGTTGGAAATCAAACAAGCCCCTACGAGCGACAAGTATCTGGGACTACCAATCTTTACCAACCAAAGCAAAGTGGGCATGTTCAAAGTTATCATGGAAAGAGTGAATCAAAGACTCAGTGGATGGAAGGCAAAATGCCTATCTCAAGCAGGAAGAAGCAAACTAATAAAGGCAGTGGTTATGGCCATCCCCGCATATACTATGTCTATTTTTGCAATTCCTTTGTTTGTGTGTGAAAAAATTAACAGTGCCATAAGAATATTTTGGTGGGGACACAAGGAATCGAAGAAGAACCCATATTGTCTGAAGGCGTGGAATTCAATATGTATCCCAAAACAATTTGGCGGATTGGGTTTCAAACAGACGAAAGAAGTCAACAAAGCGCTAATCGCTAAAATGGGATGGACAATGCTTACATGTCCAGAAAAAACATGGGTCAGAATGATGGAGGCCAAATATCTTAGGAAAACTCCATTGTTGAACACAACCTTCCGAAAGGAGCGTTGTGGCTATGGAAAGGAATAATGTCAAGCCAAAATACTCTCAGGAAAGGGGCTTGCTTTATAGTGGGTAATGAAAATTGCATTGACTTTCAAAAGGATCCATGTATTCCCACTATAGAAGGATTCAATTTTCCATTAGCCCCTATCAACAACAATAGTGAATCGAAGGTTTTCGACCTTATTGACTCATCCACGTACACTTGGAATAGGCTGAAACTGCATCGACTCTTCCCGGATTCTATCAGCAATGAAATTCTAAATATTAGAATTTCCCCTTTAAGACCCCAAGACTTCTTAGCCTGGATCCCATCCAATTACGGGAAATTTTCTACAAAGGCAACCTATTTCATGGAGAACGAGAGAAGATTCATCCTAAATAATCCTCAAACTCTCAATTTTTGGAAAGCTTTATGGAGGGCAAAAGTTCGGGAACGACATAAGCTGCTTTCATGGAAAATTGCTTGGAACATCCTACCTGTGAGACTTAAGATCCAAATGTTCGACCCAGAAATGGACATTCTCCATTGAACATTTATTTATCACATGCCCTTTCACTCTTGGCATCACGTGGGATATTCTGACCTCCGCCCATCACCCACCCAGCCAATTCCCAAACAGGTAACAACATTCACTTTTGGTTGCAGTTTATAATAAATCCATCAATGCCAAAGTCCAATGACAACCCCATTAAGTCACATTATACTTTGACTGTTGTTATTGTCATGGACATAATTTGGTGGACCCGAAACCAAAAAATATTCCAAAAGATTGAACCCCGTGTGAACCAAGTTGCAAAACAAGTGCGGATGGCATTTTTGGCAAAATCTGGATATTCTTATTGCAAATCACCCTTCAAGGAACATGCTGTATACAAGGCTAATAGTACATTTCAAATGGCACCAAGCAAATTTTGATGGAGCAACTAGAGATGGAAAATCCATCCAAGCGGTGACTATCAAAGACCATAATAGAGTGATTATTGCTGCTGAGACACAAGCCTCCCCACCTGTGAACGCAGAAATGGCTGAAGCTATGGCAGCTCTCCTAGATGTCAATCTAGCAATTCGAATGAAGTGCTCCCATGTAATATTTGAGGGAGATGCAGCAATGATTATTGAATGGATGAGCAACACAAATTCATCCCCAAGCTGGACCAACTTTGCTGTTGTTGAAGAAACAAAGGATAAACTAAAATCCCTTGGTTGCTGGACTTTTGCTAAAGTTAGTAGATTTGATAATATATGGGCTCACAATCTGACTAGATGGGCTGATGTAAGCAACTTTTTTGGCCTAGTTCCCCCTTCATCCATTGCCTCATGTTTATCCATGGAAGAATGAGGGAACTTGTTATGGTGTAATTTTCCTCTGGTTTTAAGTAATATCATGACTTGCTTAGGAAAAAAAAAACACAAGGCTCATGGGTAGAATGGACCATAGGCCCTTTAAGTCCGTATTTTGGGTTCAATGCATTGAACGAAGTCCATGAGTTATCATCAATACCGTTCAGGTCCATCCGTACGGATAAAGCAGTCTTGAAGTCAATTAGCCCAAAACTCTAAGCCCAATTGTTAACATAGCCCATTCTATAAAGCCCAACATCTTAAAAGCCCTAAGTATATAAACTAAAACTAAAACCTAAACACTCAAAATGACAAACTCACGAGCAGCAGCCACACCACTCCCTCGTCTGAAAGACACACCCGCACTCCCTCGTCTCAAACACACACCTTATCACGGACCCCTCATATTTAAATGCTTAAAAAAAAAGAGGAAAAGAAAAGAAAAGGGAATTCTTTTATTCATTAAGCAATTCAGTCAGCTAACTGATTCCATTCCATCCACCTAGGTGGTTAATTATATAATATGGGGACATGATGGGTATTTTAGAATTATAATTATGTTAGGAATATAAGTATTTATATTCCTTTAGGTATCTGATGATTACAGTATATTCTTAGGGGTAGAACAAATTTCAGAGCCACCAGAAAATCACTAGAAAGAAACCTTGGAGATTTTGATCATCACTTTGAGGTAAGTTTAATTTAAATTTTGAGATTTGAAATTTGTGGTAAAAATCGCATAAATTGTTGTGGCTGATAGAATTCTAATTAAAAGTTTGGGTATCTTTACATTAGGGTTTGGATACAATTATTTGAAGGGATCAAGATTTTGGGTTTAATTGCGATCAAAGGTAAGGGATTATTTTGTTTTGAAAATCTGAATTTGGCGTTGGACCAATCGTCGTTTAGTGATTTAATCGTTCAATCAAGTTGTGTCATCTTCGTGTCAATACTGTGCAATGTCGGCTGAAAGTTTCGTATTGTCTCGATCTCTGTGCTATTACTGCGCACGGTTAAAATTTTTGATGAATATTGATACTTCAGTTTTTCCGCGCATATGTATTGTCTTGACTGATTCTTTTTATACTATATATTACTGTCAGTCTAAATCTTCGTGCCCGCACTCTGTTTTCACTCCTAATGTGTCTAAGGCACTGTACCCGTTAAAGAGAAGCCTGGCACTTATAATAAATTGTTGAAGCTTTTGACTCATCATTGAACCTATGCTTAGGTCCTAGGTGTAGTTAAGTTTTAACCTTTTGTTTTTGTTTGTTGTTGACAATCTGATGCTTTGTTTTCTTTCTATTCTTTCCTTGTTCTGAATCATGAAGGCCTTATGGCCACCTGCTTCTTCTTTTCTAAGCCTTATAAATACAACCTACTCACCATCTTGAATTGAACTACCTTAAATGCAACTGTCCATTGTCGTTTCAGTGCTGAAGTGTTAGAAACTCGTCCCTTCCTCTTTGAATTTCAGCCGTGTAGGATATGTAGATGGCGTACCATGGGTCAGCTTTGAATTATTTTTGTATTCTGTATGTGTAGCTTGTTTTGTGAGCCATGTCATAGTGTATGTGACTTTTCTATTTCTGACTTACCCACGTGGATTGGAACGTGGGCTAGCTCAGTGGGATGAGCTAGAGATCGCGATTTTATTTTCTGAACCTGGTTCCATGTGTCAGTGATGGCATGTGTGACATTATTCTGAATGGCTCTCTAGTGTCAGTTTCTGTATTAGAATACATTTTGAAATTTTGTCTTTCTACGAAACATATTTTGTATTTTGACAATTCTAGTTCGTATATGTTCTGTTAAAATTATGTACGTCCGATCTTTTTTTCTCAGATATCTTTGTATCCCATTTTGATTGGTCCATTGAGCAACCTTACTGGGCATTTGGCTCACCCCCCTTATTATTTTACTTTCAGGTGATCAGTAGAGGGGATTGGATTACGGGCCTAGCAATTTGACTGAGAGTTAGCGGTTTAATCTCAGAGCTACTTTGATTATTTTTTTTTAGAAATTATAATAAGAGGAAATATTTGGATTTCGATGTTTCATTTGGAACTCCTTGTAGGAGTAAATTGGGGATTAAATTACTGTTTTAGGCCTATTTGACATTTAATTGTTTAAATTGGAGATTTTCTGATTAGATGCTCTGAATAACCTGTTTGGGAGACTTTTGAAAATTTGAGGTTTTCTGACTTTGTTTATTTGATATTAACGCTCTGAAAATTCGGGGCGTTACAGGCAACAGCTGGCAGTCGCACTTGCTCTCCCATCATCTCCCTCGTCTCAAACACATACACCCCTCATAGATCGACAGATCGCACATAGAGCCTCTCTCCCCCACAGATCGCTGCCTCTCTATCTCTCTCTCTTCACACATGGACATCCCGTCGCCAAAATCTGCTTCCACGGGAGTTGCCTGAATCTGCTTCGACAAGAGTAAAAGGGGGAAAAAGCGGTGATATCGCCAATCGATCAAGACCTCTTTTTCATTGTTTTTTTTATTCTGCATGTATCTTATGTATTTTGATTTTGAATTTTTGATTCATTATAGCTTGATTGTTTGAAGAATTTGAGATTTTTGAGCAAATTTATGGATTTGGTTGTTAGGGAGAACACGAATACGAGTCGAGTTTATGAACTTGTGTTCGGCTCGTATCGTTAAACGAGTTAAACGAGTCGAGCCCGAGTTTCATAGTCGCAAACTTGAGCTGAGTTCGAACGTACCAAAACTTAAACGAACTCAGTTCTAACACACATATGTTTGGCTCGAACTCGGTTCGTATACAACCCTATGTATAACGATCTATTCTGAATCGTAGCATAGCAGATGCTAGAATTTTCCTATCCATCAGGTCAAACTTTTCGCGATTGACAATTTTAATTCTTTTCCCTTATTTTTTCGTCTCTGCATCGCTTCATCAACACCACGGCTCTTTACAACTTATTTGAGATTACTTTTTAAAAGTAAATTATGGATTACTCTATCATAATTATTAACTTTAAAAATCATTATAAAATTAGCTTTAACTTATGAATGACGCATGATTAATGTAATAAAATAACAAAGAGAATTTAGTGAGTGGATAAAAGTTGCTAACAAGTCTTTGATAAGGAGAATTTAGAATTTCACTAGGTCAAACATATTTATAAAAAAGTGATTAATTCATAATTCTTCACGATTATGATTTAATTAATTTGTGAACTTTTTAAAAACCGATTTAATCTTTTTTTGTGTTTTTGCCAAACAGGGTATGAGCTCTTGATGCTTTCCTATTTTTGGGCAGAGATAGATAGTCTACTTACTTAGTTGTCTCCCCTCACCTGAAGCTGTGATGGCCCAGTTAAATCAAGTTTAGTCACGCTAAATTCAATTTCAAACACCCATACTGTCACAAGAAATCAACACATCGATCATTTTGATTAAACATTAGGATAAGTGTAGACAATTATGAGATGACGAACATGATTCACGTTTCATGGATCTTATCAATGACGATGTTGAGCTACAATATTTGGTTGGAAAGATGGTGATATTGTACATCTGCCTAAAGATGCCAATTTGGGACCTAACTACAGCCCTACCCTGCCTCGCCCCCCATGGTATTTACTTGGGGATCCCTATTAAACGGATTTGGGGCAAATGGAGATCTAATCAATTTGGGTTATTCCAATTTTTCCAATCCATAACCTAACCATATACATGTTACCCCCCCCAATAGGCGGATCTCTTGCATGACCCGGGGAAGGGGGGGGGGGGGACGACACCCCTCTAACTTTTGATTTTTTTTTTTTCATATTTACACAAATGTCATTATCTCGTAACGTTAATTAATTAGAGTTTCTTTTTGTTGTATTTTTTACTCTTTATGCCACCGATCGTCATAGTCTTCTTTTTTCTCATTCTTTTACTCCATCTCCGTTCTTCCAAGTTCTATATTTCAAATCACCTGATCACGAAAAGACACGAATTGATCAAGGTTAGTTTTTTTTTTTTGAAGTTTAAATTCTTACAGTATGTTAACTTATACGTGATTATTATACTCATACAGTTAATAATGACATTAGTAATTTGTCTATAGAGTAAGAGTTAAGCTTCTTCATACAAGATTAGTAATTCGTTCTAGATTAACCTTACCAAGTTCAATAAATCATTATGAGAAGCAAAATTAAATGATTAGTAGTCAAATTGAGCAATTTTTTTATGTTAGCTACCAATTTTTTAATGCCTTTTTGGTCCTCCTCGATTAGACTTTCTGGATATGCCCCTGCCCCCCTTCACCCTCCATCGCTACAACCATCACTCGTGATTGACGGCCAGATCGCCTCCCCTCGCCTGCCATTTCCGACCGCACCCCCGCCTCCAATCGCTAACAGTCACTGTCGTCCGGCAGCCATTGCCCACCTCCCAGCCGGTGGGCATATTCGGTAGTCGTAGCTGCTTGCAACTGCCAACAACTAATGCCGTTTGGTAGCTACCGTCGCCGACCGACGACAATCGCCATTGACTATCGATGTTGGAAAACTTCGGTGACTGTCGTCACATCTAAAAACTGGCAATCACTGCTGTTTAGCAGCTGTAGCTGACGACACTGTCAAATCTTGGCAGCCACCATTGCCAACAATCTGCAAACAATGCCTGCCACCGTCACAAGCCGTCGTCCAACTCTGGCAGACCGTTGTCCGATTCTGCTGTCCACCTTCACAAACTGATGCTGCCAACCAGAATAAAAAATATAAGGGCAAATTACACATATGTCCCTGAGGTTTGGGGGTAATTACACGCGAGGACACAAAGTTTCAAAATGTAACATTTATGTCCATTGACAAACAGAATACAAAAATACTTAACGGTTTTGACAAAAAGACTTAATTGCCCCTGACTTTAAAATAAATTACCCACTTAATTTACTGTTTATTCTTCCTCTCCCCACACACCCCCCCCCCGTGCCCCCACCCCCCCAAACCCCAACCCCACTTCTGTCACTTCTGCATGAATGGGGTCAAGGACAGCCCTCAATCGCCGCACCCCTGCTGCGGGGGAAGAGAGAAGAGATGGAGGGGGAAGAGCGGCGGCGACGTCGCCGGTGGTGGATCTGCATTGTTCGGCGAATAACAGAAGGGACTGCCGGAGGAGAGGGGGGCGGCGGGGGTGGGGGAGGGGGCTGTTGGCGGGGAAGGGGACTGCCGGCGGGGAGGGAAGAGGCTGCCGGGGTGAGGGAAGGGACTGTCGGCGGGGAGGGAAGAGGCTGTCGGGGTGAGGGAAGGGGCTGTCGGTGGGGAAGGAGACTGCCAGCGGGGAGGGAAGGGGCTGCCGACGGGGAGGGAAGGGACTGCCGGGGGGAGGGAGGGGGCCACCGGCGGGGAAGGGGACTGCCGGCGGGGAGGGAAGGGGTTGCCGGCAGGGAGGGAAGGGGCTGTCGGGGGTGAGGGATTGGACCTAATTTGGAAATTAGGGTTTCAGAAAAACCCTAATTTTGGGTTTTAAACCCTAATCTTTAATTAAGGCTTGAATTCTTAATACTTTTGCTTCGGCTAAACAGCTCCACACATGAAAATATTCTAAACTTGGTTTCCTTTGTGTCCATAATTCAAAAGGGGTTTTAGGCACATATTTACTGGGAACCCTGTTAAGAATATGCACAGTTGTTTTAAGTGCTTCAACCCACAAAAACTCTGGTAGAGTACTTTGGCATATCATACTTCGTACCATATCCATGAGGGTATGATTTCACCGTTCAGCTACACCATTCTGCTAGGGTGTACCTGGCATTGTATACTGAGCAACGATTACACATTCTTTCAAATACAAGGCAAAAGAACTAGGGTTACGACCCGTTTCAGAGAATTTTTCATTATATTCTCCTCTGTCAGATCTTACAACTTTAATCTTTAGGTCGAGTTGATTTTCAACTTCGTCTTTGTAAGTCTTAAACATGACAAGTGAGTTGAATTTTTCATGAATGTAAAATTTTTAAAAATATTCAACATATACAGTACAAGGGGTAGTATCGTCATTTTAAAAATATGTATTGATGACATCATAAAAAAAGTACACTTTTTGGACGGAACCCCTGACGGATGGACATGGCTGATACATTTTAAAAGTGTTTGGTCACGGAATGTTACATTTTGAAACTCGTTGTCCTTGACTGTAATTATACTCTAACCTCAGGGATATAAGTGTAATTTGTCCAAAATATAATTTATTTTTTTTAAAAAGTGATTATTTTAAAGCAAAAAGAATTACAAACTAAACGGGTGACCGTATTGAATCGGGTTAAGTGGACTGGTTGGATCTAAATGGAACGAGGCGAGTTGCCCCCATATTACCATCCCTATATTTGCGAACGGTGCTCGATTTCGAACGATGGTGCTGATCAGTGCTTCATCTAATCACTAACGTAGCTACTGATTGGCATATTCAGGAGCCAAGAAAATACCAATCATGGACTCATTGTATCTGGTCGTCTGAAGCAGGTACCTCGGTGGTAGCTTCCAAGATGTCCAAGGACAGTGGCTATGTGTGGGCAATTTGGCGAAGTAGTGAATGAGATTTTTTAGTGTGAGGTGCTAGGTTATGAGATTCATAAGAGAGAAATTGAATTGATAAGCAAATCAGAAATTACAATAAGAGAATCTTAAAAAAAATGATGAACAAATGATGATAATTCAACTCAAGCAAATACATCTACCTAAACTCAAGTGGGTGCAGCCATTAAAGCTTAACGGAGCAAATTAAATATATCTAGTTAAACTTAACTGTAATTGGCTGCTTCTGAGTATCAAACTGGTGACTTCCGGATCACCATGAAGCAATCTTACCACATGGTGTTGACCAAGAAACAGTGGCCCACAAAAGTACACAAATACAAACGCTATTAAACCCCATAATTTGCAAAACTATCTTTTACATCAGTAATAGGAGTTTACTTACGAATGAAGTAACTACAACTACTTACGGATGAAATAACTACAACTATTATAAGCCGATTGAAGAGCCAGCACTATTCAACCAAACTCTCCATGTAATGTAATGACAATCAACTGTTACTATTTAATATATATGAGTGACAATTTTATAAATAGATTCAGCGATAATTCTTAAGATCACTTTTTTAGTAACAAGAATTTATTTATGAACGAAGTAATTACAACTATTACAAGCCAATCGCAGAGACACCTATTAAAAGGTCACCATGGACTACGACTATTTAACCAAACCCTCCATAGAACGATAATTAATAATTGCTAAGTAAGATGAGTGACAATTCTATTAAAACTTTCAAACATAATTCTTAACCGAACTACTTTTAGCATAGCTCAGTTAAATGTCAATATCGATTGTCGCCATATGAGGTGGTGCAAACATTTTTTTACGAAGCAGTATATATATATATATATATATATATATATATATATTTTTAGCTTTAGTAATCAGTATGTATCGTAACAAGCCGCTAGTAAAGCACATTATAACCGACTCTAACATGCTTCTATTGTAGGGAATCTACCCATATAGAACGATTGCCTAGTCTTTCCTTGCCAACCTGCAAATTCTCATGTTATAATGATAGATATTGCGAGCTGTCCCTTCACGTGATCATAAGAATCACGTAAGAAAAACGTAAGACAATTGTTATTTGTATTCCTTGCACTTTGCTTTTGTCCCTAAAAACATATATCCCTACACCAGACTTAATAATACTGATAACAATAATAATAATTATAATTTAATTCCCATTCAAAATCTACTTAGCTGCCTTTTTGAGGCATCCATTGCACAATTATGACTAGACCAAAACTAGCTAAAACCCCCCTAAATCCAAGCCCCTAGAAACCTTCGTCCGTGGACGGCTCTTTTAGTGATCAACAAAACAAAACAAAACAATCAACTGCTCACGAACTCGCACAGTGGCGCTAAAGTGTGGAATTTGTAAAGCCAAAACAAGAAAGCTCTCCAACAAATCGATTGTTCCTTCCACCAAACACGCCCTTTCTGCTCCCAAGCCAAACCCTGTCATCTACGCTGCCTTCCTCACTCTCTTCACTCTACTATTTCTAGGGTTTTAATTGCTCTCACCGGAAATTATGATCAGGGATACCGGCCCCACCACCGCCCGCAGATCCGGACCGTCACCGATGTACAACCGCCGAGGCGCCGTCCCGGCCAATTTCCGGTCAGTCCGCCAGCCCTACCAGCAGTTCACCCACCGCCCTGACCGCCCTCCCGGACCACCACCGTCACGGCCACCCGTTCCCATCAACCACCACCGCCCCAATTTCATCATCGAGCTCCGCTCAACCAACACCGCAGCAACGACAAGACAAAACGTCCTCGATTTGATCTCCAAATTTGAGCTTAAGGCCGAAAAGGTCGCTGTCTACGACCGCGGCGCCCTTACCGCGAGGCTGTGCTTCCAGCAGTGGACCGACGCGCTCGAAGCCACGGTCCACTTCTGGGAGACATGCCTCAACGCCAGTTCTTTGCTCGTGCCGCGGCTGATTCGCAACCTCGTGCTACCGTCCGATACCGACGAGCTAGGAAGTCGCCTCAAAACAATATTTACAGAGCACGTTAAGGGATTATTTGAAGGCGAGTTGGCAAGAAAATGGCAGGAAAAGTTGAGCCGTGTGGTGGAAGAGATTGAGGCTATTACGGCGTCGCTCAGGAAGCCGAAGCCGGTGACAGTGCATGACGAGCTGCGTATGCAGAGGCGAGGGCTGATTGCGGAGAGGGATTTGATCGAGAGAAGGATTCGTGAGTTTAAGACCGGGATGGAGTGTGTGCTTGGCTATCTAGAAGGAAAGGAATGTGGTGAAGAGGAGGGTGTGAGAGTGTTGTTGCTGAAGGGGGATTTTGATTGGGGGAGGATTTATTGGTTGGTGAAGAGGGAGTGCCGGAGGCTCGATGACGGGTTGCCTATTTATGCGTTCAGGCAGGACATTCTCTGGCAAATACATTGTCAGCAGGTATGTCATTCTCACTTCATTGAATTAGGGCAGTGACTTCGTTAATGCGACGTGATTGTTGAACTCATTGATTTTATGGAAATTTTACATGCTCATCTGTAACCTATTGTAGTTTCGGATATTTTCGAGTTGAATGCAGTATATCTTCGTGTGCTATATGAAGAACATGCTGCTCTACTACTTTGCACCGTACACAACTCTGTCACCTATTCTTTGCACTTAGTGGGAGTATCAGCCTATCATGCAACCTAGAAATCCTTTGGAAGAAGGGTATCTGATGCCATTTGTACGTCTTGGATTTCAAAGTTTTTATTTCTTCTGTCGTGTATTCTCAAGTAAAACCTCTGTTGACTCTAGCCCTTGTACTGACTCTGCGGAGCAAAGGGACGGCGTGCCTGGGTATATCATTTGTATGTCTTGGATTTCAAACTTTTTATTTCTTCTGTTGTGTATTCTCAATTAAAACCTGTGTCAACTCTAGCCCTTGTACTGACTTTGTGGAGCAAAGGGAAGGAATGCCTGGGTTTCTTTCCAAAGCCCTAAAAGTGATAGGAGCATGGGTGTTGGGGGTGGGGGGTGCTTTCGAGAAATCTTTGTACGTCAAAGGTATCAAAAAAGAATATTCTGTTCACTGAAATCGAGTATTCACGTGGAATACTTGAGCTTGACCAAAGGTAGCGCCAAAGGCCTTACTTTCTCGCTTGCCAAAGAGACCGAAATATGCGAAGTGGTTTAATCTCCCATATAACCATCTTCTTTCTCTCTTCTTGTAGCGCGACCAACAACTCAAGAAGTCGAACTCGGACTTTCGCATTCGGCATGAGATTCTAAAGACCAATCCCTCATGGATTTAGTGGTCAAGTACTAATGCAACAATAACGTACACATTTTCTGTTTGCGTAACACATGAAGCATATAAAACTGCGTCCCTTTAGGTTAAGAGAACGAGATTTTGAGTCTGCAATCTACTAAACAACATGAAGATATTTCATTTACAATACATATGGTAATCTGGAAGTGTTGAGCACGAGAAAATCAACGATTCTACTTTAGAAACTTGTCAATCGTACTGATGCTTAATAACCTTTTTTCTTCTAGTAGTGCCCAACCAGAAAAAAGAAAAGAAATTCTACTGCTTGACCCCTGAGGTTTTTAGCTTCTTGTTATGTGGCAGTTCATCTATCTTACCATATACCAATCCAATTAATTTTCTGATTTTGGAGTTAAAGGTTCCAAATCCTTTTTTGGCATTCGCTCTATTTTTGTCCTGCTAAGATGTCTCTAGTAAGAAGGTTTTATTGATAAGTTTGCATGTTGGGATATCAAGGTTGCAGAGCAGTTACTTTGTTAACAACTAGCTTTGTAAATATAGTTCCTATCAACTTAGATATGCAATTTTCTCCCCCATGGATGGTTTTTTAAATACGACATTATACTGTTAACATCATTCTTATGCAATTTGTATACACATCCATTAATTTAGTTATAGTGTCAATATGTGATATATGTCGGTGAACCCTTGTCTAGATTGGTGAAAAATCAAGGACTGACTTTCTTAATCTTAGGTTTCAATATCTCTATTTCGATTGGTTAGGTTTCAATAGCTTAGTCTGCAACGTGTTCAGATGTTTCCGTAATGTCGGTAGGAACTCAAATGGGGGTTGGGTTTGACAGAGGACTCTTGTTGCTGGTCCTGAACCAAACTGAATACGAAGTATCAAAAAGCCCTGTAGTGGTGGATTCTGAACCTGTCAAATATTTGGTTGAAACTGGACTGGCATAAGACAAGACTTATTCTTCTTTAATAACTAAAGAACCTTAATTGATGTGGCTCTTTATTTCATGAAAACCTATATCCTTTTGAGGTGGAGTGTGGTTCTTTATTTTTGCTTCTCCTTTTTTCTCGAACTGATATTAGCCTTGTCATCCCAGCTCTACTTTGACAAGCCAAATTGATTGTTATTCAGTCTCCTACTTTTTTACACCAGCTGTTGAAAATCTCCTTCAACGAATTCCTGGAAATTCCTGCTCCCGAGTGTTTCAAACAACCCTCACCAACTTTGAGAGCTAAATCTCTTCTCCAATCTTCTAAAGCCCCATGTTAGAAGCTTTTGTATCTAAAACCAACCACTAATACTTCTGGACGTTGCTTTAATTAAGTTTTCTAAAGCTTTATTAAATTTAGTACTTCCAATAGGATGAATAATTCTTTGATCACTTTTTGCTTCTAAGAGGAGCCGTAATCAGCTTTTTTCTCCCTTTTTGGTTTGATCTATGTTTGTATATTCATGTTCCCAGCCCTTTTTTATCTGCTATGCCCCGTCTCTTTTTTGCAAAAGTGGGCTCTTTTTTCCTTGCAATACCTGAAGAAAAAGGACAAACTTTTTTGAGGGCTGCTATGTGGGATGTGATCTTTGAGAGATTTGCTATCTGCCTACAATATCATGTCCCAGAATTTTCTCTTCTCCTGGCTCTTTGCCCACCCTCCTTTTTTTTTTGAACTTGAAATTTGATTTTTGGATATGGTCCGCTGTTGGCGTTAAATGATCAACTTCTTAACATCCTTTATTTTTTCCCAATTGGAATAGTCTATGGTCTATGTTCAATTTGAATCTCTTTTTGTCAAACATATTGCTATTTCATTGAGATAGTTTTGGTCTTTCTTTGATTTTCCGTTTTTACAGATAATGGTATTGATTGGAGAGACTGGTTCTGGAAAGAGTACGCAGTTGGTTCAGTTCCTTGCTGATTCAGGAGTAGCTGGTCATGACTCTATTATATGCACTCAGCCCAGAAAGCTTGCTGCGATCTCCTTGGCACAAAGGGTTAAAGAGGAAAGTTGTGGCTGTTACCATGATAATTCAGTCACCTGCTGTCCAGTGTATTCTTCAGCTCAACAATGTGATACGAAGGTAATATATATGACTGACCACTGCTTATTACAGCACTACATGAATGATAAGAAATTGTCCAGGGTGTCATGCATCATTGTTGACGAGGCACATGAAAGAAGTTTAAACACTGATTTACTTTTAGCACTGATAAAGAAATTACTGCATCAGAGGGTTGATCTGAGGCTTGTCATAATGTCTGCAACAGCTGATGCAAACCAGCTTGCAGAATACTTCTTTGGTTGTGGGACCTTCAATGTTGTTGGGAGGAACTTTCCAGTTGATATCAGATATGTTCCTTGTGCATCTGAAGTTAATCCTGGAACTTGCACTGTTGCTTCATATGTTTATGATGTTGTGAGGATGGTAACCGAGATCCATAGAACGGAGAAAGAAGGGACAGTTCTCGCCTTCTTGACATCGCAGATGGAAGTGGAGTGGGCATGTGAAAAGTTTCAAGCTCCGTATGCTGTTGCATTACCTTTACATGGAAAACTTTCTCATGATGATCAACTTCGTGCTTTTGCCAACCATCCAGGAAAGAGAAAAGTTATATTTGCCACTAATCTTGCTGAGACCTCTCTAACAATACCTGGGGTCAAGTATGTAGTTGATTCTGGCATGGTTAAAGAGAGCAAGTTTGAACCTGGTAGTGGCATGAATGTTCTCAGGGTTTCCAGGATCAGCCAGAGTTCTGCTCATCAACGGGCTGGACGCGCTGGGAGAACCGAACCTGGAAGGTGCTACAGACTTTACTCAGAACAAGACCTTGAGTTGATGCCTCTTCATCAGGAACCTGAGATTCGTAGGGTTCATCTTGGTGTTGCAGTACTAAGGATCTTTGCTTTAGGCATGAAGGATGTAAAAGGGTTTGATTTTGTTGATGCACCTAGCGGCAAAGCTATTGAGATGGCCATTCGAAATCTTACTCAGTTAGGAGCTGTTGAACAGATAAATGATGTTTATGAGTTAACTAAAGAGGGAAATGATTTGGTTAGATTGGGCATTGAACCTCGGCTTGGTAAAATGGTCCTCAAATGTTTTGATTATGGTTTGGGTAAAGAGGGTGTTGTTCTGGCTGCTCTCTTGGCAAATTCCAGTAGTGTATTTTGCAGAGTTGGCACTGAAGAAGATAAAAGAAAGTCTGATCGCCTTAAGGTGCAATTCTGCCATCGTAATGGTGACCTCTTCACTTTGCTCTCTGTTTTCAGAGAGTGGGAACTCGTGCATCCTACGAAGAAAAAGCAGTGGTGTTGGGATCACAGTATTAATGCAAAATCGATCCAGAGATGCCAGGACACAGTTAACGAACTGGACACTTCTCTTCAGAATGAAGTTCATAAAATTGTTCCCAGTTACTGGGTTTGGGATCCACTGCATACCAAGCATGAAACAGCTTTGAAACACATCATACTTTCCTCCCTTGCAGAAAATGCTGCCGTGTATAGTGGATATGATGAGCTTGGCTACGAAGTAGCAATGACTGGAAAACATGTTCAGCTGCATCCTTCATGTTCTCTGTTAGTCTTCAGTCAAAGACCAAGTTGGGTTGTTTTTAGTGAAATCCTTTCAACATCTAACCAATATTTGGTTTGTGTAAGTGCTATTGATGTTGAATCTTTGGCTACCCTGTGCCCTCCTCCTCTGTTTGATGTCTCTGAAATGGACACTAGGAAGCTAGAAATGAAGGCTTTGACTGGTTTTGGCAGCATGTTACTGAAGAAGTTATGTGGAAAGTCCAACAATGGTCTGCTTCATCTTGTTACACGTATTAGAACTGCATGTAATGATGAAAGGATTGGTGTTGAAGTAGATGTCGTTCACAATAAGATTCTGTTATTTGCCTCTTCCAAGGACATTGAGAAGGCCTGCACTTTTGTAGGTGATGTTGTGGAGTACGAATCAAAATGGTTGCAAAATGAATGTTTGGAGAAATGCTTGTATCTTGGAGGGCATGGTGTCTCACCTACTGTAGCTCTGTTTGGAGCTGGTGCTGAGATTAAGCATCTGGAGCTTGAAAATAGATGTTTAACAGTTGATGTCTTTCATTCAGGTGCAAAGGCTGTTGACGAGAAAGAGCTCTTGATGTTTTTGGATAGAAACACCTCGGGCAGTATATGTGCAGTCCACAAGTTCGCAGGCATTGGACAAGACAATGAAGACAATGCAAAGTGGGGCAGTATAACGTTTCTTACACCTGATGCTGCTAAGGAAGCTACCAAGTTAAATCAAGTTGAATTCATGGGGTCTTCGCTAAAAGTAGTTCCTTCACGAGGCACCCATGGAGGTGATCACAAAATGTTCTCGTTTCCTGCCGTCAAAGCTAAAGTTTATTGGCCACGTAGGTACAGCAAGGGGCTTGCCATTGTGAAATGTGAACAGAAGGATGTTCCTGGTATGGTTGATGATTTTTCTAACAAGTTTATTGGAGGAAAGTTTGTTCGATGTGAAGCTGGCATGAGGGAAGCAGACAGTGTTGTGATAGCTGGCCTTGACAGAGAACTTTCTGAGGCTGAAATTTTGGGTGAGTTGAGGGGACTTACAAATAGGAAAATCCTGGACGTTTTCCTGGTGAGAGGTGATAGTGTAGAGAATCCTTCATGTGATTCTTGTGAGAAAGCACTTCTGAGAGAAGTCTCTCCATTTATGCCTAAGAGCCCCGATGGTAATTCTGTCTACATCCAGGTGTTTCCACCACAGCCAAAGGATACCTATATGAGAGCCTTAATCACCTTTAATGGAAGTCTACATTTGGAGGCAGCAAAAGCCTTGGAGCAAATTGAAGGAAAGGTACTGCCTGGATGTCTGTCATGGCAGAAAATAAAGTGCCAGCAGTTGTTTCATAGCTTTGTATCCTGCCCTTCACCTGTCTATTCCGTTATTAAGAAGCAACTTGACTCTTTACTTTCACGCCTGCGGCATCGCAAGGGTAATTTGCTTGTTTATTTCCCTTCCATTGACCGCTATTTCCGATTTCTCTTGCATATGCTCTGTCTGCTTTTCTTGTGCATTTTCATGCCATCCATATGTTGACTTAACCATATACGCCTTCCACACTGAATGTATGACAGGATATAAATGCTTTGAATGCTTAAAACTTACTGCGTAAATATGCATTTGTGCTAGGGCTAACTCCCACTCCCACCCATGAATCGATTTGCAATATAGCTACTCCGCTTGTATCTTCTTAGTTGCATGCAAGTGTCTGTTGCAGGAGTGCAACTAGTATAAAACAACTAAGATCCATTGCAAGGTCGCAGCTTCGAGTCTCATAGGGGTGGGGTGATTGGGGTAGGGGATTTCTGCTAGTGTGACCAAAAGTGAAGATTGGTCTTGAAATATTGAGGATTATATGACACCACACAGACATTGACATATACCTTTTTGGCAATCGGGTGCGAAAAATTCCTGTAACAGTGACAAGGCAACAATGGCGATACAGCGAAATGGCTTTGATGGTATGCTAGGTAGCACGGACAAGGAGACCGTGTGCGACACCCACACCGACCAGGAAACCAGACACTACAATTTTAAGAAACAAATTTGGACACCGTAGGGCACCACTGGATCCTTTCTTATTTATAGCTTCTGTATGTATGCGTTTACTGTGTTCCAAACACATTCCACCCTTATAATTGCACTCGCAAGTCAAGCTTCCGCCTTGTGCAGCCTTGCTACACCTTATTACAAAATCTCCACAAAAGTGTACATGGGTCATGTGCCCTAGGTGGACATAGTGCAGTTCTAGCATCACTTTATCCATTTCTGAAATTAAATAAGAAGCCAGATTTTAACATCAATAGCCAATAGTGACAAAAAGAGAGAAGCAACAAGCTGAAGAAGTTGACTGGAACAAAATTATCGAAGTTATCTTAGTTACAAAAGAAGGGATTAGGAGAGAAAGGAAACAGTAGGGAAGAAAGGCAAATAAAGAAAAGAAATAAGAAATAGAACGGAAAAGAGAAAGTGATGAGAACGAAAAGAGAAAGAGAAAGAGAAAGAAAGAAGAAGCAGCACCTGCAGCTAAATCCATCGACAATCTGGGAACGAAAAAGAGAAAGTGATGAGAACGAAAAGAGAAAGAGAGAATGAAGAAGCAGCACTTGCGGCTAAATCCATCGACAATCCTCCCATAGGTGTCCAACACTTCTTCAAGGAGTGTCTGACGCAGTGTCCTATAACCAAAAAGTAAAAATAAATTCAACCACCTCCTAGAGGTGGCCGACATGTGCCCAAATGTGTCTGTGAAGTCTCGTGGTGTCCGACACGATACCTCGATCCATAGGTGGTGTTTGTGCTTCATAGATGGCATAAGCTTTGACTAGTCCCTGAGATTCTAGGGTTTGTGTCGTGCACTCTTTGATTTTTTGTGTGTTTTGAAGTCCAGTTAGTGGTCACAGATTTTTTATTTTCTTTCACACCATTTTGTTTGCAACTTTTTTACTTGAATCTATTTAAAGGTACCCTTAAGTTCACTGCTCGTTTCGAGTGCCTAACATTATTCATATGTATCATGAATAGAAGAAATTTTTTGCCTTAATCGTTACTTGTTTGGATCTACCATATTGTTGTTCCCGAAAACATGCATATACAAGTCCGACTTGCAGAAAAGGATAAAGAGAACACCAGTTTTGCTATCAAGGAATGCTATTATAGTATTTGGCTGCTGACACTTAAGATTACCTCTTATTTACCAGGTGCAGAATGCAGTCTGCACAGAAATGAAAATGGCTCTTATCGAGTAAAGATATCTGCCAATGCTACAAAAACTGTGGCAGAATTGAGGGGACCCCTGGAGAAGCTCATGAGAGGGAAGACCATAGACCATGCTGATCTGACTCCAATAGTTCTACAGTCTCTGTTTTCCAGAGATGGCTGCATCCTCATGAAGTCAATACAGAAAGATACAGGGACTTATATTCTCTTTGACAGGCAGAGTCTTAATGTAAGGATCTTTGGTTCACCGGATAAGATTGCTATGGTTGAGCAGAGACTGGTGCAATCCCTTTTGACAATATATGAAAGCAAGCAACTCGAAGTCCATCTTCGAGGGGGAGTCCTGCCTCCTGACCTGATGAAGAGGGTAGTTGAGAAATTTGGGCCTGACCTTCATGGCCTCAAAGAAAAGGTGCCTGGAGCAGAATTCACTCTAAATACGCGGCGCCATGTCATCTCTATGCATGGTAGCAAACATTTAAAGCAAGAAGTTGAAGACTTAATTTATGATATTGCACAGACAAGTGGTCCACCAATGCAGAGGATCGAAAATAAAAGTGACTGTCCAATTTGCTTGTGTGAAATGGAGGAAGGTTATAAGCTTGAAAGCTGTGCACATGAATTTTGCCGGTCGTGCTTAGTAGAGCAGTGTGAGTCGGCAATTAAAAGCCAGGATAGTTTTCCAATACGCTGTACCCATGTGGGATGTGGGGCTCTTATTTTGCTGACTGACCTGAGGTCCCTGTTGTCTAATGACAAGTTGGACGAACTTTTTAGAGCTTCTTTGGGGGCATTTGTGGCCACGAGTAGGGGCAGTTACAGGTTTTGCCCCTCCCCGGACTGCCCTGCAGTGTATCAAGTGGCTGATTCAGGCAGTGCTGGAAGACCTTTCTTTTGTGGTGCATGTTATGTGGAGACATGTACTAGGTGTCACCTGGAGTACCATCCCTATCTGTCGTGTGAGAAGTACTGGGAATTCAAGGAAGACCCAGATTCATCGTTGAAGGAATGGTCCAAGGGGAAAGAGAATGTAAAGAACTGCCCTGTCTGTGGGTTTACGATTGAGAAGGTGGATGGGTGCAACCATGTTGAGTGTAGGTGCGGGAAGCACATTTGCTGGGTTTGCGTGGAGTTCTTCGGGAGCAGTGAGGATTGTTATGGTCACCTGAGGTCTGTACACCTGGCCATTATTTGACCTAAACCAACTTCCTGTTGTGAACTTGTACATATAATAATAGTTTATAATACGGTGTATAATATATATAATATATATATATATAAGCACGCAGAGCAACATTGTAGCAATTGCAGGCTAGTAGGTTGTTTCTGTACATAAATATAACGACTGCAGTAAATGGGGTTCTCATGTAGCAATTGCAGGCTGGTGGGTTGTTTCTGTACATAAATATAACGAATGGAGTAAATGGGGTTCTCATGCATTCCACTGGCCTGACATTTATATTTCTTTTGATATTTTGTTTGTTCCAGTTAAATTGGCATATTCTTTTAAGTGCCTCCAAGTATATTGTTTCCCAGATGTGCATGAAAACAACATACATGTGAACTTTTCTGCTACTGTATCTGACAATATGTTGAGGAGACCTAACCCACTAACAGTTGTTTGCAACCAATTACAATACCAGCAAAGCCAATACAAAGTCCCAAAGCCACAAACCATGCCATGTTGCCTGCATCTCCTTTATCATCATCTTTCCTTGTCACTGTTTCTTCCTGATGTGGCCGGTCATACTGTGGTGTTTTTAACTTCTGCACTTGGAGTTCAAGAAGTTTTACCCAGTGCCTATAGGCAAACAACTGTGATGACTCGTGTAGTAGGGCATCAATGAGTAGATCCCTTTCCTGGATCAAAGATGCAGCTATTCTCTCTGCTTCTGTTGCTCGTGTCTGTGATAGGTGCAAGGCCCTCAAAAGCTCCATCTTCTCATCCTCAGATATGTGAAACACATCGCCATTGTCTCCGCGGCCTATTGTCCGTTGACTTCCGTTCATTGATGACAAGACCGTCTTATCAGGGCCGCTGAAAACCTTGAGTGGAGGAGGCAAGTCACAGTTCTGCATGAGGTTAGGCTTCGGAGAAAGCAGTATACCCATCCCCATTTCATTCTTCGGCTTCTGCTTTTTAGTTATGCGTCCGGCCATCGCCCAGAGTGTAGCTCTTTCGTGGGGTTCAAATATGGACGTCGATGATCACAATTTGAGGCGTCAAAGGGCAGCGTTCGGTTGGTGATGAGTGAAAGGGTAGTTGTTGGATAGTCAGACCTTGGGACAAGCAAGATATGGGGGTTCAAGGGTTGGCTTGCGGGGGGAGATGAATGGTGGGCCCATGGTGGTCATGGGAATTCTTTGCTTGCTGGTTTGGACAAGGAATCCGGTTTGACAAATTACAGCGAGTTTGATTCAATGGGAAGGGAAAAGGCCCTATCTTTTCTCTTGAACAAAAAGAATTTCCAGCAATACGAAAAGAGTTTTAGCATTCCATCGTCTCAAGATAAATTGTGTAGAGCGTGTGCGCCATGTTGTGTCAATATTAGAAACTAGTATCACTTTCTATCACCAGATTTGTTTTGACATAAAATGTTTGGTTTGACTTCAAGTGTGTGTGTGTGTGAGTTAATTTTTTGGGGCTGTTTTCGTTAATTTTTTTGAAAACAAGATGAAAAAATTCTTACCAGGAGTTTTGGTTATGGCACTCTGGCAGTACCATTTTCTTTAGAGAGTGAATAATTTGCAGAAAATGGAAGGCCAGAGTATTCTACCAGAAAAAAAAGGATAATTGTTATTTCACGGAAAATTTATGATCCGTCATCAGAAAACATAGCGCCTCCTGGATTTATCAATCCAATGACATCCCTTGTAAGATCACATGACATGGTAGAGTAGTAAGGAAGAGCTATACGTGTATGTATGCTCCGGTACGCACCATGTTTCTTTCGATTATGAAGAATTGGTGAAGTTGCCTCCAATATTTACCTTCCGCCAATGTTTTCAGAAATGTTTTGTTACTGTTATTAAAAATTTTAGCAACGATATGGAGGGTACGGACGGTCATGGGGGTGCGTATGTGAAGAGGAATTAGGAATAGTTAGGCTTTTTGTGGAGTGTTCGGTTTGTTTCTCCATGCTTCTCTTGTAAGCATGCAAAAATAGCAAGAGAAAATCCATACTTTCATTTGTTGCTAAATAATGAATTAATGATAGAAATTATGCACAAAAATTCGAGGGCACGAAAATAGATGTACTACAATGTTATCTCAAGCAACAAAATTCGAAAAAATTCATCATCATCACTGTCGTATTTACTTCAAACTAGTTGTAGAAAGACCCACGATTGACTGGTTTTTTTTACGCAGATGGCCTTCCATTTTAGAATGACCCACGCAAAAAAAGAAATAATAATCAACTAAATACAAATTAATTATCTCCTGGTCCCATGCCCCAATAGCTGCTTCAATGTCTTCAATCTTGTAACACTGCTTTCTCTTTGTTGGCCTCGCTCACATGAAGGATGGCTGGTTCAATCAAAGACTCCACCTCTTTCTCGGCCTCTTCCACCTGCATTCCCATATTTATGCCTTAGTATTAATTAACAAGACCATTGATAAATCAGCTGATGCAGCTCACATGCATGAAAACCAACTAATGCCATGAAAGGGAAGTGTCACCTTGTCTATAAGGTTTCCTGCTAAATGAGCATCCTTGGCGATTTCTCTGGCTATGTTTTCGACCATCTCAACCGCATCCTTGAGCTTTCCTCCCTCGGGAAGTTTATCACCCAAACCATCCGCCACCTCCACCACTTCGTCCGCTACCTTCTCTACCACATCCAGCACTAGTTCGGCAGTCTCTACTACAGATTCTACCTTGTCTACATTAACATTCAAAGTACATTATTACAAACTCAGTGAATCAAAATATACATAGTCAACTATGCATGGAAGTATTTTTTGCTTTTTAGGGCTATGTGCACGCTGTTAATGTCGTTTGAAGTGCATGGACTTTAAGTTATAGTAATAATAATAGAGGGTGAGCAAACAACTTCACCTTATCAAATATTGCACTAATAATCAAGCATCAACTACTGTGATACTTACTTTTTAAAGCTAGGAATGGATTCAATTTGTGCCTGCAAAGCGGTATAACCATGGATAATAGCATTCCCAAGATCCATCCTTTCCTGCTTTATGATTCAATACAAGAGTGGAGAGTGTAAATGTATGATTTTAATAGCGATTGCACTAAACATGCTGTTTAAAATGTTATAGCTGATACCGGGCTAGCCGAAAATCAAAGTTCATCAAAATGACAGGATTAATGTACTTTACAGAATGGATGAAGTTGACATAAACCGCTTATATCTGTGCAACATATATATTTGCAAATCCATTAACGTATACGTAGCTCATCTAGCCTGCAGATGTTAACATGGATGAGGAAGGGTGATAATTACCATGAGTGTGAAGGGCATCCAGTTGGGAATGGAGCTCCTGGTTGAACACTGTTGTGGACAACAATATTCCTGCACGGAAGGGTCTCAAATATCAACAAGAATTCTGAGAAGTATGTGTCGTTAAATCGGGGGGGGGGAGAGAGAGAGAGAGAGAGAGAGAGAGGCCTTACATCCTTGTACGAAGTTCCCTATGAGCCATCCTGTTAATTCTGAGTGACAATAATCCATAATCACCAGCAAAATATGGCTGCATCGATGAACTTAAACAGCTCTTTGGATTACTTTGAAATGTTTGATTTGCTCCATAAACGAGGCTACTTGAGCTGGATGACATGATTGTTCTTGTTGCCATCATGGTTCTTCTAATATTAAGAAACTTTAAAATTCTGGGTCTTCCTTGTTGATGTCTATGAGAGAAGTTGAATGATTTAGGAATTAGCTGTGAAAATGTTGCAGATGTACGGATGAGATGACTAGATATATGTTGAAGCTTGGTCCCAAAAGTGATTATAAAGTGTTTGATTTGCAATGGATTAGGTATGTCAACGAGTAAGGTGAACATAATTTGAAGCAAGTTGACAATGTCCAGCCGGCTAGCTTTGACAACTTATCGACTTAAACCCTTTAATTTCTTAGGAAACGTGTTTTACGGATTGGTCAAATTAGGATAACCAGTGGGATTAGACGGGAATGCCTTTGGATTAATATGGTGATGACCTTTGTGAGCAAATAGATGTTCATGAATCCTCCTGAACATTTTCTTATATTAATTTCTTATGCTTGAACCTTGATCTGGAAATTACGTGACACGCTATCATTTATGCTATTGAAATAAATAAGTCACAATAATAATAACTTGCTCCGAGTAAGGCTGCAACTTGCGTGGGCTGAATGGGCCCAAAGGCCGGACCATATCCAACCCACTTTAATAAACTCGTGCCCATGCCCAAACTAGCCCGTCTACGGGCTGGATAATATTTGTTTACGCCCAGCCCATGAAAATTTTGCTGGGCATAGGCTGGACACTGACTGTCCTTGGTTACAAATTAATTTTGGTTGACTTAATTTTTAAGCGTATCAATTACCATCTATGTCTACTGCTTAGTCTTGTTTGTCTACGCAATTCTTAAGCATATCAATTATCATTCAAGTCTACTTGTTAGTATAATGAAGAAAAGTATAGTGAAGTCTTAGAATGGATTTAAATATAAGCATGAAAATAATGTTTTAGGATAAAACAAAAGAAAAAGAAAAAGACAAGAATTTTGCACAATTTTAAGAAGTCTAAATATAAGCAAAGCAGAAAAAAAGAAATCTTCAAATGTTTCCAAACCTATATGCTTAGAGAATTTTAAAGACTAAAGAAAAAGAACAATTTTATAGGTAAAATTTATAATTATGCTTTATATTTAACAAAGTTGGGAGGACTGCATTTCTCATAGGCTGGGTGGGCCTCAAAAAATGTTTGTTCATGACCGGTCCATATTTTTTACGGGATAAATTTTGTGCCCACATTCACAACGGTCTCTGTAAAAGTAAGCTCAAACCCATATTCTACGGGTTGGCACGAATTATTTAGAAGTTTTTCGGCCCAAGTTATACCCCAAGCTTCAAGGGGTATATCCAAGATATCAAATCAGAAGGGGCCAAAATTGCATTCGAGATTTCTGTTGTTCTCATTACCAATGGTGAACCTAACATTAGTTTATGACAATTCCTTTGGTTTTAAACTCTTGATTAGACTTATAACAGTCTAGCTAAATTTCAGTTGTTTAGTAACGATGCATGTAATTTCATTATTATGTTTTCACAAGTACAATCCGTTATTTGTATTTAGCTATTTTTTACCAACTTTAGAATTAAGTGGTAAGGATAATTAAAAAAAGGTGGCACACAGAGTATGTATATGTATGTATATGAGTTAGAGATAGAGAGAGAAGCAGGCTATATCGAGGAGGCACAAAGTTAAATGTAAAAATTCTAATCGCTAATGTAATAAAATTAATCTAATATGACCACGTTTGGTGCAACAAGAGACCATAAATAAGTTTGGTGGGACGTGCAAAAAAAATTATATGTGCGTTAATACTAGCTAGTATCATCTCATTACAAGAAAAATTCCCTATAGCAGTACTCTACAGCAAGGGTCAAAAAACGGCTAGTATGTACACAACAGCGGCTACAGTGTCTAGCTCATAAAAAATTTTGCTTCAGCTTAAGCACCACTGAAATCTTTATGCCGAAAAAGCTCACGAAATCTCAATGCCAAATGCAACCCACAAGCGACTAAGGGAAGTTTAGGCAGCAACGACCTCACATTACTCTTCCAAGAATCGGCTCTCTGGTTCTCTCTCCCTCTCTCTGAAGCACATATGCACATACACTCAAGCACCGATGCATACATAAATACCAGAAGCACACACCATTTGCACTCACAAACGCACACACACCAGACGCACACACATGAAATTGCCTCTCTGCTTCTCTCTCTCTCCCCCTTCACCGATTTTCAATTGCTTCAATCTTCCCAAAACCAATCTTTCTCTAACTTCAATTCAATCTTTTATCTTTTCTCTTATGTACATATTGAATTTGATCGGTCCAATCCAATAAGGGGGCCTAACGAGTCGTACTATTGTTGACTATTTATTTGACTAGGACATTAGTTAATTAAATAGGCTAAATAACTTTATGAGTCTATTTAATTTTAGCATCCAATACACTAATAATTTATGGTATATAAGAGGCTTATAGATCCTAATCTCTTAATTTTGATTGACAGTTGAGATTTGGCAAACTTAGGGTTGATCTAGGGGTGGCATAATGGGTGGGTTGGTTGGGTTTGGGTGAAGATTAAATGGGTTGGGTATAAATGAATAGTTGACCCATTTAGACCCATTTAGTGGTGGGTTTTCTGGGTCATCTTTTAAATGGGTTGGTTTAACCCATTAACCCACTAATAACCCATATCCCAATTTTTTTGTCCATTGATCTTAATTCTTAACCAATGAACGACAGTCACACTAAAATCTACTGCATGCCAGACGCTACCACCACGACTCCATCTTCACCACCTGCAATCACCACTGTTACCATACCTCCGACCACCATGACGCGGCAAACAATCACCACCACCTAGACGCCAACATCCATCGTAAGGCCTGTACGCAGTCTGTGACTACTGTGTACAAGCTTGCACGCAGCAAACAACTGCCACCAAGTCAGATCCGTCGTCTCGCCACTATCACTGCACCATCGTCGTGCCACCGTCGTCGCGCTTTCGCTAACCAATTCAGCCAACAGTGAAAGGGTTTGAAGATCACCCTGAAAAATAGTGGATCTATTAAGGAAAAGAGCAGATCTGAGCTGGCAGGATGGGACGGCGGCGACTTGAGACGGCAGTGACGGCGACAGCATCGGCAGCGACGACGACGGCAGCGGCTGGGTGGGGCGGGCAGATCTGAGCACCATCGTGACGGGACGGCAGCGGCAGCGACGTCAGGTGGAGACGACTGCGATGATGATGGCAGGAGGTGACATCGGTGGCTGTTGCGATGGCGGCTTGGCTTCGTGTCTGGTTGTTGCTGTGTAAAAATGACGAGATGGCAACGTCTGGAGTCGACGGCGGAAGCAGCGTCAACGACGGCAGGTGGAGACGGCGGCTATGGCGATGGCGATGGCAGGAGGTGACACCGGCGCCGGCGGCTGCGGCTTGGCCTCCTGTCTGGCTGTTATGGTGTAAAGTTTTTAGAGTTTGAAGTTTTAAGTGTCAAACTTCTTATGGGTTGACGGGCACCCAATTAAAAATCATATAAATTCATGGGTTACTGGACCAGTAATTACTGACCCATTTAACCCAAATAATTTAATGGGTGGATTTGGATAGATTTTAAGTGAGCGGATTTGGGTGGGTAAATGGGTCTGGATTGTCATTGCCACCTCTAGGTTGATCCCCTTACTCTCTATATAAATATCTCTTTTTCTTGGAGGATAGGACATCATATTATTTAGCTACTTTTTTACCTTCTAGACTAATGAAAAATACACAACTCTATTTCATCATCAAGAATAGAGAAGACTAATGAAGATCAACACCAAAGGAATACGTTCACTTTCGCATCTTGGCATTTTTTTATCATCCGAATAAAGATCTTGGTAATTTATGGCTTCCTCTGATTCCAGTGAGTTCAGAATCCTATTGTTCTTCTGTTTATGTCATTGTAAGATTCTAACAGTCTTGATTATGGAGTCAAGACGAATGAATAACCTAACATGTGGTATTAGAGTCCGTTAATCAATTGCATGATCATAAAACTTCCCCTTTAAGATTCTTGAAATATTTGATGAATTATCTTTCATGTTAACGTAAGGGGAAAAAACCGAAGGTTTGCACTGAAAAGGGGTGTCGGTTGCCCAAATTATTATGTCATGAATATGGGGCCAGTGGCATTGGCCCAGATTATGTAGGCTGGATGTAAATTTTGGGTTGGAAAAACATGGCCTGTTTGGCCGTGTGGGCTGTTCGTTTGGCTTTGAAGAGTGGCCTACCAAAAAGGCCACGTGACCTGTTAAATGGCCCAGCCAAAAGGCATGTGGCCTGGCCTGTTGGTGTTATGTTTCGGCCCAGCAAAAGGGCATGGTGGCTTGTTATTTAGCCTACCACAACTGGGCCGAAAGGCCAGATCTTGGTTAGGCCTCTTTTGGGCCTGTTAATGGCCAGTTAGAAGGGCCTGTTTAGGCCTCCGAAGTGGGCTGTTTTGGTCAATTAAAAGTGGGCCTTTAGGTGCTGATTTAGGCCTGTTTCGGCCAGTATATATATATATATATATATATATATAGTGGCTTACGTTGTTGGGATACTAATTAATGTAAAGTGCCAATATTATTATTAATTTCAAGAATTAGTCTAAAATTACGAGATCATGCTAAAACTTCATACTTTGTTTGGCATGTTTAGACTACTATTCATGGACTTGAAATAATTAGTGGTTCTTACTTATTTTGACAGTAAGCGGCCAAACGGAAGTTCATTGTCTTTGGTAAGACGAGATAATGATAAAACCACCTCACGTTACTCTTACTAATCAGCCCAACGGAAGATTATGTTTTGAATTTTTAAATGGAAAGAAAGGAAATAATAAGTTGCGTGGGTCAAATTATTTTATATTCAAAGGTGATATAATTTGTGCTCATGTTGCTTGTAATGGATTTCAAATTACTAAGGGTGGAAAAACATTTGTATGTTAATAATCAACCCAACGAAAGGTTATAAGTGATATGTTATATTTTCAGTCCAATGGAAGGTTATAAGTGATATGTTATATTTTCCTTGGAAAAAGGGTTCGTGTATTTACCTTTTTTATAAAAATAAATTGTTTATCCTTCAATTTATTTTATTACGTTAAATGATGAACTAAGTATTTTCATCATGTGGATTTTCGGTACTAATGTACATGATTATTGTTATTATTTAGCATATAATCCTGCTGCAATTACTGGCTATCTTTCCTCTATTGAATTTTTTAGTGGAACTAATTTTAGAAAATGGAAAGAACAGATTAGCATAATTTATGGAGTTATGTATTTGGATTATGCTTTATGGGTTGACGTGCCTGCTGCCCTTACTGCTGAAAGCTCTATTGAGCAAAAGGCAGCTTACGAAAAATGGGAGAGTTCAAACCGCATATCCTAATGGTTATGAAAGGCTCCATTATGACTGCAATTCGCGGAGTTATTTCTGATTCAGATAATGCTAAGATGTACCTTGCTCAGATTCAAGAGCAGTTTCAGGGGTCTTCAAGGCACATGCTACTACTCTCATCACTAAAATGGTTACATTTAAGTACACTGAATCCAGTGGTGTTCGTGATCATATTTTGCGGATGAATGATATGGCTTCTCAACTAAAAGGTTTGGACATGGGAATCTCTGAGGGTTTTCTCGTGCTCTTTGTTATGACTTCCTTTCCTGTGCAGTTTGATCCTTTAAAAAGATCAACTAAAACATGCAGAAAGAGAAGTGGAAGATGAGCGAGTTGATTTTCATTTGTGTCCAAGAAGAATAGAGGTTAAAATTCGAACAACCTGATGGTGCTCACGTTACCATAACTAGTCCACCTAAAGAAAAAGGAAAGATATTTGGCAAAGGTAGTGTGCAAGGGAATAATAGTGCTTCTATAACCAAGACTGATGAGGCAAACTCTTCTGATACTGATGGTCCTTTTGGCCCCAAGTGTTACTTTTGTAGAGCTAAATGACATATGAGGAAATGATATCATAAATTAAGAGAGTGGTTGGGAAAGAAAGGGATTCCTTTCCATGAATAAGTTAAATAAAGAGGACCGTAATGTGCTAGTAGGAAATGGAGAGAAAGCTCAAGTTAAAGCTATAGGAACTCTCCGTTTTGTTTTGGAGAGTGGCTTCAATTTAGATTTAGTTGATACTGTTTATGTTCCTATTATGACTAGAAACCTTATTTTTGTTTCTAGACTTGATGCTTATGGATATTCGTTTAAGTTTGAGAATAAAGGCTTCTCTCTTTTCCTTTACTCTAGAGCTATTGGTTCTGGTCTATTAGAGGGAAATCTCTACAAATTACGTTTTGATACTTCTTTTATTGAATTCTTGAACGCAACGAACATGAATGATGTAGTTGCTAAAACTTGTGGTAAGAGAAAACAAGAGAATGAAAATTCCGCTAAATTGTGACATGAATGTCTGGATCACATATCACGAGGCAGAATGTAAACACCTCATTAAGGATGAAATTCTTCATTCTTTAGATTTCTCAGATTTTGACACATGTATTGAATGTATTAAAAGAAAATTTGTAAAAGGCAATAAACGTGGTGCCACTCGAAGTATGGGGCTTTTAAAGGTCATCGACAATGACATTTGTGGACCTTTCCCTACCCCCGGTATTGATGGTCATTGATACTTTATCACATTTGTTAGCCCTACGGTTATTTAACCTAGGATTATATTTGATTTTGATGATAACTAACATTGATGATTATGTTGTCTAACATGCATTGAGTTGATGAAGCAAATATGTAAATCTCATACTCATGCAAACGGACAATTAGACGAGCAAATCGTTCAAAAACACTCAACGGAACACATCAAGATGAAATATTTTGATTGATTTTTATTAATGCGTTTATTCCGTTCTTTGTAACTAGACATAGAAAGTTGATCGTATTGATGACTGTGACCTAGAATTTGCCCATAGGTTTCCCTTGCATGTATAAAACATTTTCATTCTTTGAAAACAAGGAAAACTGTATTTTCAGGAATACAGTCGACTGCATGTTGGGCAGTGATGTATTACAGTCGACTGCATTCCAATGTAGTCGACTGCAACACTTCCAGTAGCCTATTACAGTCGACTGCATTTGGAAATTTTGAATTTCCAACGGCTACTTTTGGGAATACAGTCGACTGCAATGGTGCAATGCAGTCGACTGCATTTACCATTTGGCGCATTTATTACCCTACCTAATTCCAAACGGTCATATTTATTTCCACACCTATATATACTCATCTTGGGCATTGTTTTGATTCATCAATTGCATTCAAAGCTCTCTTATCTTTCATATACTCAAAGATCAAATTAATTGTTCAATCTCTCTTGGTTTTCATTGTTTTCTCATCATTTTCAAGAGAGAATTTATTGTGAGCTTACATTTGAGAGATATACACTTTCATAAGTCATCATACACTCATCTATCTTGTTTTAGAGCTTAAACTTGTACTCATCTACTTCTTGAGAGTGAATTCTTGTACACAATTCTTCATCTAAAGTTTCTTGTATCAAAGCTTGGGGTTGTCAAGCTTTGTAGCTTTGGGATTGTCAAAGCTTGTTCTTGATGTGGGTATAGCAACAAGGGATTGTAAGCGGTTCGATCTTGATCGACCCGTAAGAAAGATCATACTAGTGGATTCTAAGGCCTTTCAAGGGACTTCCTTGAAGGGGTGGACGTAGACTTGAGGGTAATTCAAGCCGAATCATCTAAATCTCAAGCGTTAAGTATCTTTAAACCCTTCTCTCTTTATATTATTGTTTCATACTTGTGTTGAGATTGGTTAGTTTGCTTATTTGAGATATTGTGTTTGAGGTTTGTTATTTGAAGTTTTTCACGTGTTATTCATAACTTCCCTAAGTTTGTAGTGATTACTTGTTAATTTTTTAAAGTAGTATTGAAACCCTATTCACCCCCCCTCTAGGGTTATCTTTTTGGTTTCAAGTGGTATCAGAGCCTCGGCTCTTGATATATTGGGTAACGCCAAGAGAGTTAATCGATCATGGCTTACATTGGGGGAATAGAGGGTAGTTCTACCACTAGGCCTTCATTGTTTAATGGGACCAATTATAGTGTGTGGAAAGTTAAGATGAAAATCTACTTAGAGTCTCAAGACTATGAGATGTGGGTATTGCTGAGAATGGCCCATTCGTTCCGATAAAGGTGGTTGACAAGGTTGAGGAGCCTAAATCCAAATCGGAGTATAGTGAGCATGATAAGAAGATGATTTGTATGAATGCTAGAGCAAAAAATTATCTTGTTTGTGCTTTAGACACTAATGAACTCAATAGAGTCATTATGTGTAATTCCGCTAAAAGTATTTGAGATACTCTACAAGTTGCACATGAAGAAACTTCACTTCTTAGAGATTCCAAGATGAACTTATTGTTTAGAGATTATGATTTATTCCATATGCTTCCAAATGAATCCGTTACGTATATGAATACTCGTTTCACTAACATTACCCTTTGAAGCAATTAGGCAAGGAATTCACTAATGGTGATCTCGTAAGAAAGGTGATTAGGTACTTACCAAGAGCTTGGGATGTAAAGATCACCGCCATCCAAGAATCGAAAAATATTAATATCTTTCCTCTTGATGAATTGATGTGCTCATTTATGATGTGCGAAATGCAACTCAAGACCTTTGATCAAGAAGACGTCAAGAAGAAGCCTACATCAATTGCTCTTAAAGCTTTATCTTCAAACTTTGAGTCAAGTGATGATGCAAAAGAATTTGATGAAGAGGATGTTGCAATGGTTTCAAAGAACTTCAAAAAATTCTTAAGGTTTAAAAGGAAAGGTGGGAGAAGACAATAAAATGCTAGCAATGAAGAGAAGCTTTGCTACAAATGCCACAAGCCGGGACACATGAAGATGGATTGTCCCATATACAAAAAGGAAAAGAAGGAAAGAAGAGATGTATGGGAAAGAGTTAAAAGGAGACAACAAAAGCAATGAATGCCGAACATACTCCAACATGGAGTGACTTCGATTCAAGTGATGAAGACAATGAGAAGAATGATCAAGCAAATGTGTGCTTCATGGAAAATGATGAGGTAAGTTATTCTTCCGGTAGCGATAGTGATGGCGAAAGCTTTGAATATGCTTATGATAGTTTATATGAGGAATCCAAGAAAAATTTCAAGAAAAACATTATTTTGTCAAAAAAATTTCTTGAAGCTAATAAGCAAATAGAGAAGTTAAGAATGCAAAATAATGAGTTGCATGCCAAGAATGAATGCATTTCCAACCATTTATATGTGAAACATGTGAATAATGACTTGGTTGAATTAATTGTTAACACTCATAGCTCAAAACAAATCTCTTGCAAAACTTTGGCTCTAGAGAAACAAAATGAAGTTTTAAAACTTGAGATTTGTGATTTGAAAAAATGTCTTGAAAAATTTGTTGATGGTCAAAACAATTTGGATGTCATGCTTGGACGACAAAGAATTGGCCTAAACAAAGGTGGTCTTGGATTAGATCCCACGGCTGTGCCTTCTGAAATTTTTTGCAACAACAAGCTAGGTTGAATATTCATACAAAACAACCAAAGAACTATTGCACACCATTTACACATTGCGGTTGGTGCAACAAAAAAGGGCATACGACTAATCATTGTCCTTGTAGAATTATATATGTTAGAGGTAGAAAGAAAATGTGGGTTGTGAAAGGTCAAGAATTCAAATACAAGACTAACAACCAAGGACCCAAGAAAAATTTGGTACCAAAAGTCACTACTTGATTTGTGTTTATAGGTATGTATCAAAGCAAAATCTAGTAGCAAGAAGTGGATTCTTGATAGTGGATGCTCAAGACATATGACCGGCAACATATCTCTTTTCACCTCGATTGATCTTAAAGAAGGAGGAAATGTGACCTTTGGTGACAATGCTCAAGAAAAAAATCAAAGGTAAAGGAACTATTGGTAATGAACCACATTCAATTGAGAATGTGTTATATGTTGAAGGTTTGAAGCATAATTTGCGAAGTATTAGTGAATTTAGTGTAAAGGTTTTAGAGTAATCTTTGAGGCTTTTCATTGCACTATACAATCCTTGAAGAATAATGAAACTATTTTGATAGGAAGTAGAGATGACAATGTTTATTTCATACAATTAAATGATTTAGCTAACCAAGATGTTAAGTGTCTTAGTGCTATTAGTGAGACATCTTGGCTTTGGTATTGAAGACTTGGACACATACTTATGGAGCATTTGAAGGATATTTCGAGCAAAGAACTTGTGAGGGGACTCCCGAAGATCAATTTTGAGAAATACAAAGTATGTGATGCTTGTCAAATGGGTAAGTAAAAGAAAGTCTCTCATAAACTGAAGAAAATGGTATCTACTTCTAGACCCTTGCAATTACTTTATATAGATTTGTTTGGACCAATCCCTACTACGAGTCTTGGTGGTAAATCATATTGTTTTGTTATCGTTGATCAAATTCTCGCTATACTTGGACATTTTTTTTAGGACCAATCCCTATTACGACGAGTCTTAGTGCTATTAGTGAGACATCTTGTTTTATTGATTACCAAAATATGTACACTTGGCATGCTTGCCCATCCACAGTTGCCATTTAAACAAAAATGACTACTGAATCACCATACTATCAACTCTAAGAAAAAAAACAACAACAATGTTCATCAAGATAAATTCCTATTTGTTCAGTATTCTCTCACTTATCCCCAATTTTGCACACAACTCTTTATTTTCAGTTGTAGCTTCCATCTTCCAACTGCTTATTCTCCATCTTATCCAATTTGTGATCATCTGCCAACATCCCAGAGTTGTGGTCTTCTTATTCTAAAAAATTTCGGTGTTCCTTTCCATCCATATCCCATATATTGTGGATGCAAACACCAATTTCTTCACCTTTTTCCTGCTACTTTTCCCCCTAAGCTTTGTTGCTGCTTCTTGCTTCATATGATCCCAAGATGTCATTTGCAGTTCCCGAGGAATATTCTCTTCTACCTTTCTCCAAAGTTCTTTTACATATGAACATTGAACTAGAAGGTGATTTAGTGTTTCAGGGTGTGTGGAGCAAAGAACACAACTATCCTCATGTATTAAGTTCCATTGCTTCTATTTTGTCCTTGTTCTCAGACCATCTCTGTAGGCTAACCACGTAATTACAGCACATCTTGGAATGTTCCCTATAAACCATATCAATTTTCCCCATGGCGCAACCTCAGCTCTTGTCCTGATGCCATTCCATGCTGATTTTATGCTAAACTCACCATTGTCATTTAAAGTCCATATCACTCTGTCTTCTCCCACTGCATTATGTCTTAGCAGTGTTTGTAATGTGTCATTAAGATCTCTTAGAGCTTGAGATCTTATTACTGAAAATCTTCATTCATTGTCCTGCAAAATGTCACTTACTTTTGCATTTAGTTCCAATCCTGAGTCATATATGATTCTCTAGCCATACTCTTCAATTAAGCTTGTTTCTTTCACCCATTTATCTAACCATAACCAGGTTCCTTTTCCATCCCCCACCTTGTATTTGAAAAACTTTGAGAATTGCTCTCTGATCTTCAATATTTTGCACCATGTCCATGATAGATTCCCAGGAGGCTTAAAAGTCCATATGTGTTTATCTTTGATTATGACTATATGGCACCATTTCACCCAAAGTGTGTCTTTCTTGTGTGCCAAATCCCACAGATGTTTACAGATAGCAGCCTTATTCCATTCTTCTAGTCTTTTAACTCCAAGACCACCTTCCTGTTTAGGCAAACATAGGTTCTTCCAAGCTACTTTTGCCCCAGTACATTTTTGGTCATTCACATGCCATATGAATGATCTAATCTTGCTCTCCACTTGCTTTATAAAGTATAAACAGGGAACACCAGTATACTTGCATGCTTAGCAGGACTGAAGTTGCTAATTACAATCGTCCAGCATATGACAAATGTTTGGTTGTCCAGCTGTTAATTCTTTTGGTCAATTTGTCCACAAGACTTTGACAGTCCTCATGCTGTAACTTTGTAGATATGAGAGGAACTCCCAAATAGGTAACATGTAGTTCCCCCTTAGGAATTCCAATTATGTTCACCAGGTTTATTGATATATTCTCTTCCACACCAGCAAGATATATTGAGCTTTTGTTCAAATTAGGTGATAGTCCTGAGAAAAGTTCAAAATCTTCCAATGCTTTCTTGAGCAACCCTATGGAGTCCTCATCTGCCTTAGCTAAGAGAAATAAATCATCAGCAAAACATAGATGATTTATTTTAAGTTCCCTGCATCTTGGGTGATAAGAGAAATTGGGTTGATCAGCATAGAAGTCCACAAACCCTGAGAAAGCCTCCATTACTAACAAAAACAAGTATGGTGACAATGGGTCCCCTTGCCTTAGCTCCTTAGCTCCCTGGAAAAATCCTTCCATGCACTCATTCATGCTAATTGAGTACTTAACTGTTGTGACACATTGCATCACCCAATCAATGAACTTAACTGGAAAAGCCATTACCTTCATTACATTCTTCAAAAAACCCCATCCCACTGAATCATAGGCTTTTTGTATATCCACTTTGATTACACATCTTGGAGTACCCCCTGGTCTATGATAATTCTTTACTATCTTTTGCATTAATAATACATTATCTGCTATGCTTCTTTGTGCCACAAAAGCAGACTGTCTCCTACTTATTATGTTGGGAAGGACTCTCTTAATTCTTGCACAGAGTATCTTAGACACACACTTATAAATCACATTGCAACATGCAATGGGCCTGAGATCTTTCATGGTGCTAGGTACTGGGATCTTAGGTATCAAGGTTAAAGATGTGATGTTAAAAAATTGGATACCTTTGTTTTTTATGAACATCTCCTGCACTGCATTTATCACATTTTGCTTGATCACCTCCCAGTTTTCTTGAAAAAACTCTGCTGAGTAACCATCAGGACCTGGGGCTTTGTTGTGCTTAATAGAGAACATAGCTGCTTTGATTTCCTCCTCTGATATAGGTGTTATCAGCATCTCTTGTTCT
Organism: Escallonia rubra; assembly: GCA_033065855.1. Taxonomy (NCBI): domain Eukaryota; kingdom Viridiplantae; phylum Streptophyta; class Magnoliopsida; order Escalloniales; family Escalloniaceae; genus Escallonia; species Escallonia rubra. Next base: position 70,758 of record JAVXUO010001528.1, on the reverse strand, counting down.
TGATTTGATATTTGTTTTCTGATAATAGCCTGCAATCTTTCTTTTGTGTTCTGAGGATGTTGCACAGATGCCCCCAAACTGTGAGCAAAGTGTTGTATAGCCTCTTGGTGCACTTCATAAGCTCCATTCACTTGATTTCGTTCCAAAGTTCTTATTGTCAAGATCTTGTTTAGGCTTCTCTGAACTTGCATTTTCTTGTGAAAATATGCAGTATTTTGATCCCCCAACTTTATCTCTTTGATTCTAGCTTTCTAATAATAGAATAATTCCTCAGCTTGAACCAGCTGATAATATTCTTTATACTTTTTCTATTAAAGTGGAGTCCAAACCTTGTAAAAGTTGCTTTTGAATTTCTTGTAGTTCCAGATAAGAGCTTACCACTTTTTCAGAGATGTTGCTGAAATGAACCATGTTTTTAGTTGTTTCAATTTTGGCTTAAAATTTTTCAATTTCTCTCTGAGCTGATAACATTCAGTCCCCTTTATGCTTTCATTCCATGTTGACAATAGCACTTCTTTGAAACTAATATACCTTATCCAGAAATTGAAACATTTGAAAGATATCTGCCTTTATACTGATCTTGGAATATTCTTATGATGAGCATAGAGTGATCTGAAATCCCTGGTACAAGAGCTTCCACTTGAAAGTTTGGAAATCTATCCATCAATTCCTCATTCTGTAGGGCTCTATCCAGTCTACATAGGATCAGATTTTCCTCTCTATTATTACTCCAGGTATAATACATTTCATTTGTAGGCATATCCTCCAATTTAGCAGCATTTAGGCAATTGTTGAAATCCAACACATCTCTTCTTTGAAGGCTATTTCCTCATTTTTTCTCATTTTCACTTCTCACTATATTAAAATCCCCTACAACCATCCATGGATTCTGCTCCACTGTCTTGGAAATTTCTTATAATTGTTTCCACAATTCTATTCTCTTTTCACCTTTATTATTGCCATATACATATGTTATATAGAAAGGAGAGGCCGAGTTATTGTACATGACCTTGCCTGTAATCTGCTGAGGTGATTTATGCATCTCCAGAAATTGCATCTTGTTCTTGTTCCAACCCACCCAAATTCTTGATACCCCTTTGGTATTAAGATTATATACAAAATACCATTGCTTGTTCCTTTTCTTTGTAATGTTGCTTATAAACTCCTCTCTTACTCTTGTCTCCACAAGTCCAAACATCTTCACTCCTTATTTTTTTATTAACTTCCTGACATCATATTGCCTCACAGGGTCATTGAAACCTCTGATGTTCCAACAAGCTATCACATTCATAGGACTTTCTTTTTGGCCACCAAAGATGAATCTCTAGATGTGTTCACTTCATTTACAAAACGTGTTCAAAATCAAAAAAGATATTTGATAACCAACATTCGAAGTGATCATGGTAGAGAATTTGAAAATTAAAAAATAGGAGCTTTGTGTGATGACATTGGTATATCACATAATTTTTTGGCTCCTAGAACTCCTCAACAAAATGGTGTAGCCGAAAGAAAGAATAGGTCTTTGCAAGAAGCGGCAAGAACAATGTTTAACGAATATGGTTTACCTAAGTACTTTTGGGTGGAGGCGGTCAATTGTGCTTGTTTTGTTCTTAATAGAATTATCTTGCGAATTTTTTTGTTAAAAACCCCTTATGAGCTTTTTAATGATAAGAAACATAAGGTGAGCTTTTTTAGAGTCTTTGGATGCAAATGTTTTATTTTAAATACTAAGGATCACCTTAGCAAATTTGATTCCAAAACCTTTGAGGAAATTTTTCTTGGTTACTCTAATAATAGTATACCATATAGAGTTTATAATAAAAGTACCTTGGTTGTAGAAGAATCCATTAATGTTACTTTTGATGAGACTAATCTTTTTCTTCGGAGGACTAACATTGTTAATATATATGACATGGACAATGACTTGAGAACTTTGGACATAAGTGAAACACTACAAGACAACCCCAAAGAAATTGATATAAGAGAGCAACAATGAAGCTCCCAAGGGGGAGACAAAGAAGCAAGCAATGATGCTTCAAACTCAGACAACTTTCAAGCATTACCAAAAGATTGAACTTACAAAAAGGATCATCGAAGCAATCAAATCTTAGGTAATCCTTCGAGTGGGGTAAGAACTCGACACTCTCTTCAACAACATGTTAATTTAGCTTTTCTTTCTCAAATTGAAACCAAGAACTTCTCCAAAGCTCTACGTCATGAATCTTGGATGCTTGCTATGCAAGAAGAGCTAGTTCAATTTGAAAGAAATCAAGTTTGGACCCTTGTGCCTAAACCTCAAAACTTTAGGACTATAGGCACAAAATAGATTTTTAGAAACAAACTTGATGAATCCGGAGTCGTGGTTAAAAACAAGGCTAGATTAGTGGCCCAAGGTTATAACCAAGGGGAATGAATTGGTTTTGATGACACTTATGCACCGGTAGCTAGACTTGAATCTATTAGAATGCTATTAGCTTTTACTTGCTATAAAGATTTTAAACTTTATCAAATGGATGTCAAGAGTACTTTTCTAAATGTTTTTATTTCCGAGGAGGTTTATGTGGCTCAACCTCCCGATTTTGAACATGAAAATTTTCCAAACCATGTTTTCAAACTTAGCAAAGCTCTTTATGGTTAAAAAAAAGCTTTTAGAGGTTGGTATGAAAGGCTAAGTAGTTTTCTTTTAGAAAATGGTTTTTTAAGAGGAAAACTTGACACCACTCTTTTTATAAAATCTAAGAGCAATGACTTATTGTTGGTGCAAATTATGTTGATGATATTATATTTGGTGCTACTAATGGATCCTTGTGCGAAGAGTTTGCTTCTTGTATGAGTAAGGAGTTTGGAATGAGCATGATGGGAGAACTTAACTTCTTCCTTGGATTGTAAATCAAACAAAGCAAGGATGGAATCTTTATCAACCAAGCTAAATACACCAAAGAGCTACTCAAAAGGTTTGACATGGAAGCATCAAATGCTTTTGACACTCCAATGAGCTCATCATTAAAGCTTGATAAAGATGAAAAGGGTAAGGATGTTGATATTAAGCATTATCGAGGTATGATCGGATCATTCCTTTACCTTACCGCAAGTAGACCCGATATAATGTTTAGTGTTTGTTTATGTGCTCGATTTGAAGTGTGTCCTAAGGAATCTCATTTGGTTTCCGTTAAGAGAATCTTTAGATATCTTAAGGGCACTCACGATTTAGGGTAATGGTTTCCTAGGAACATCATATTTTGACCTAGTTGGTTACTCCGACGCCGATTATGCCGGTTGTAAAACCGAGTGGAAAAGCACTAGGGAGGTTGCCAATTCCTAGGACACTCACTTGTTTCTTGGAGTTCCAAAAAGCAAAACTTGGTTGCACTCTACCACCGAAGCCGAATATGTGGCGGTTGGTGCTTGTTGTGCACAAATTCTTTGGATGAAACAAACCCTTTTGGATTTTGGACTCAAGTATGATTACATTCCTATCTTATGCAATAACTTAAGTGCCATTGACTTGAGAAAAAATCCCATCCAACATTCACGCACTAAGCACATAGAAATCAAACACCATTTTATCCGTGATCATGTGCAAAAAGGTGATATTGTTCTAGATTTTGTGGACACAAATCATCAACTAGCGGATATCTTCACCAAACTTTTAGATTCGAAAAGGTTTACCGCTCTTAGAAGAGAACTTGACATGTCTTCACCTATGTGACTAAATCGATTTACATCTTGTGGTTCAACATGCAAGTTGCACTTCACATGCTTGAGCATTATTTCATATGCTTATAGCATGTTTTGGTTATTTTTTCTCTCTAAATTATTGATTTTGTTGATATTCATTTAAATCTTTTTTGTTGTTTGAATTGATTTGCACAAACTTTTATTGCAATATACATATGCATCATCATTTCAAGACTGTTTGATTTTTTGCAATGAAGTCGACTGCATTAGGAAATACAGTCGACTGCAAAGGTCAATACAGTCGACTGCATTATGGAATGCAGTCGACTGCGTTATGGGGAAACGGCTTAAATCGAGCCCAGATTTCATTCTCTCAGTAGAAACACTCTCTCTCTTCGAACTGAATCCCTTACCTCTCCTAGGACTCAAATTTTCACAGATCGGCTTGAAATTGGTATGTAATTCTTCCCAAATCTTGTTCTATTACATGATTTATACACTTTCACCGATTGATTTCACCCAAATTGTTCAAAATTCTTGTTTATTCGAATTCGTCACTATTGCCTTATTTCGTGAGATTCACATCAATTGAGCATGCCAATACATGTTTTACCTCTTTATTCATGCTTAGGAATGTTTATTACATGTTTCTAGATAGTTTAATTACTTGAATTTATGCAAAAATTCATATTTCCCCAATTTTCATAAACTAGGGTTTTTCAAATTGTCAAAATTTCTTCAGTTGATCATGCAATTACATGTTTAATCACTTGATTCATGCTTAGTTATGTCTTTTGCTGGATTATACATGGTTAATTACATTCAATTTGTCCAAATTGGGGTTTTCCCAAATTGCATGAACTAGGGTTTATCTTCTTCAAAATTATTTAAAAATTCTTGCATCTTTCTTTTGTTTAAGGCTAAATTCATGTTGCATTATCTTTCTATCATACTTTCACATGATTTATTTCAACAATTTCATAGAAAACATAATTTTTCAAAATTTTTATAAACCCTAATTTTCAAAATTTTCTTAAATGATATTCATTTTCTTTGCATTTTCATAAATCTTACTTATTTTATTTCTCTTTTTAGACTGTTTCAAGAATGGCTCGAAAGAAATGCACGCATGCTAGTACGTCTCGATCACAAGCCGCACCCGAGCCTGAGCCTATCGCGGTTGAGTTTGATCGCAATTGTTATTGGAACCGCGAGGCTTTAGACCGTTTTTCTGCACAACTCTCTTCCCTTCTGGCTCCAGGTTTGCGACTGGATACTCCATTTGTTTTTAGCATAGGTGTACTTAGACACCTTCAGGATTTCCATCTAGATCGCCTCATTGATAGGAACACCATTCTCTATTATCCTGATGTAATTCGTTTATTTTATGCGAATTTGACTTGGAGCATTTCTAGTGAGTCGTGTACTCTCACATCTTATGTCTTTGGTCGTCGTATTTCATTCACACAGTCACGACTAGCCACTCTTCTAGACCTCCCTGATAGTGGTTTCTCATTTTCGTTAGAGATGATCCCTGTAGCTGGTCAGTCACATTGGTTTGACCGGCCTTTTACTATTAAAGAGCAACTTCCACACACACTTCATTGTCGACAGGTTAGGGCTGCGAGCAAGCCCAACCTACGTGACCTACCACCTTTCTCTCGACTGTTCCATCATGTCATTGCACATAACGTCATTCCTCGAGCCGGCGGTCTTTCACTCGTCTCTTACTTAGAAGTCCAGCTCTTGACCTTTTTCCGCTCGGGTACATCGATCAACCTCCCTCGCCTCATTATGTTGAACATGATTAGGAGTGCCTCACATCCAGCCTTAGCTATTCCTTATGGCCTCTTACTCACTCGTGTCTTAGATGCCTTTGACATACCTCTCCTCTGTGAGTATATCGAGTTGACTCGGCACAACGTACTAGACTGCTCTACCCTCTGTAGGAAGAGCCTTTTAGATGATTGTCACCGATTCTTACCCGAGCCTGCCATGGACGCTGCTATGAAAGATGATGAGGATGAAGATGAGGATGATGCTGCTGCTGATGCTCATGGACATGCCAGTGATGGGACTGATCGTGATCCACCTATGTTGGTCATGCCCAGCACTCATGAGGCGGGCACTTCTTCCGGTCCTTCTTCTACCGGATATGAGGTGATCCTAGCACGTTTGGATATGATGTAGCAATAGATACATGCCGGTTTCAGTCGGATGGATCTTGCCCACAGCCAGCTCAGTCGACGCCTTTCTCGCATGGAGGATCATTGTAGGATTCAGTGTCCCTAGGAGGACATATTTCATCCACCACCTCCACCGTCAGGTCCTTGAGGTGTTAGGACATGATTAGTATTTTATGCTTATGTCTTTAGACTTTATTATGTATTTCAAACTTGTCATGGATGATATTCGTAGTATTATTAGAACTTGGGTTGACTTTCTAAATTAGCACTTTGATTCACGCTTATATTGCTGCACATCTGATTCATTAAGCTTCTTTTTTATGTGCTATTTTCTTACAAGTCTTGATACACCTTTTGATGGTTATTCAAGTAATTATGTTTTCTTGTTTGAATGCCCTTGTTGGCTATATTGATTATCCATGGATGGATACATATTTTGATCACTTTCACACAACACACACACCTGATCTTTTTCATGATGCCAAAAGGGGGAGAAAAATATTGTTGATTCATACTTGTGTGGATTTGATGAGCATATATTACGTAAGATAGAGGGAGCTTATCGTATTAATTCTTCTTTTGACCCCTTATGATTTATAATTGAGATTGTCATACTTTATTACGTTTATCATCTTATATATCTCATATGACTTGAATCAATGTTTGTCATCATAAAAAAGGGGGAGATTGTTAGCCCTACGGTTATTTAACCTAGGATTATATTTGATTTTGATGATAACTAACATTGATGATTATGTTGTCTAACATGCATTGAGTTGATGAAGCAAATAGGTACAATCTCATACTCATGCAAACGGACAATTAGACAAGCAAGTCGTTCAAAGACACTCAACGGAACACATCAAGATGGAATACTTTGATTAATTTTTATTATTCCGTTTATTCCGTTCTTTGTAACTACACATAGATAGTTGATCGTATTGATGACTGTGACCTAGAATTTGCCCATATATTTCCCTTGCATGCATAAACTTTTTCATTCTTTGAAAATAAGAAAAACTGCATTTTCAGGAATATAGTCGATTGCATTGGAATGCAGTCGACTGCATGTTGGGTAGTGAGGTATTACAGTCGACTGCCTTCCAATGCAGTTGACTGCAACACTTCCAGTTGTAACATCCCGGAATTTCGGAGCTTTAACACCCGAACTTTTCCGGAGCGTTATCACCCCGAACTCCCTGAGTGTTTAAAACAATCAATACTTAATAGCATAAAGACCTCCATTTCAAATATCTAACTATGAAAACCTATGTCAGAGCCTCTAATCATTACAATTTCCTCAAATCAATTTAAATCTAACCAACAAACTAGAGAAGTTTACCCGCGCAGGGGTTTTAACAATCAATACTAAAATTAAATTCACTTCCTTACGCTCGCTCGGCTCTAATCCATATTCAGGTAACCTATTGCTGGCTGTCACCTGCGGAAAGGAAGTCAAAGGGGAGTGAGCTTTTGAGAGCCCAGTAAGGTCGCACAAAGATTTAAAAATAAGAAAACGATACGGACGATTTGACATTTAAACCAATAGAAGATTTTGAAAGCGGAGAAACAGAGCGGTTCAAACAATCTTCTATAAACAATATAAACAATCAAACGATAATTTTAAAAAGGGTTTTCAAAGAAAACCACAGCATTTCAATATAAACAACACGGGGCTGAGTATCAACTCAGTTCCCTTAAATCGATAACCATTTTTAAAACACTTAAAGTGCAATAAACATAAATAGGAAACGTTGAACATGAGCAGTACAGAAGCAAAGCCACCCCGGCAGTGCTCGATACACTTACATATGCATATGTACGCTGACTAGTCCATCTAGGTACTAGTTAAACCCATCCAACAGACCATCCTTGTAACACCAACAATACAGACCATCCTTATGGCTCCCAAGTTACTAACTCATGTCAACATTGAGAAGTAATAAATAGAATTTAAAAATGCTTTACGATGAGCAATCAATAAACATATCAAATGAACAATGGATTCTAAGATTAGATGAAACAGAATTCCAAACGATCGCTATAAGGCTCAATTTAAGGTTTCATGGGCAATTTAAAAACATTTTATATCGATCAATAAAAACCAACATTCAATGTATTCTGTAAAACTGTTATTTTAAACATTTGAAAACAGAATAACGAAATGGGGTTCGGATAGAATCCCTTACCTCGGTCCAAGCTAAGCAATGCTATCAATCCTCGATCAATATTTTCTGAATAAACCTAGATTGGCAATTTACTTGTTAGAACATTATTTATGTAAAATACACTATAAACCCTAATATCAACTACCCACTGCGTATCCCACTCTCTCTGAAATCGTGCACTCAAAACGGTTCCTGCACACGGCCAACCTAACCGAAAATCCTATACACTCCTTAACGTGTAATGACACTCTAAAATTCATAATAGATTTCACTAAAATATTTTTATAGCTTCAAATATTAATAAAAGTCAGAATATGAATTTTCTGAATTTTTGAATATTTTTGATTTAAAATAATTTCTTTAAATACAATAAAATCCAATAATAGCCATAATTACTTCCAGCTGCAAAACAAGTCCCATAATTTTTTATAAGAACTTTAAAATATATATAAAAATTATAGAAATTGAAATCAGAATTTAAAAGACATAAAAACTATTTCTTTATTTTTCGTTTTGCTTAATTCAATGTGATATGGAAATCGTAGCAAATAACTCTAAACAATTATCAAATTCAAACTGAGTCTTATTTATACCATAAAGACTTTACTATAATTTTTACCAAAACATTTTCAGGGTTAAAAGACTCCAAAAGAATTTTCCAAATCTGAAATTACAGAAAATACTAAAAATTCATACGATCTCAGAAAATTATGAAAATTTGCCAACAATTCTAATATGGTCTAACGTATTATACTGCAAATTTTCACGTGCTAACAATAAGTGTACGTTAACTTATGCACGTGTCGCGAACCCAAATTCCCGCTCCGTACTTCTCTTTTTCTTTCTTCTGTTTACTTTCTCTCCAAACCAAAATACACTCACCAGCTCATGGTCACTGTTCACGCAGCTTCCCTTGCTCCCCATTTCATCTCATAACCATGGCTATCTCTCTCATTTCCCTTTACACACACACAGACACATACATACACACTATACCCAGCACCACACACTTTAGCACATACAAGCTGGCACAAGAAAACACCCAGATGAATTATTCAACCCCAGTGCTAACCCTCACTCCAACACACACACAGGCACACTCTAATTACACACCTAAACCATTTCGTGTACACACAGCACACGGCACAAAACTTCACATGCATTTACCCATATGCACACCCATAATCTGATACCTCTATGCATCACTCCATGTAACACCCCATTACACACAACGCACTCTCGCACATAAATACTCAGTTGGGTCAAAACGCACACACCTACAACAATTCCACTGCACACAACACTACACACACGAAACACTCACCTGTACCTCACTCTCATGGCACCATGGGTGTCCACACATTAGCCCTCACCATTTCATTTATCTAGCTCCAAGAAGAACCTGTCCAACGAGCCCAGAACCCACTCATACATGAGCTGCCTTGCACCTATTTTCCATCCCACGAAGACATCTCCTCACACACATTGCACACACTTGGCTGCTACAACTACACGCACTATGCTGTGCACCAATCATCTAAACACACACAAACCACTTCACGGCAATGGCTGCTCCAGTCTTGCTCCTTTCCATTTCCTTTTATATACACTCAAAACCTCACATTGTTACCCAGCACTCATGCATCTTCACAGCTACTGCCGCACGGCAGTGGGTTTTCCCTCTCTCTCTCAACCCACATAGTAGCAGATCACAAGGAAGTACCCCACTCGTGCACTCATGAACCAGGCAGCAACTTATGGCAGTCATGGTCCTTCTCTCTCTCTCTCTCTCTCTAAGAACCCATTTTCTTCCCCCATATACACTGCAAACCATATATACTGCCTGCCATCAGATTTTACACCAACGCACTCCCATAACCTGTATACAACCCACCATTTTTGCCAACCCATGACAACCCAAACACGCACATCCACGCACACCACTTCAAAATTTCAGTTACAGTCACACCACAACATGCCTCATTTCACTCCTACGGCAGCCATGGCTGCATCTAAACCCAAATTCACAGCCATAAAACCCACACACTCACGTATACATACATGCAACGCACACTCACGGCTGCTCTCTAAACCCAGATCCCTTCTCCTTATTAAATCATATCGAGTAAACTAGAGGCAAAGTAGGGGTTAGAAACGTATCGGAAAAAAAATCCCGATCGCCGAAAGAATTTCTTCTCTTTCCGTCTCTCTCGGTCGAGCTTCAGAAAAATGGAAGAGAGCTTGGGACAGCTGCTCTCTTTCTTACCCTCCGCTGCAGATTCACTTCTTCCCTTTTCTCTTTTTCTCTCTCGATCCCTCTCTCTGCCGCAAATCCGAAGAAGAGAAGAACTGCGGGCCGGGGAAACGGCTGCCCTATAGTATAAGATATAAAACCCTAAATGGACAATTACTAAAACCCCCCTAAAGTTTCGTTAGTTATTAAAAATATACCCACAACTTTTATTATTACGAAATGGTCCAAATTAAATTATTTACTATAGTTTAGGTGCTCGAACAATTTTAATGGTTTGGTTAGAAAACCTGCTATACTAAGTGTCGCTAGAAGTCATTAAATAAAATATCAACGCTCACTGAAAGAAAATTTGTTGCTAAAAAAAATATATATATTCTCATCTAAAATTTCTAATTAAATCCGATAAAGTGTCGGGGTGTTACACCAGTAGCCTATTACGGTTGACTGCATTGGATTATAGTCGACTGCATTTGGAAATTTTAAATTTCCAACGGCTACTTTTGGGAATACAGTCGACTGCAATTGTGCAATGCAGTCAATTGTGTTTACCGTTTGGCGCATTTATTGCCCTACCTAATTCCAAACGGTCATATTTATTCCCACACCTATATATACTCATCTTGGGCATGGTTTTGATTCATCAATTTCATTCAAAGCTCTCTTATCTTTCATATACTTAAAGATCAAAGCAATTATTCAACCTCTCTTGGTTTTCATTGTTTTCTCATCCTTTTCAAGAGAGAATTTATTGTGAGCTTACATTTGAGAGATATACACTTTCATAAGTCATCATACACTCATCTATCTTGTTTTAGAGCTTAAACTTGTACTCATCTACTTATTGAGAGTGAATTCTTGTACACAATTCTTAATCTAAAAATTCTTGTATCAAAGCTTGGGGTTGTCAAGCTTTGGAGCTTTAGGATTGTCAAAGCTTGTTTTTGATGTGGGTATAACATAAAGGGATTGTAAGCGGTTTGATCTTGACCCGTAAGAAAGATCATACTAGTGGATTCTAGAGCCTTTCAAGGGACTTCCTTAAAGGGGTGGACGTAGGCTTGAGGGTAATTCAAGCCAAACCATCTAAATCTCAAGCGTCAAGAATCTCTAAACCCTTCTCTCTTTACATTATTGTTTCATACTTGTGTTGAGATTGGTTAGTTTGCTTATTTGAGATATTGTGTTTGAGGTTTGTTGTTTGAAGCTTTCCAAGTGTTATTCATAGCTTCTCTAAGTTTGTAGTGATTACTTGTTAATTTTTTAAAGTAGTCTTGAAACCCTATTCACCCCCCTCTAGGGTTATCTTTTTGGTTTCAACATTCATTGGTGGCTATTCTTGTTATGGACATGCTTAACTCATTCATGAGAAATCTGACTCACTTGCCATGTTTAAGACTTACAAAGCTGAAGTTGAAAGTCAACTCGACCTAAAGATTAAAGTTATAAGATATGACAGAGGAGAAGAATATTATGGAAAATTCTCTGAACGGGTCATAACCCTAGTCCTTTTGCCTTGTATTTGAAACAATGTGGCATCGTTGCTCAGTATACAATGTCGGGTACACCCCAGCAGAATGGTGTAGTTTAACGGTGAAATCATACCCCTCATGGATATGGTATGAAGTATGATATGCCAAAGCACTCTACCAAAGTTTTTGTGGGTTGAAGCACATAAAACAACTGTGCATATCTGAACAGGGTTCCCATTAAGTCTATGCCAAAAACACCTTTTGAATTGTGGACACAGGGGAAACCATGTTTAGGATATTTTCATGTGTGGGGCTGTTTAGATGAAGAAAAAGTTTACAATCCACATACTAAGAAACTCGATCCCAAGACCATAAGTTGTCATTTATAGGTTACCCTGAAAGGTCTAAGGATTTCGTATTGTCCATCATATACCATTAGAATTATTGAAACTAGGCATGCAGTATTTTCTGAAGATGATGAGTATAGTGGGAGCAGTACACCAAGAATGATAAACCTCGAGAAAATCCAGGATCAGGTTTCTATTCTTGTTATCCAAAGGGTTGGTGCACCATTACCTCATAAAAAGGATAACAATGCACCTAAGGTAGTACCTAATGATGTGCCCCATATTATGGATCCTGCTCCAATTCCTGCTAATGAGTAACCTATTCGAAGATCAGGAAAAGAGAGACATACAGCTATCTCTGATGACTATATTGTGTACCTAGATGAGGCTGACTATGATCTAGGCATAAGAAATGATCCTACATCCTTTGAAGTAGCTATTATGAGCGATCAATCAATGGCTTGAAGCTATGAAAGATGAGTTAGAGTCAATAAAAATAAATGAGTTTGTAACCTTGTTGGCTTACCTGAAGGGGCCAAAGCTGTAGGCTGTAAGTGAGTTTACATAATGAAGCTAGATCCTAAAGGTAATGTCGAAAGGTACAAGCTAGACTCGTCGCTAAAGGTTTCACTCAAAGGGAGGGGATAAATATAATGAAACATTTTCTCCTATGTCGAAAAAGGATTCCTTTCGAATAATCATGGATTTAGTAGCTCATTACGAATTAAAGTTGCATCAAATGGATGTAAACATTGCATTTCTTAATGGTTACTTGCATTTCTTAATGGTGACTTGCATGAAAATGTCTATATGACGCAACCAAAAGGGTTTATGGTTGACGGTAAGGAACATATGAAATGTCAGTTGAAGTAATCCATATACGGATTAAAGTAAGCTTCTAGATAATGGTATCTTAAGTTCCGTGATGTGATTAGTAAATTTGGCTTTAAAGAATGTGCAGTGGATTAATGTATATACCTAAGGATTAGTGGGAGTAAGCTTATCATTCTAGTTTTGTATGTAGATGATATCTTATTTGTGAGTAGTGATATGCATATCTTGCATGAGACAAAAAAAGAAAAAAAGATTCTTTCTAAGAATTTTGTTATGAAAGATCTTGGAGAGGCCTCTGAGGTTACATGCATTTAGACTCACCAAGATAGGTCTAGTGGAATATTGGGATTGTCCCAAAGAACCTATATTGATAAGGTTCTCAAAAGGTTCAACATGCATAACTGCGCTCCCATTGTTGCCCCTGTTTTTAAGGATGAAAAATTCAATTTGCTATAATGGCCTAGGAACTAACTGGAGCAAGACGAAATAGAGCTTATTCCCTATGCCTCAGCAGTAGGGAGTCTCGTGTATGCTTAAGTTTGTACTCACCCAGATATAGCGTATGCTGTTGGCATGCTTGGACATTGCCAAATAAATCCAGGAATGGGTCATTGGAAAGCAACCAAGAAAGTCATGCACTAGTTACATGGTACCAAGGATTTCATGCTTACATATAAGAAGTCAGATAACCTTAAGGTTGTTGGTTATTTTGGTTCCGATTATGCAGGGTGTGTAGACACCTTTGAGATTATTAGTTAAGTACCTTGTTGTGAGGGAAAGAATTCAGAATCACATATTGTCTATTCAGCATATAAGTGCGACCGCTATGTTAGCGGATTCCATGATGAAAGGCTTACCACCTAGTCTCTTTAGAGAACATGTTGCTAGCATGGGTTTGGTTGATATATTTTCCTTTTTTGATGATGGGATTTTGACTTGAGACATTAATTTCCATGATCACCTTATGTTTTGGATTCTGGATATTACGCTTATGGTTTGTTACTTCTCGTTAAAGTGCACATTTGAAGTATTCTGAAACAAACACTGATGTAAGGATCACGTGAACTCGTTTATAGTGTTATTTATTATGGTTATTTATTATGGAACGGTACAGTTAATGCTTATTAAGCTATTCGACTGTCATTTTTGACAAAAATTCTAATATTGTAACCGAAAAATGATTCTATGACGTTGAGAGACATAAATACTATCTTCGATTCAATTTTAGTATTTTTGTTAAATTTGGCCTAACTTACGAGATATTTTGTTCAATTTCGTTATGTCAAACCTTATGACGTTAACCTAAGTATAAATTCTTGGCCAAGTGGGAGAATGTTGGATTTGATTGGTTCAATCCAATTAGGTGGCCTAACGAGTCATACTATTGTTAACTATTTATTTGACTTGGACATTAGTTAACTAAATAGGCTAAATAACTTTATGGGTCCATTTAATTTTAGCATCCAATACACTATAATTTATGGTGTATAAGAGGCTTATAAACCCTAATCTCTTAACTTTGATGGACGGTTGAGATTTGACAAGCTTAGGGTTGATCTCACTATTTTCTCTATATAAATATCTCTTTTTCTTGGAGGTTAGGGAATCATATTGTTTGGATACTCTTTTGCCTCATAGACTAATGAAAAATACACAACTCTATTCCATCATCAAGAATATAGAAGAGTAGTGAAGATCAATACCGAGGAGATACGTTCGCTTCCGCATCTTGGCATTTTTTTATTATCGGAATAAAGATCTTGGTAATTTATGACTTCCTTCGATTCCAGTGAGTTTAAAATCATATTGTTCTTATGTTTATGCCATTGTAAGATTCTAACAGTCTTGATTATGGGGTCAAGACGAATGAATAACCTAACAGTTCACACACACACATACACACACATAACCCAATCTAGTTCTTCTCTGACCTTTATCGATTCATGTGCAGATAGAGCATTAGCAATCATATTTCTTTGTCACTGACGATTTGTACTTCTGACGTAAATGTGATGTTACTTTGGTTTCTTACAACTTTGCGTATCAGTTGGTTATGGACTTAGCTACGTCTCATTTCATCTTCTCTGCTGGGTGCTTTAAATTAAATTCCATTATCCTTTCAACTTTGAAATGAACATTGATTTTGGGTTAGCTCTATATTGTCAACATACCTTTGCTTCTCCTTTGGCTCAAATGAGATCCTTTTGTCTTTATTGGTTTTAATTTTGATGTTTTGTTGGTTATTGGCGGTAAGGGTGAGAATCTGCACTTCATGAGTTAAAGATGAATTAATGTATTCCACTTTTTGACGCTTATACTTCTTTTTTATGATCAAATGATGACATTAATGATCTTAGCCAATGAAGTGAAGTGTGAGTGGTGAGAAGTGTAGCGTGATTATCACTTCTATAATAAATTTGGGGGTAGCACATTTTGAGAAAAATAGGTAACAACATGAAAGATGATGTTACATAGTTAATTTTCCATTGTGCCTGTTGCTCGCGCCTATCCGAACATGACTTATGCCTGCTCAAGTTATCCACTTGATAGGTCTAGTCCGTAGTACATTTTGGCTATTTATAAGTTGAATTGTTTGTGTATCATTAGGTGTGCACCTCAGATAGAGACTTGGCTCCGCCACTGCATTTAGGTTTGATAATCTAAATAATGAGGTGTTCGATTTTAGTCTCGAACTTGATAGTGGTTTCACTAATAGGTTACCTCACATCTCAAATTTTGAAAGATAAATCGAAAGAAAAATAATGTACTTTAATTGTTTCATACCTTGATTCAATTGACCTGAAACTTGTTTTTTCCTTATTTTTGAAACTTGTTTTATTCACAAAATGGCACGCATAATAATGACACAAATTTTCGTCTCCGGAACTTGTTTTTTCCTTGTTTATTAATCTGATTTCAAGTCTATCGTAATTTATCTGGTACTTCTCATTGGTAGTATGTGGGATATGTTTCTCTTGGTAGTTTTCATTTGTTCGTCAGGATAGTTTATTGTTATCACAATATCTTTTAATTTATGTTTTTCTTATTATTGTTTGTATTCCTCCTTTGGGTTTCTTTAGATAGGAAAGATAATATGGACAAGAAATGGATGAAGCAATATAGAAAAACTAATACTTATTGGTCATCGACATCTTTTAGATTGTGCATTTACAAATGCGACAACATCCTATAGAGAGATTTTATGTGCCTAGAGAGATTATGTTAATAGAATGTTCTGCACACGTGAAATTTTGCGAGAACATTTGATAACAAAGAGATTTATGAGCAATTACACAGAGTGGACAGTTCGTGGGAAAGTTTCATCTTTTTATTCAAATCGCATGGAAAAGGATGTAGAGCTCAACGTCCGTGGTGCTGGAGGTATACATGAAATGGTAAATGGCATCTTCATTGGCCGATCGGAGGATCCTTTTTTAAAGTTGCGAATGTTTACAAGTGCATGAGCAATGCAAATCAACCATTATATTCGAGATGCAAGACTGAGACAAAGTTATCATTTAATCTGAAATACACTAGTAAATGGAAAGACAGATCCTTTGATTTGCTACTTGGTAAGTTAAAAGAAATACTTCCTTCCGGTAAGACATTGCCTGCCAACTTTTATGAAACCAAAAGGATGATTGGTGACTTGAGATTCAGCTATGATAAGATTGACGCTTGTCCCAATGCTTGTATGTTGTATTGGAAGGAAAATAGCACATTGAATTCATGCAAGGTGTGCACAAAATCAAGTTGGAGGATGGTTCAAAGGGAAGCAGTAAAGGAAAGAGAATCTGGAACTAATAAAGAAGGAAAAAAAGTAATTGTGAAGCAGTTGCATCATTTTTCTTTTGATACCAAGACTGCAAAGGCTATATATGTCACAATAAAAAATTGAAATAATGATATGGCATGATAAGAAACATCGAAAATTTGGAGGACAACCCCATCCTGCTGATGCGGAAGCTTGGAAAATGTTTGGATCGCTTGAATCTGGACATTACTTCAAACCCTCGTAATATAAGACTTGGGTTATTAACTGATGGTATGGATTCTTATTGCCACAGAGCAAGTCATAGCATATGGCCAGATACCGTGGTTATTTTTAACTTGCCTCCGGTAATAAGTACACGACAATGACTTGGTCGAACTTTCCCTGGTAATGACATTGACGTGTATCTTAGGGCATTGCTTGAGGAGTTCAAGGCATTCTTTGATGGTGTCGAAACTTATGATGCCTTCACCAAAACTAACTTCAAGATCATGTAGTGCTCATGTGGACTATTAGGGACTTCCCAGCTTATGCAATATTGGCAGGTTATAGCAAGAAAGGCAAATTAGCGTGTCCAGTTTGTCAAGGAGATACTTGATCTTGATCTACCAGGTAAGAAATGTTACATGTCACACCGATCTTTCCTAGATCCAGATCACATATATAGACTCGACCAAAAAAATTTCAACAAACTATATGAGTACTGAGAACGTCAGATTACTCATTCAGGGTTTGATGTGACCTTAGAAAAAACTAGTAAATCTATTGCGCCTAAGGATCCCGACCATAATTGGAGGAAATAAGGTTTTTTTTTCTTTTCGAGTTGTCATATTTGTGGTTTCTCATCTTACGCAACAATATGGACGTAATGAACATCGAGAAGAATTTTTATGATAATCTAGTTGGAACAATGTTAGGAATCAAGGAAAGACAAATGATACTCTTAAAGCTTGCTTATACAAGCAAGATATGAATATACGACAAGATATGCATCCACTCGAAGTTGGAACTATCAATTATAAGTTGCATGCTATACATTTCACAATGTCTAAGGATGAGAAAAAAGGATTTTCTCTGTTTGTTGAAGAATGTCAAGGTTCCAGATGGCTATTTGTCAAATAGTAGCTGATGCGTACTTGAAAAAGATGGTAAAGATTCATTACAAGAAAAACCTTATTTAGCGACGGACAGTATTCCGTCACTAAAAGTATCCTTTAGCGACAGGAACGACCATCGTTAAATATCCGTCCCTAAATAGTTTTACCGGCGAATTGTCCCGTCGGTAATAATTTTTAGCGACGGATATTTAGTAACGGATTTATAGCGACATAATTTCCGTAGCTAAAAGGTTTTTCGAATTTTCTATTTTCAGTTGAATTCTGGAATTATTTTTGTAAATTAAATTAGCGACGAAGTATTTACGACGAATCCGCAAAAAATAAATATTTTACATTTTTTTTAACTTTTGGCGAAGGATTATGATCCGTCGTTGAATATCTGTCGCCAAAAAATTAAAAATTTTGAATTCATGACTTTTAGCGACGGGTTGTGTCTGTCGCTAAAAGCCCAAACAAAAAAATTCCTAATCTTCTTTTCCCCGGCCGTCGCTTTTTGCTCTTTCTCTCTCTTCTCCCTTTCTTACTGCCCGGCCACCGTCCTCTGTCCTTGCCACCACACATCACAACCATCACCGCTCCGCCGTCCTCCCTCCTTGCCAGCAAATACGCCCCACCCATCGCGAGAGAAGCGACCGCCGTTGCCTAGCTACCACCTGCCACTGCCGTCGTCGCGCCTCCACCGCCCCCCACTTGTACTTATAATTCTATACTTTATACATGTATGAATAATTACATGTTCGAATTATATGTTATATATGCTTTATATTTTTGTTACATATGCTTTCTACATGTATGAATAATTACATATTCGAATTATATGTTATATATGCTTTATATTTTTGTTACATATGCTTTATACATGTGATGCCCCAATCTTAATTAGCTTCTAATCATTCTATTAAGTCTAAACATATTTAAATTTGATTGAAGTAATATAATTGTCCACCAGCAACACCATTTCTTAGGTCATTGTCACAGCCAACATCTCCCTCATCTAGTATTATTACTTCGGTCTGTGGCCCTGCGCTTGTTGTGCCCCACACCCTTGTGCTTGTTGCACCCTGCATACCTATTGTGTGCCAATCCTCGAGCCCACCTCTACTGGCTGCCACTCCCTGCAGCCTCGTGCCACCGACATTGCGTCTGTCGTGTTCCACCCATCGCCGCGCCTACGGTCCTTGACACCCAGAACTGCTGAGCGCCATATCCACATTATATGGCCCCAGCATTGCCTACATCTCACTGCGCCTTATTTTGGACGCTTATACAATTTTAACCCACTTCTCATAAGGCTAAGAACATTGTGTATGGTACGCGAGGTGGCTCGAACCACGCTACCAACTATTTTTGTTATGTGGAACCCACACAACAAAACATCGTTAGTCTGAAACCTTACAAAAAAGTGTACGTGAACACTGCAGTCAGTTACCGATCTCCGCTTCTGGTCAAACACATTCTTTTTCTTGTGCGTTAGCAAATATGCATGCTTATGCACCAGGGTTGCTCTGTGCACACTTGCATGCATGGAGTTATGTTGCTAGCTTACCCTGGCTACACACCTTTCACGTTTCTTGGATCTCGTTTTCCCAGACGCGTCAATAAATGTTCACAGTCAAAGTTACCAAACCGGTCAGCCTGGAGCTCATGCTCCATGTCACGTGACACACTTTTTCTTCCCTAAGAAATAGTCCAAGTGATAGCATCAGTGTGCCTTCTCCTTATGAAAAGGAGGTAAGAGCGCACCGTTTAGCGGTGAGATGCAACCGAAGTCCTTCCTTAAGGGAGAGGGTGCAACCAAAGCCTTTCTTTGGGGGGTAGGGAGGGAGGTTCATAGTCCTTCCTTTAAGGAGGATGCACAACCAAAGCCTTTCCTTAATAGATGGGGTGTGAAAAGCCCTCCCTTTAAGGAGGTGTCACGACAGAGCCCTTTCTTACAAAATGGAGCATGACAGAACCCTTTTTATGTGCCTTTTTCTTGGTCCCTTGGTGTCTCTTCTCTCTTTGGGGGCATTTTTGTAAATGACCAAGATTGATGTGCCCCAGCGCGACGACGACAACTGTGCCCTAGTGGCGTCTCTGCTTATGTGGCCCCAATACCGTGCCTGTCGCCGTGCCTAAGTGTCGTGATGCCTGACTGCTCCTGAGCATCGCCTCCTACTATACGTCCCTTTGACACTACTTCCTTCGGTCATGCCCATGTGTTGTCGCGTGTCATGTACCTCTACATAACATTCAGTGACCATAGCCTCACGCCATTATATCCCCAATGAGCATGCCCTCAGTGCAGTACACATCCCACTGAGCCACTTACATAGTTGTGTTCCCACAACTCCGTCAAACTACCATGCACATGACATTGGTCCACCTCTTGACTGGACCATGAGCACCTAGCATTAACTGTGGAACATCTTTCGACTCACTCTCGTAGTGTGCATCATTCCTTAGGGTATGTGACTCTTTTAGGACATGACCTAAGGGAACTCTAAGTGCTTCGGCATGAGGACTCCTCTTTTGATCAACCAGGTATACGAATCCTCCAGCGTACTACCTTAGCGAACTTTGAGTGCTTCGGTAGAAGGACTCAACCTAAGATAGGTGACAACCCAATGACATTATCTTTGTGAGGGAGCTATGAGTGCTTTGACATGAGGACTCCTCTTCCGCCATGTAGGCGACTCCTCATATACACTACCTCAATGCATTGGAAAGAAAATTTCTTTCTGTCTGGTAGGTGGATCTTTCGGGACACTATCTTGGCACGCTTTGAGTACTTCGGCACAAGGACATGCCACGTTGCACTATCTCCTCTATGGAGCTGCAAGTACTCTAGCATGAGGACTCATCTTCGGCCAGGTTAAGAAACTCCTCTAGGACACTACCTTGACGTGTTGGGTAGGCGACTTTTTCTGGATACTACGTCGGCAAGTTATGTAAGCAACTCCTTCAAGACACTATGTCGGCCTGTTGGGTAGGCGACTCCTTTCTTACACTACCTTAGCACACTCTGAGTGCTCCGACACAAGGACTCACCACAGGATAATTGACTGTACGGGACACGTTCTCCGCTAGGGTGTCTGCGTGACTAGTCTATGTGCCTCAGCACTGGGGGCACTTCAACGGCACCCCTAGAAATCATGACCCTCGAGTCACTCCAAGGAAGGAGCAGGTCACCAAAGGCAATAACACCTAGTTTGCCTGGCAATTAAGCATTCAGGCGTTCCCCGCTGCTGTTAGATTTTTTGCATCTCTCAATGTCCATTGCGGGATTTAGTAAGGGCTTTAGATTTGTGGCTGGATCAAGGGTGCTTGCTGACCACCCAACATTGTGTGATTCATAATCTTACGAAGATAAAAGAATTGGCAGAGTGAATACCATCCGATAGTATGTCAATAAATGATATTAGTGCCCCCTTGGTCAGGTGTCACTCTCCAGAAACGTCACATGTGGCTTGATGACATGGCTTTTCCAACTCCTATATATAGCTAACTTTGAGATTTCCTCTGAAGAAGTACGAAACTCATTTGCACACTTCAGTTTTTCCCTCTAGAGTTCAGAGCTAAAGGATTCTACAGAGAAAAATACCTTGACTTCGGACCTTGACTCTGGGCCCAAGCATTGGACTATTAATTGTTGATTCATACTTGCTCCGCCCTCTCGCCCAAGCAGCATTGCCACTCTAGGCTTTACTTGACAAGCCTTGGTATATGCTCTTGGTCTCTACCCTTACTTCGCCCTTGCTCTGTCAGACATTAGCATACCTTGCTTCTGACTCAGACTGCATTCCTTGTGCCATATCCACGTATATAGCAAATTCATTTCTTGGCATCATCCTTCGTTACCTATTTTTTTTCCATAGCATCCAGTTAAGAATAAGATGGTCAAATTTTTCATTTCTTACTCGGTTTGCACGGATTTCCACCGCCACAATTAATTTTTAATCTCCCCTGCTGTACAACACTTTAGAGTTTGAATTTTGAGCTACTTTTCTACAAATTATACTTCAAGGTCTCATAATATCCAAATTTTATCACTGTTATTACTCTTCCAAGGCATCATCTAATCCTTCAGTTAGGTACCTTGATTAGTTGGTGGAAAACTAATACGTTCAACTTTAAGAGGACTCGTATTCTTGGCCTGTTGAAACACACTCAAGCAATTACATTAGCCAATTTTCACCATACTCCATTAAAACTTATAGAATGCTCCAGAATTTTAGTAACTAGCTAATGGACCCCTGCAAATGCACGAGATAGGTTTAAAAAATTGTCTTCCTTTTAATTTTAAGATGTACAACAAACATGCATTAAGTCATACTATTGAGATTTTTAATATAAATCCATATGTCTCACGCAGTATATGTTGTTCATGCATGTTATATACGCACAAAGTTATACTCAACAATCTTAACTCCTTTAACAGAGTATGAAGATGCATGAGAATATTAGAGAGATTTCAAAGCACCATAGTAAGGTGTTAAAAATATTGGTTAAAACACATTAATTATTGATACGTTACAACTCTTGTTAATTGCCGGAAAATATATAAATTAAAGAATAAGATCACATCTTGAAAACATCTTTTTAGAAAGTTTTGATGCATACTTTTACTTACAAATCGGATGTAAATGTTACAATAAAAATAATTATGGTATAATCTTAGAATACTTTTTGAAACCAATAAAACAACCCTAGAGGGGGGTGAATAGGGTTTTTGAAATATAATGAGGAATTTAAACTAAGCACAATCATAAATCTCAAACAAACCAAGTAATACTTCAATGAAGATGCTAACAAAACAATCTCAAACAATTAAAGAGAAATAAGTAAAGAGATTGAGTTAGAGATACTTGACAAGGAGATTTAAATGGTTCGGCTTGATATACCCTCAAGCCTACATCCACCTCTTCAAGGAAGTCCCTTGTAAGAGCACTAGAATCCACTAGCAAAAATCTTCTTCCGGGTCAAGATCAAAACCCTTACAACACTTGGTGATATCCCCACACCAAGCACAAGCCTTGAATCCACAAAGCTCACCCAAGACTTGACAAACCCAAGCCTTGATCACAATTCTTTTACAAAGATCAAATGTGTACAAAGAAATCCTCTTGAAAGGAAATGAGTAGAAATGAAGCTCTAGTGCAATAGAGAGATGAAAGAATTGATGACTTGAAGGATGCTCACTCTCAATCAAAGAATTGCTCACAAAGATGCTCTCTTTAATGATGTAAAATCATGAAGATGAAGAGAGAAAAGTTTAATCTATGAGCCTTGATGTTTCTCTAATGAATGAAGGCTTAGAATGTGGTTTCCATGGTGTATGATGAAGCCCCAAATCATTTATATAGAGAAGAGATCAAATATAACCATTATAGGCATAAAGTGGGCAAAACTGCCATTGCAGTCGACTGTAACCCAATGCAGTCGACTGTAATCCCTCTAAAATAGCCGTTGGAACTAAATTTTGACCAATGCAGTCGACTGCATTCCAATGCAGTCGACTGTATTACCCTACTACCTATCGGCTGCCTCACGGAACCCCCTTTCCTATTTTGGGCATAACTTTCTCTAGAAAAATCGGATTGAGGTGCCGTTTTTTGCGTTGGAAAGCTAATGAAAATTTTTATGAAGATATGAAAATATTAGCACCAAAAACATTTTTGAGAAAATCTGAGTAAGCTCTAAAGTTCACTCATTTCCAAGAACCACGCTTGTGTGAATGATTATGAACTCACATGCAATGCACAAGGTGTCGTAAGGTCTTTTTAGGTCATAGTCATCAATCCAAGAATCAAACCAAGGCTAGTTACATAATTGAAAAGATCAATCAATAATAACTTAGCCTATGCATTCTTTCTTACTCTTTGACATTGGACTTGATGAAGCTTCCATAGCATGTCCACTATAGCTTTTAATCTCCTTTGGCTTTAATCCATCTATCCAACTTCTCAAATGTGTCTTCATGAGTGTGCATGTATATACCTACTAAGAATACACTCAAAGCACACATTAGAACATAATAAATGTGTAGTTATCATCAAAATAAGATGTAAGCCTAGGTTATCCAACCATAGGGCTAACAATCTCCCCCTTTTTGATGATGACAAACATTGATTCTATATAGGGTAAGATGTATCATATGATAGTCAATTAAGTACAACAATCTCACATAGAACACTCAATCCTTGCTTGTATACTCAAGATATGTCAATTTATCTCATATAGCAATTAAGCTTGTAGCTAGCTTCCCTAGCTAAAACAAGATATGCTCTTCCTCCAATGTTCTCTCAAAACACACAATCACATAGCATATAGAATCAATATTATTTCTCCCCCTTTGTCATCAACAAAGAGACAAGGGTATGCATGTGTGAAGAGATAGTTATAAGCAAGATAATGGCGTGAAGTGCATATAACCCATGAACTCATACTGATGACATCAAGAGTTCCTTCATGATCCAAAGAAAGATATTCAAAGTAGCTCAATAATCTCATCTACTTCATGCATATTTCAAGAGTAACAAGATAGTATATGATTCAAGCATGTAAGCTCCCCATATCAAGTTATCTTATGCATATTCCATCATAATGTATGCTCCCCCTCAATCAAAGCATGCAAACAATATCCAACAAACACAACTGAATGTCTAACCGAGTCATATTCCCTTTTTGGCATTGCCAAAAGGGGTGTGTGTATGAATGGCATTGTGAAGCATTAAGATGACATAATTTCAACATGAAATTTTCACAAAGCGAATAATGGTCATCAACAATCAATATTTTCAATATAAGTGCAAGAGGACCATTTATCGGCAAGGTTCACATTAATTCTCAACAAGCAAGCTATTTATATCATGAGAAATAAATATGACCATTTGTGCATGCTTCATGACATATAAGTTTAGTGTATAGCACAATGTTGAATAGAGCCAAGTTTTACCCTCTTGATGAATTACCAAGGAATTGAGCTCATGAGTGATCATTCTTGAAGTCCATTTTCTTGACAAGCTTTGAGGCTTTCCTCATTTAAAGTAGCATGTCCAATCTCAGAATGCTTACTCTCCCTTAAGATTTAGCTTGTTGCTCCTCCTTCTCAAAATTTTCTTAGAGTCTTCTCCTTGTTGTTACTTGCCTTTGCTTTGAACAACCTACAATCACAATTTAGGTCTAACTTTTGGTACCCACATTTTCTTGGGTCCATGAGTGTTAGTCTTAGCAACATTAAGAAACTCTTTAACAACCCACATTTTCTTTACACATCCAACATAAACAATTCTACAAGGACAATAACTAGTCATATGTCCTTTCTTGTTGCACCAACCACAATGTGTAAATGGTGTGCAATAGTTCTTTGGTTGTCTTGGAGGAACATTTAACCTAGCTTGTTGTTTAACAAGTCTAGGAGGCAAGGTGAGGGGATCTAATCCAACACCGCCTTTGTTTAGGCCAACTCTTTGGTGTCTAAGCATGACATCCAAGTTGTTTTTACCATCAACAAATTTTTCAAGGCATCTTTTCAAATCATAAACCTCAAGTTTTAAATCTTCATTTTGTTTTTCTAGAGCCAAAGTTTTGCAAAAGATTTGTTTTGAGCTAGGAGTGTTAGCAATTAATTCAACCAAATCATTATTCACATGCTCTACATATAAGTGGCTAGATATGCATTCATTCTTGGCATACAACTCATTATTTTCACTTTTTAAGTCATCTAGCTCTTTTGAAATCGCACGCACTTATTTTTTCAAAGCACAATTTTTCTGGGCTGATTTCATGGATTCTTCATATAAAAGAGCGTAAGCATCATAAATATCATGATTGGAAAAATTGCTATCACTATCACTATATGAAGAATTTACCTCATCTTCTTTTTTAGCCATGAAGCATAGATTTGAATCTCTATCATCGAAATCACCACATTCATCTCCACTTGAGTCATTATCGCTCCAAATAATGGCTTTAATTGATGTCTTTATGGAGTGCTTCTTTCTTGCCTCGTTCTTCTTCTTATTCTCCATTGAGGTACTCTCCATACTTGACTCGTTCTTGCTCTTGTGCAAGTTTCCATCTTTCTTCATTTTGAGATACTCATTAAATTCCTTTGCAAGTATATCAATATCTTTGTTATTCAAGTCTTTCTCCTCCGCACATGAAGATTGATCCGTTGTTGATGAAGCTTTAAGAGCAATGCACTTCTTCTTCTTCTTTGGAACTTTTTGCCCGGATGATTCGAGTTGCATTTCATAGGTCATCAATGACCAAATTAATTCATGCAACGGAAAGGTATTAAGATCCTTTGATTCTTGAAGTGTGGTGATTTTTGCATTCCATTCTCTAGGTAATGACCTAATTACCTTTCTCACAAGATCACCGTTAGAAAAATCTTTTCCTAATTGTTTCAAAGTATTAACAATTTTAGTGAAACAAAAATTCATTTCCATAATAGATTCATCGGAAAATATTTGAAACAAGTCATATTCTCTATGCCATAAATTCATCTTTGAATATCTTAGAAGAGAAGTCCCTTCATGAGTGACTTGAAGTGTATCCCACATACTCTTAGCCGAATCACACGCAATAACTCGATTGAGTTCATTTGCGTTTAGAGCACAAACAACACAATTCTTAGCTCTAGAATTCATGCAAAGCATATTTCTATCATAGTCATTAAATTCGGATTTCTCCTTTGGCACAAGCTTATTCCTAATCCTCTTGGTTGGAACATAAGGGCTATCTTCAACAATTCCTCACATTTCATAATCTAAAGATTCTAAAAATACTCGCATCTTAATTTTCCATATACTATATGAAGACCCATAAAAAAGTGGAGGTCTAGTAATAGAACTCCCCTCAAGACTAAGAAACCCCATGATCTTTTAACTCTCTAGGTGTTAACCAAAAAATCAAGAGCCCAGGCTCTGATACCACTTGAAACCAATAAAATAACCCTAGAGGGGGGTGAATAGGGTTTTTGAAATATAATGAGGAATTTAAACTAAGCACAATCATAAATCTCAAACAAACCAAGTAATACTTCAATGAAGATGCTAACAAAATAATCTCAAACAATTAAAGAGCAATAAGTAAAGAGATTGAGTTAGAGATACTTGACAAGGAGATTTAAATGGTTCGGCTTGATATACCCTCAAGCCTACATCCACCTCTTCAAGGAAGTCCCTTGCAAGAGCACTAGAATCCACTAGCAAAAATCTTCTTCTGGGTCAAGATCAAAACCCTTACAACACTTGGTGATATCCCCACACCAAGCACAAGCCTTGAATCCACAAAGCTCACCCAAGACTTGACAAACCCAAGTCTTGATCACAATCCTTTTATAAAGATCAAATGTGTACAAAGAAACCCTCTTGAAAGGAAATGAGTAGAAATGAAGCTCTAGTGCAATAGAGAGATGAGAGAATTGATGACTTGAAGGATGCTCACCCTCAATCAAAGAATTGCTCACAAAGATGCTCTCTTTAATGATGTAAAATCATGAAGACGAAGAGAGAAAAGTTTAATCTATGAGCCTTGATGTTTCTCTAATGAATGAAGGCTTAGAATGTGGTTTCCATGGTGTATGATGAAGTCCCAAATCATTTATATAGAGAAGAGATCAAATATAGCCGTTATAGGCATAAAGTGGGCAAAACTGCCATTGCAGTCGACTATAACCCAATGCAGTCGACTGTAATCCCTCTAAAATAGCCGTTGGAGTTTTGTCCTCGAAAATAGCCGTTGGAACTGAATTTTGACCAATACAGTCGACTGCATTGGAATGCAGTCGACTGTATTCAATTACAGTTGACTCTATTACCCTACTTCCTATCGGCTGCTTCACGGAACCCCTTTTCCTATTTTGGGCATAACTTTCTCTAGAAAAATCGGATTGAGGTGCCGTTTTTTGCGTTGGAAAGCTAATGAAATTTTTTATGAAGATATGAAAATATTAGCACCAAAAACCTTTTTGAGAAAATCTGAGTAAGCTCCAAAGTTCACTCATTTTTAAGAACCACGCTTATGTGAATGATTATGAACTCACATGCAATGCACAAGGTTTCCTAAGGTATTTTTAGGTCATAGTCATCAATCCAAGCATCAAACCAAGGCTAGTTACATAATTGAAAAGATCAATCAATAATAACTTAGCCTATGAATTCTTTCTTGCTATTTGACATTGGATTTGATGAAGCTTCCATAGCATGTCCACTATAGCTTTTAATCTCCTTTGGCTTTAATCCATCTATCCAACTTCTCAAATGTGTCTTCATGAGTGTGCATGTATATACCTACTAAGAATACACTCAAAGCACACATTAGAACATAATCAATGTGTAGTTATCATCAAAACAAGATGTAAGCCTAGGTTATCCAACCATAGGGCTAACACTTTTGATATTTAGTTACAAATCATGAGCGACAATCTCGTACTAATATATAATCATAAATTTATACCTTTTAACTTAATAGTCAAGCTTCAATGTTCTAATCACCAGGTTAAAGCAATCTTATCTCCAAAGATACTTTGAAGGAAGAAAATCACTATTCATACGCTCATTTTTATAATTCTGTTTGTTTTTTTAACATAATCTAGTAAAGAGTTATAATTTCCCCTCTTAAGGGATAATGTATATGAAGCTCAACCTTCCTATAAGTATAAAGTCATGTGATATCTTTTTTTATGCAAAACACTTCGCATATTTTTTGTTTGGTGCATAATGAAAAGGAAATATAGTATTCAAAGTATGTTCCATGTATTTCAAATTATCAAAGATTAATCGAGTCATCACTATGCCTCTTTCTTCGGGTTGTCCAATCCAGATTCCGAGTATAACTCATGCACCACAATTACGTTGATACTACCTCGAAATACTTTAGTGCTACCACTGTAAATGAGCATATTTGGAACTGCCACTGTGAACACCTGATCACCTGCCCAAGGCAAGTGACCAGGTGTTCACCATTATATTAATACTATCTCTAATCACCTTAGAATTATTAATACTATCTCTAATCACCATTATATTAATACTATCTCTAATCACCTTAGAATTATCACTTACTAACTGTTACCACTATCATCACCTTTGCCATCACGATAATCCTACTACTAAGATTACCACCACCACAACCATCTCGAGAACTACACGTACCATTGCAACCATGGCTTGTCAGAACTATTACAAATCTCATTAACAGTGCTATGACTACAACCACAAGAATTACCACTATCACATTTGTAATCAGTCACCTTTTCGGTTTCCACCACTGTCATACTGTGACATCTACTGCCAAAATCTCCCTAGTACCATTACCTTAACTATCATAATTGGCCATTGTTATCAATTAATAAGGAAAAATTCTTTTAACTCATTTACCGTTACATTTATTTTCTTCCAACTCAATCTTAGCTTGCCACAAGTTATTTTCTTCCAAATACATATCTATTAGTTAAAACTGAGTATAACATGTTAGACGTTAATGGTAATAAAAAAATTAGATTTCTTTAAAACTTACCTTTAGCGATCTCATAGAACATATAATTCTCTTGAAATTTCTAATGTAATTGCTGATCAAGAGTTCTAAAAATCTTATATAAGAGCTCAACAAATCTTACGTGTCGCAAATCTTACATGTAGTAATCAATAATACCTATAAATTTGTTAATAACGAAATCATAATAAAGAGTTTGTAAGTATGGAAGATTTCGTATTTTATATTTTTGAGATTTTATATTGTCATTTTAAAGTATTTTTGAGATGTTAATAATAAAAACTAAGGCCTAATATATAAGTATAATGATTAGGTAGAGTTTTATAAGGTGTATGATTGGTTTCTTAGTTTTATAAAGTTTACAAATATAAGGCTAATTACACCTACGAGTTTTCTAATAATGAATCGTAAGATAGAGTTACATTAGGTAGAAGAAAAGAACACCAAAACAAATAGGATTCTTAAATCTTATATATCTAATTCAGAAAAGTTGAACTCTAAATGAAGAGACCAATTAAGTTGGGGAACTACCACATGCGAACCTAAAGCTTACATGTTAGAAGGAGAAAATTCCTAAAAAAAAATCCTACTTGGCGAAAGATAGAGTTCTATAAACCCTGTTATTTTAAATTGCTTTTGAGGTGTTAATAATCAAAATTAGGGCCTAATATATAAGTATAGTGATTAGGTAGAGTTTTATAAGGTGTATGATTGGCTTCTTAGTTTTACAAAGTTTACAAATATAGGGTAAATTTTACCTACAAATTTTTTTAATAATAAATGATAGGAAAGAGTTGAATAATAAGGTATAAAAAGAAAAAGGACACCAAAACAAATAGGATTCTTGAATTGTATATATCCAATTTCAAAAACTTGGACTCTAAATGAAGACACCAATTAAGTTGGAGAATTATCACATGCAGAGTTGAAGTTTACGTGTGGCAGAAGGAGAATGTTCTTAAGAAAATCCTACTTGTCGCAAAAATAGATTTTGAAAAATCCTACATGTCGCAATTTTAAGCGAAGGTTTCAGCTATATATATATATATATATATATATATATATATATATATATATATATATATATATATATATATATATATACTAGTTCAGTAACCCAGGCAAGGCCCGGGTGAGTTATATTTAAACGCTATGAGTATGTTTGAGTTTTAACATATTTTGGTAGAGTTAAAGTTGGATATTTAAGCATCATGTCGATGGTTTTGAGAATTATGATTTATTCGTATTCGCTTGAATTGAATCGTCGAATTCAAAACATATTGCATTCATGCACTTCACATATAAGCAATATCATAATCAAGAGAAATTCAATGAAAGCATATGTTAACCTTACGGTTATTTAACCTATGATTATATTTTGTTTTGATGATAACTAACATTGATGTTTATGTTGTCCAAACATGCATTGAGTTGATGAAGCGATATGTACAATCTCATACTCATGCAAACAGACTATTAGACGAGCAACACGGTCAAAGACTCTCAATGGAACGTATCAAAGAAGGAATTCGTCGATTAAATTTTACAACGCTTTATTTCCTTATTTGTAAACTAGATATAAATAGATGGTCGTTACGATGACTGTATACCTAGAACTTGCCCATAGGTTTCCCTTGCATGCATAAAAGTTTTTCATTCTTTAAAAACTAGGAAACTGCATTTTCTGGAATGCAGTTGACTGCATTGGATTACAGTCGACTGCAAGTTGGGCAGTGAGGTACTACAGTCGACTACATTGGAATGCAGTCGACTGCAATACTTCCAGTAGCCTATTACAGTCGACCGCATTGCAATGCAGTTGACTGCAAGTTAGAAATTTGAATTTCTAACGGCTACTTTGGGAATACAGTCGACTAGACATTGCAGTCGACTGCATTTACCGTTTGGCACATTTAATGCTCCACCTAACTCCAAACGGTCATATTTATTCCCACCTCTATAAATACTCATCTTGGGCATAGTTTTGATTCATCAATTGCATTCAAAGCTCTCTTATCTTTCATATACTCAAATATCAAAGCAATTGTTCAATCTCTCTTGTTTTTCATTGATTTCTCATCCATTTCAAGAGAGCATTTATTGTGAGCTTACATTTGAGAGATATACACTTTCATAAGTCATCATACACTCATCTCTCTTGTTCTAGTGCTTAAACTTGTACTCATCTACTTCTTGAGAGTGAAATCTTGTACACATTTCTTCATCTAAAGTTTCTTGTATCAAAGCTTGGGGTTGTCAAGCTTTGGAGCTTTGGGTTTGTCAAAGCTTGTTCTTGATGTGGGCATAGCATCAAGGGATTGTAAGAGGTTCGATCTTGACCCGTAGGGAAGATCATACTAGTGGATTCTAGGGCCTTTCAAGGGACTTCCTTGAAGGGGTGGACGTAGCCTTGAGGGTATATCAAGCCGAACCATTTAATTCTCCTTGTCAAGTATCTCAAAACCCTTATCTCTTTACATGATCGTTTTACATTTGTGTTGAGATTGATTGTTTGCTTATTTAAGTTATTAAGATTGAGGTTTGTTGTTTGTTAATTTTTTATGTAGTCTTAAAACCCTATTCACCCCCCCTCTAGGATTATTTTATTGGTTTCAGCATATTTAAAAAATTGTTTCATAATAGTAAAGCATGTTATAGTGTTAACAAATTAGTAAGATTTCGAAGTTCAAATAAAGTATTCAAAAAGTGAAGCATAAATGAGTAATCAATTATTTCACTCCAAATTAGAATGTTACTTTGTTCTTTAGTATTTTATGTACTAGTTTTGTTTTTGTACGAAAAAGCTAAATTTCAAGAATTTATACACAAAATTATATTTACGCTAAACATATCCATATAAGTGTGGGACTTTGTTTTTAGTTTTTCACATTATGTGGCTCATCATTGATCAACCGTTTTATTTTATAAGTACTTCAGATAGAACTCCTTACCATATATTAAATTAAACATCTACTACCAGTCATCTACAATGAAATTTAAAGTTTATAAAAGAATGTACGAAAAAGGTACAAATAAGTTTTTTAGTAAATTATCGTCTAGACTGAATAAACCTACTAAAAAAACATGCCATGAAAACCTTAGCAAAAATGGAAGTAAGTGGAGCTATTTTACTTCCTTTCAGACAACCAACCTTTTAAAATGTAGAAATAACCCTGAAAAGAGAAACTATAGTGTTATAATGGCAATATATGTATTCTAATTGCTTTACTTCATCGTCATATTCGGCGTTTTTTCGACCATCCAATTAATTTTGAATATTTTCTAAGACAACTAATTTGAAAATATCTATGCATTGTGCAATTAATTATTGTCTGAATGATCGTCAAAATGTCATATCATTTTAGAAAATATTTTTTTATTTTGAGGCTAAACAATTATATATAGCGGTGAATATTCGTACAGTTGTCTAAACTGTGATATATGGGGATGTACGCAATTGCGTAAGGTTACAAAATTCTTACACTTCATCTTTGATTTGTAAATTGTTCATTAAGTTCTAAGCTTATAGTATATTAAGGTGATTATAGAACTTTGTAAAGTTAGAATATCAAATATTTAACATTATTTTTTGTAGATTATCATGTATATATACACATGAATTCGAACAAAATGAATTAAAAGACAGTCGCATTCATTTGTATTGGAAAAAAAAATTCCTAAAAAAGGTGCGCGAACTATACAATTAGTAATTTATTGTGTACACATAAAATAGGCAACTAAAATTAGACATTGGAACTGAAATGGAAGCATATGGAGTAATTTTAATTCATTTCAGATAACGAATTATTTTACCTACCGCCCATGAAAATCCATGCAACTCTCTATACAAAATAGTTAATTATCGATAAATATGTTTAGTGTCATTTTTGTTGATACCATAACTGACAATTTTTAAAAGTGCATTTTTAAAGTTGCTAAATAAGTGTCATTAAGAGTATACAATGACCATTGAATTTCACTGTATTGGAGGTTGTAGGCATCTTCCTATGACCTAGGTAGCGGCAAAAAATTTCTTAGATAACCATCACATTAAAAGATAGAATCAATCTTATAAAAGAAATAGCATAGCATTATAGTGACAATTCCTGTTTTTAATAGTGTCACTTCGAGATCATGTTCAACAATTTTTGGAGATGCCGTTTTGATCTTTTTTGAAGATTTTCTAAAGTAACCAATTTAAGAATGCGTTATATTTGATTCTTTGTTTTGGGCATTCAAAAGAGTATATGATTTCTATTGTAGAATTTGAGTTTGTTATTACATTAAAATTAATTTGCAAAATAAACTGTTATTTTACCATTTCAAAGATATCTAAAAATGAAGTCATATTCGTTTCGTATATTGCTTATATAAAAAGACATTATTTATTAATCTTTATTTTTTTATACATGGTCTTTGTACTTTATATGTGAGATATTATTTTGTTATTTTAAAGCGCACTTAAGGTATTACCAGTCAAAATTAAGGCCTAATATATAAGTATATTCATTAGGCAGTGTTTTAAAAACTTTAGAGTTAGTTTCCTAATTTTAAAAAGTTTACAAAAATTGGGCAAATAATAGACACAATTTTTTAACAATAAATTATAATACATAGTTAATAAGCAGGGGTAAAAAAGGAAAATGACCAAAATAAATACGATGACATGCAAGTAAGAGGGGGACAAAGAAAAAAAAAAACCACTAAAAAAGCTAATGTATTTGAAAGTTAAATGTTATATACATAAAATTTTAGATTGTTTTTCTAGTTTTAAAAGGTTTACAACAATTGGGACAATAATATTCAAAAATATTTTAATAATAAATTTTAGTAAAGAGTTAATAAGTTTTGTAAAAAAAGAAAAGGACATTAAAACAAATAAAATGATGTGACGTATAAGTAAGAGGAGTAAAAAAAGAAAAAGAACACTAATAAAAGCTTATGTATCTTAAAGTTCAATGTGATATAATTAGAATTATTTGATGAAGTAAAATCTCATACTGATTTTTTAAAATTATTTACAACAATTAACACATTTTTTTTACATGTTACTTCTGTATAAAGAAAAGAAAGCTTTTTAATTTGTGACCTATATTTTTTTTTCTTCGTATATGACTTGTGTTTTCTTTATGTTTGAGTGATAATATTGTTATTTAAAGTGTTTTTGAGATGCTAAGAGTCAAAATCAAGTTCTAATATGTTGATATATTGACTATGTAGAGTTTTAGAGGGAGTATAATTGATTTTTTTTACTCTTATAAGGTCAACTAAATTTATGATAATTATACCTCCAAATTTTTCAATAATAAGTTACAATAAAGAGTCATAATGCATATGTGACTATAATAAGTAGAGATAGAAGAGAAATTGAACACCAAAGCAAACATGATGACATGTAATTTATGTTTGAGTATTTATTTTGTTATAAAAAGTGTTTTTGAGGTATTAATAGTCAAAATCAAGTCATATTATGCTGATGCATTGATTAGGTAGAGTTTTAGAAGGTGTAGAAGAGATTGTTTATTCTTATAAGGTCTGCTAAATTTATGGTAATAATGACTCCGAATTTTTAAATTATAAGTTATACTAAAGAGTCATTATATATGTGTGACTTTAATAAGTAAAGGTAAATGAAGAATAGAACACCAAAACAAATATGGTGACGTGTAATTTTTGATAATAATTATAGTAAAGAGTCATGATACATGTGTGGCTTTAATAAATAGAGGGAAATGAGGAATAGAACACCAACACAAACATGTGGACGTGTAATTAATGTTTTCTTTATGTTTGAATGTTTATTTTGTTATTTAAAGTGTTTTTGATGTGTTAATAATCAAAACTAAGTCTTAATATGTTAATACATTGATTAGGTAGAGTTTTAGAATGTGTAGAATTAATTTTTTACTCTTATAAGATCAACTAAATTTATAGTAATAATACCTCCGAATTTTTTATTAATAAAGAGTCATTGTACATGTGAGACTTTAATAAGTAGGGGTAAAAGAGGAATGAAACGCCAAAATAAAGATGATGACATGTCGCAAAATTAAACAAAGATGATGTGTCGCAAAATTAAAAGGGGTAAAAAGGAAAAATAATACTAAAAAAAACTTATGTGTCACCTCCACGACGCACAACGCTTCGAATATATATATATATATATATACTAAGGTTCTAGCTAAAGCTATCCATCGCCTTCATTTGTGAATTCCGTTGCAACTAGTGCACATAACTACAAGCTTTTTCCTCGTCATTTCGTGTCAATTGGTTTGTAACGAAGACTTGTACGATGGTGACAGCACAGTCAAGCCCTCACGATTAAGTTAACGCGGAAATTCCCCAAACGAGTCCATTGACTTCAACAAACAAAACAAAAAACGAAGCTCCGAGTGAACTTCCCAAGTCCCCCTCCGAGAGCAAAAAGTCCTAAAACAAATGCAGACATCACACCAAAACCATGAGACCCTTTATCTGTGTTGGTATTTTACCATCATTTCGACGCACAAACAAGGGGCACAACTTGGGAGGGCACATCTCCGTCTTGGCGTCAATATTTATTTTATATACCATCTTCCTCTGTTTCTTCAAGTACAGGGTGCCAAATCTCATTCCCCTGTTTTTAGCTCTGTTTTTGCAATGGCTTTTTTGCATAGAAAACTGCTACTACAATTAGTTCAAGTCGCTAGAGATGTGTCTGTGTCCTGCTTTAATCACGACTGTAATTTTGACGATCCATCAACTCCCCCTCCTCCTCCTCCTCCACCACCACCACCGCGACCAACAACAATTTCACCAATTCTGTTCCTCATGTTTTGTGTTCTTGGTGCTGCTTTCCTTGTTGTTTGTTATCAAGTAATCGTAGCAAAATACCGCCCAAGTTTCTTGAATTCTCGGGCTAGGAGGAGAAATCCATCCAGTTTGGATGGCACCAATGAGGAAGATTTTTTTGATGAGAATCATGCGCCGTTGGTGAATCATCCGATATGGTTGATTAACACCATAGGTCTCCCACAGTCAGTTATTGATTCTATCGCGGTATTCAAGTACAACAGAGGCGAAGGGTTGAATGAAGGAACGGAGTGCTCTGTTTGCTTGAATGAGTTTCAAGAAGATGAGAGTCTTCGGCTTTTGCCCAAGTGTAGTCATGCCTTTCACATTCTATGTATCGACACTTGGTTAAGGTCACATAAAAGCTGTCCCTTGTGTCGCGCTCCTATAGTCTACGACACGAATAACGCAAATTTGAACACAACGGAGCCAACTTTGCGTGAGTCGGATTCGAGAGAAAATATTCGAGGGGAGATTCTTGAAAATCAAGCGGGACAAGATGTGAATACTGAGAGTAGAGTTGCGGTTGAAAACTCTAGTGCATTGCCTAGTGAAGAGGGAAAAGTAGTTGGTGTCTTGGAGCAAAATTCTTCCAATCTGATTGCAAGGAATCATGAGATTCGAGTACTTAGTGATTTGGCAAATCGAGGTGAAAAAATGAAAGAAGAACTACAACCAGTTAGGAGGTCAATTTCAATGGATTCCTCTTCTGCTTCAGTGATACATTTTGGAGTGGCTAACATGCATCCAATGGAAGATGAAGGGTCGGATACTCGACAAGTGAAGAAACTGAATACAGAGAAGGTTCCTAGGAGGAGTAATGGATCAAATTCAAGAACGTATAAAGTGACAAAGAGTTCTTCATTTGGGCCAAGTGATGGTTCAAATTCAAGAGCGTTTAAAGTGACAAAGAGTTCTTCATAGGGGACCTGTTTGCATGAAGAGGTGTTCCTCTTCAAGTGGAGCAGGCACCAGGACTTTGTCCTACCATTGTAAAATTTAACTTTACACCTCTTGTCTTCTCAGTCTATAGTACGGGTGATAAATCTCTAGATATTATCAACAGGGGAAAGATGGTTTTTGATATCGTAAAGTTTCCAGGCAGTCCTTTGCTTGAAATTTATCCTTTTGTCGATGTTACTCTTTGAATTAAGGGTTAATTACTCACGGTACCCCTGAGGTTTACCTTAAATTACACTCGGACCCCACTATCTTTGAAAATTACACGCAGCCCCAAAAATTTAGATTTCTTTGACGGGGTTAACTGCTGGTCATAAAAAGACCTTTCTGCCCTCATATATAACCACACAGTGTCTCTTGGGTTTTGGAGGGAAATCAAGAGTTGTGGCTCTTGGGTTACAGAACCCGAATCATCAGCTACGATCCTCAGGCACATACTCCATATTCTCATCAAGATTCAACTCGCGGAATTTACTCAACATCAAGTTTACCACATCTTGATTTTTTGAGTTCCGTGGCTCCTCATTCTGCTCACCCAAAACTTCAACCCCTGGTGGAATTCCACTTGGTGAATCCCCACTGGGCAAAGAGCTGCCGCAAGGTTGGGATTGCATTTGTGACTCCTTCGAGTTTGCTCTAAAACCCGCAGCAAACATTGCAACATTCCTCTTCAACAAAGTCTTCATGGAAGGAGTGAGATTAAACCGCTTAGGACACTCAATCTCTCGCTGCAAACTCATTTCTGGTGCATAAGAGAAGAACCCATTTACGGGACATTCCGAAGTACCCCCATTTCCGAAACCCCAACCACCATGAAACCTACATAACGCTGGGGTAACCCCAACCGAATTGCCACTAACCCCCTCCCCATTGCAGGGAGCAGGATAACTACCCCCATTATTGCCAGGCAACGGACCAACGGGAATTTCCATCACACTAGCTCAACCAACGTGGAGATCACTCATGAGTAGACACCACATGGCATCACCTTTACTCAAATGCGGCTTAACCTGCTGCAACAAACACACCATACCCGCTAGCGAGTACTCCTCCAACTGCCTCAAATCAACAAAAACCGGCTCGGTATCCTCCAAACTCCCACTATTTCCTCCACCGCCACTAGACCCGCTATTCAGAAACGTCAAAGAGTTCTGCAGTATATTACTCAAAACATCCATCCCGCCACTAGACCCGCTTATTGCCGCCAATCTTCCATTCAGGATATCTTCATTGTAGGCTAGTGCGAGCTGCAGATCAAGAAGGGATCAGGGAGATTAAGCTAAGATTGTTTGCAGCAAATTTAAAGAGCAAGTGAAGCAGCAACTCGAAAGATCAAGCAACAAAAGGCCTGATAACAATGAAAGGATAAATCAGCTGTCATAATTGTTCATCAACCACACATTCTTTCAGGTCCGCCTCCAGCATATAGTAAGATTGCATCCAAACTACAGGGCTGGTATATTTTACTGGCCAAGTGAGATAGTTACCTGTAAAAGGGCTGGTCTATCTTTGCTCACGCACTCAAACAACACTTGCAAGCAAAATTCCTGGAAATCAGCGTCAGACCTGCAAACATGTTTAGAAACTGATTACTACTGACAGTCCCAGCATCATTTTACTAAGTCTAATCACAAACTCAAGGGAGAAATGTGCTTTGTTTTTTCTCTTTTTGACGGGCAAGAAAAAGAGTACGAATATGGCTCCCCGAACCCCTCGCAATCAACACCTTGCGACGTGCATAGAGAACCTATGTTATTATTTCGTAGCTCATTAAATCACTTTCACAACCTCACAATTCCTACTTAGACGATCACCATGCCTGTTTTCTTTTCATCTGTTTGTGTGTGCAATATCTTACTCTCTCAAACTACCATGTTATGCTTAAGGTGGGCTGCCCATCTTGATTTTGGCAAATGAAAATTTTTGACAATATACAAAGCAATTTTGTTGGGTAAAATTATGGGTTTTAAGATATTCTGCCCAGCTTAAGTTTCAAGAAATTTTTTCATTGGTAAAATGTTGAGCACTTTGCATGTCAAACCTAGCTCCACCACGATATATGCTGATGCTTTTCCAGACACTTTGTTTCACTTACCTTTCGAGTAAAAAGTTGTAGTTGAAACTAAAATGTTCCATACATCCTTGTCTACCTCCCCCCAGTAGCAATCTCATGCACATGCTTGCAAACAAGTATATTATAACGTGCATGCAATTATGTGTAGCCAAACATGTAGAGACATGTCACTGATTTATGACCTGTATACCAAAAAAGTCTACATTGAATATACGTACTTGAAATGCTTGTTTATGAATTCCTCCTCATGGAAAATATGAAAAATCATAAGTCCATACCTCTTTACCCATTTTTGGTAGCAATATGCTGGTTTTGCAAGACAATATGACGCCCTGTGTCTACTGTGTAACTCGTTTTTGCAAGAATGAAGTGAAGGAAGAAAGGGAGGAAGAAGGAGAAAGAAATGGGTCTGCAGAAGAGAAAGAGAATGAAGAAGAAGAAGAAGAAAAACCCTAAGGGGCAAGAGGGGTTTTATTCAAGAAAGGGAGGGCATTTTGGGGATGAAAAATCCAAAAAGTGAAGTGTCAGAGCATCTTTCGACGGAGTTAGGGTCTCCGTCAATTTTGTAGGGCTCCGTGAAATGCGGGTACAAACCTCAGGGGAGAGGAGTGTAATTTTCAAAAGGTATGGGGGTCCGTGTGTAATTTAGGGTAAACCTCAGGGGTGCCGTGAGTAATTAACCCTTGAATTAATTGCTTCTTATGTTGTTGAGACGAGCCCGAGGTACGCAAACCATAGCACTATAAAAGGTACAAACACAAATAAAAAGGTTAACCTACTAAGATCTTACAAAATCAGATATCTAATCTTATGCTAATTAATTGCAACAAAGTTTCATATCTCAAGTCAATAGAGGAAGGGTCTCAAAGATACGAGGATACATTTATTGTGTGGTGACTTTTTCTTGTTCCTTTTTAGAGGTTGTCAGCAGGGGTACAAAGGAGTGATTAGAGAGAGTGTTGAGAGGGAATATAAAATTGAGTTACACTCTCCTAATATGCTAATAGTCTCATTGATTGTCACTAACAGAAACTTGTCACCAAAGTATGTATATTTTGCGACAAGGAAGGTGAAGAAAGTATATAAGAATGCCGTTTTCCGGTAAATTTTAGGACGAAGTATTGTTTTCGATTAAGGCAGTATATGCAGTTAGTGTCAACTCCCTGCGACAATCACTCTCGCAGTTCCATCTTTAGGCAGGATTATCATCTTACCAGAATCACTGGTAACTCCAACCACTTCTAGTTTATATGTTCATGTTGCATGTGTACACTATATTCTTGCATTTGGAACTTGAGTTGGAAAATGTTGCTTGCTGGAAGATCCATTGAGCAGACATGTTCGTGTTGTTTTAGCATCTTTAAGTTAGGAAATGGTAAGTAGAGAACCACCAATTTACTTTTTCTTACAAGAGGTTAATAAATTTTGTGCGATGTTTTTATGTTTGAAATCACTTGAAGTTTTGGTTTTCGGTTTTCAAAAAACAGAAATCAAAATCAGTTTAGTTTTTATTTTGAGTTTTTTCTTTGGTGGTGATGGTGGTTGTGGTGGGGGTGGCGGTGGCAGTGGCGGGGGGGGGGGGTGGGGGTCTCAAAACAAAAACCAAAACTCCAAAATTAGAGTTTTAAAAAACAGTGCTATTTTAAAAACTGAAGGGGGAAAAAACGAAAATTGTGTACCAAACGCGTTTTTCTCTCCAGTTTACAAAATGAAAAAAAAAATTGGAAACTTAAATGTTACCAAACGCTTAGTAAATTTCCACTGCCGTTTTTTGTGAAGGTCAGCTCCTACGACCTAAGCCAATGCCACATTCAAGGATGTTTATGAGTTGGATCTGCGCTCAGAAACCAAACCTTTCTCCGCCATTCAAACTGTCACCCATTAGTTTGTTCAATTATCAAAGAAACATGACTTCTTTTTTCCCTTAGACTGAAACTTTCTACGAGGAATTGTTAGTTGTAAATGCGTTGGAAATTAAGTACGACTACAACTTGGTTGCTTGATTTAGCAATGCCTTCTTTTGTTGAGTTTGTTTTGATTTGGTATGTACTGGCCTAGGATGTTTAAAGATAGTAATTTAAAATAGCAAAAATCAATATTTTTTGTTGTGAATGGATTTTTCCAAATATATAATATATATCGACCAAAATATCGGCCACTATACTAGTTGTACAGTTGTATGTAGGGATTGCATG
The DNA here is from genome assembly GCA_033065855.1 of Escallonia rubra. Lineage (NCBI taxonomy): Eukaryota > Viridiplantae > Streptophyta > Magnoliopsida > Escalloniales > Escalloniaceae > Escallonia > Escallonia rubra. The sequence continues at coordinate 29,388 of JAVXUO010001528.1, read as the reverse complement.
TTGGTCGTCCTTTTGGTCAAAGGGTGGTCGCTATAGGGGTTAAAGAGAGTGATCAATCGTCAAGTCTAAGTGGTCACAATGTCTTTAATGACAAGCGTTGCGGTCACCGAAATGACGACCAATAAAAGTGACCGCTATATGTCAATAGGGACGGTTTTTCTTTTCTTTTTTTGTCTCTACAAGTCTTGTTTCATGTAGTGAATGGAGACTGAGACTTACTAGAGAAATACATAAAAAAGATGCACAGCTTACTTCGAACCTAAGAAAGACCTTTAATAGTTGAAATTTTTTTGACTTTGGTTCTACTTTTTTTAGAGCTTATTTTTGTCGCTAAGAAAGATAGAAAAAGAAAGATGACTGAAACCAATAGTGCATCGACCGGACCAACATAACAGAAGGAAATGCGTAAACACATTGTAGCATAGCCACATACTAGACATCATAGCATAATGGGCAAATTACACAAAACTCTCATGAGGTTTGCCATAACTACACTCAGGCCCCCCTAACTATGATAATTACACTCCGTTCAAAAAGTAACTTTTTCTCTTACGGTGTTAACGGTGCAATGCAAAAAGGCATGAATGCCCCTCAGGCAATGTTTTCTTGGAATTTGGAGGGAAAACTTGTTCTTGGGAATTGGAGGGAAAACTTGTTCTTGGGAAAGAGGGAAAACAAGTTGGTAGAGAGGTAGGTATGGGGTCACTCTGCGATCGAGAGAAGGGAGAATATGCACAAGAGTGAAGCCTAGAGAAAAATCAGAACGAAGCATACAAGACCCTAATCTCATCTCAAAGGCGACGCACCCACTTCTGGTGTCACTGTGCTGCGGGACGAACGAACGCTGGCTCTTGCTTGAAGGTATGTTTTCCTAACTCTTTCACGTTTTACTTGTTACTTCCCCATTTCTGATCTCTCTTTTGCATGATTTCCCTAGTTGAAATCCAAAATTTGAAAGCCCTAATTAAACGCCTAAATTGAATGCCCTAATGGAACCCTAATTGAATGGCCTAATTAAACCCCCAAATTGAATGCCCTAATTCACTTAGATGCGTAATTGAACCCTAAATAGAATGCCCTAATTCACTTAGACCCGTAATTGAATGCCCTAATTAAACCCCTAAATTGAATGCACTAATTGAATCCTAATTTAACCCCTAAATTGAATGCCCTAATTCACTTAGACCCGTAATTGAACCCTAATTGAACCCCTAAATTGAATGCCCTAATTAAACCCCTAAATTGAATGCCCTAATTCACTTAAACCCGTAATTGAACCCTAAATTGAATGCCCTAATTGAACCCGTAAATTGAATGCCCTAATTAAACCCCTAAATTGAATGCCCTAATTCACTTAAACCCATAATTGAATGCCCTAATTGTACCCCTAATTTAACCCCCAATTTGAATGACCTAATTAAACCCCTAAATTGAATGCCCTAATTTACTTAGACCCGTAATTGAACCTTAAATTGAATGCCATAATTGTACCCCTAATTTAACCCCCAATTTAAACCCCTAATTCTTTATCCTTGTATTACAGAATGGCCACTGAAAGGAGATATGAACTGGTGGTCCACTACTGTAACACTGTTGATAGCATAGTTGATGTGGATCCAGACAGATACAGCCATATGGACTTGCTTACTGATGTAAATGATCTAATGTTGAAAGACCTCCCCCCTGAGTTAGGTATATCTATTGCCATGTACTTTACTTTGCATGGAACCAATGTTAGGGCTGAAATAACATCCGATAAGTCTTTACTTGACATGTTTGCACTGTATGAGAATTCAAGGGAGATTCATGTTTTCTTAGAAACTGTTGGGGCAAAACCTACAATAGTTAATTATCCAGACCAAATGTAGGGGCAGCTAGAAATGACAGTAGACCTCGGACTAATAGGGCATCTGAGAGTGAGAGTGATAGTGAAGATGGCAGTGAGGAGGAGATGCACCACACTGGTGATGATTCTGAGGACAATGAATGGGAAGCAAAGGAAAAATTAAGTGAGACTGATCAAGAGGCAATTGACGAAGAGCCTGTGACAAATGAAAATCAGTTAAGTGAAGATGAGTTGTCTAACTGTGATGATGGTGATGAAAACCCTCTGTACAACAGTGACGAGAGTTTGGATGCTGAAGCAGTAAATGTAGACAAATACATTAGGGAAAGCTATTTGAACATAGGGCATGTGAAAGTATTGAACTGTATGAGGGTTTGTTGTTTGAAGATGTCCATTATTTTAGGGCAACTTTGAGGGATTATTGTATTCAGACTGGGTTTAAGCTGGTCAAAGATAGGAATGAAAAGAACATAGTTGCTGCCCACTGTGGCAATCCTGGATGTAGTTGGAGGATATATGCATCTCTTATTCCTGATGGGAAAACTTACAAAATCAAGAGTTTAGGTCATGAACATTCTTGTGTAATGGGCAATACTAACGAGGAGGCCAATTCCACTTGGATTGTATAGACGCTGATGGGGTACATTAGGGGAAATCCTGATATTACTTTAGATGGGCTGCAAGAGCTGTTACTAGAAAACTATGGTGTAGAGGCTCATAGAATGCAGTTGTACAAGGCAAAAAAGAAGGCATTGGAACAGATTGAGGGGTCTCATGCTGAGTCAAATAAGAAGCTGTGGATGTATGGGCATGAGGTGATGAAGACTAACCCTGGGAGATGTTCAAGCTTGAAACTCAAAGCGTTCCACCTAACTTGGATTTGCCTCACTTCCATAGGCTGTTCTTTTCATTTGTAGCTGTGCAAAATGGCTTTAAGGGTGGTTGTAGGCCATTTCTTGCAGTTGATGGATGCCATCTTAAAGGGCCTTATGGAGGTGTATTATTGTATGCTGTGGACCTAGTTAGGAATAATGGGTTGTTCCCTATGGGATTTGTTGTTGTTGAGAGTGAGAACACACAGAGTTGGAGGTTTTTCCTGCATCACCTTTATAGCATCATACGTGATGGTCCTGAGCCAAAGCCATGGGTGATCATGTCTGATGGACAAAAGGTATGATCTTATAAATTTTTGTTTCTTTCATGCTTAGAGTCTATTTTATTTTATTAAATCAACTACTTCACTGATTTGACAGGGTATTGAGATTGCCCTAGAAGACATTATACCACATGCAACTCGTAGAAGGTGTTGTAGGCATCTTTTCTGCAACTTTAGGTCTAGATACCCTGGCATGAAGCTTAAAAGCTACTTTTGGTCTACTGTTAAGTCATACAATGTGGATGACTTTAACCTAGCTATGAAAGAGATGAAATACTTGTCACTAGAAACAGCTGAGTGGTTAAAAGGTCATAAGTTAGAGAGCTGGGCTATGTATACATTTGACCATGCTATTAAGAATGAGCAAATAACAAGTAATGTGGTGGAGTCCTTCAACAACTAGCTAGGGAAATTAAGGGAAAAACATGTGCTATCCATGATTGATAACATTAGAACTAGGCTGATGGTAAAGGTACATGAAAGGTTTGAAAAAGGCTGCTTCTGGAGAGGATGTAGTAGCTCCAAGGATAATGAAGAAATGCAAGCTGGCAGTTGCTGAGTCTAGGTGCTATAAAATAGTCATGGGTGCTGAGGGTACAGAGTTTGAGGTAGTTGACCTTGAGAAGGTGCATGTTATGAATTTAGTGAGAAGAAGTTGTTGTTGTAGGGTTTGGGATCTTACAGGCATACCTTGCAAGCATGCAACAGCATGCATCAACACCAGGAGAATGAATGTGGTTGATTTTATGGATAAATGCTACAGCAGGGATACTTATTTGAAGGCTTATGGTCATGTTATGCACCCACTGCATGATGAGACCCACTGGCAGCCAGCTCTAGGGGATCCTTTGCAACCTCCCCATTTTAGGAGGTTGCCTGGAAGGCCAAGAAAGGAAAGGAAGAGGGCAACTGATGAACCTACTAGAGAAGGGAAAATGTCATGCACTGTGAAGTGTGGAATTTGTATGCAAGTTGGGCATAACAAAAGAACTTGCCAAAGGGCACCGGTAGGAAGTAATAGAAATGCCAATGCTGCATGAACTATTTTTTTGGGGGTGGGGGGGTAAGGTAGGGGCAGTCAAGGAAGGGGCAGTGAAGGTAGGCCCATTGAAGCTAGGTGCAGTCAGGTTAGGTGCAGCCAAGTTAACATGAATATGGATGTAAGTGATTTCTATTAATTGTTTTTCACACACTAATTTATTATGTTTTTCTCAAGTTTTCTCAATCTATTTTATTATTTTTTTAATAGGGAGGACTTGAGGTGGTGGCTCAAACCCAGGAGTCAATGCCTTGAAGCTGCAGTCAACTGTGCAGATATTTTTGTAGATATGAAATGACTTTTGTGAAGCTGTGAAGATTATTTTGTAAAGCTAATTGATGATAGTGTGAAGATTATTTTGTGAAGCTAATTGAAGATAGTGTCAAGATTATTTTGTGAAGCTGATTAAAGAAACTGTGAAGACCTTGCGACTGAATACAAGTTTTTGAAGTTGAAGTCACATGAATATGTTAGCTTTAGGTCCCAAATATGTTGACAGTGTGTAAACTTTGCAAAGGTTAGGTTACAGTCAACACACATGCACAAGTTTGGATTATGTAAGCTTAGAGCTTGGGGATGATATAAATTGTCTGTTTTTTGGACAATGTAAACATGGTTGGATTAAATCTCAGTACTTTTGTGTTTGTGTTTTTATCATGAGTGTATGCTCAGTGTCTTTGACATAGTGTTTGAGCAGTTTGTGTGCACACTACAGTTTGGTGCAATGTGTTTGTGCACTTGGTTTGTTGCAGTGTGTTGGTGCATATTGCTACGGTGGTGCAGTGTGGTTGTGGAGTTTGTTGCAATGTGTTGGTGTATACTACTACGATTTGGTGCAATTTGTTTGTGTGCACACTGCGCCAAAGTGCAGTATGTTAGGTGTGTTTGAGCATTTGTTTTGAGCAGGGGGGTTTGCAAGTGCACTGTGATTGTGCACTTGGTTTGAGCCTTGCTTGAGTAGTGACTTTGTGCAAGTTTTTCAGCAGTGTGTCATTCCAATCCAACCATTCATACATCACATTCATTCACAACATGTCATGAGCACAAATAGTGACTTTTGCAAATTACACAAAACTCCCTTGAGGTTTGCCCTAATTACACTCAGATCCTACTAACTATAACATCAGAGAAGGCCAAATAGAGAGAACCCTAGAAAACACATTCATTCACCTTCATTCAGAGTCATTACAAAAGATTACAAAAGAACCCTGGAAAAATACAGAAGCCCACATTACTTGTAGTATAAAAAGACACACTCAAATCCTTCATTTGTGGATAACAAAAATCATCACCATAATACACATCCATGAGGAAATTAGAAAAGAAATAAACAACAACTTCGTCATTGCCTGATTAGCTTCAATAATCAATTGTAATTTCTGCCTGGTTACAACTCCATTTTCATCAAAAAAATTACATTATTAGCTTCTTCATTGATGTCAGGCCTTTGAATCTCTTCAGAACACTCAGATGTGCATTTCATTGACCTTCCACTTGGCTTCATTGTTGCTCTATCAGGTATGCACCAACTAAACATTTTACATCCACCACTTGCACAAGAGAAGAACAACTTACCCTTACTTGGCTTCTCATCAGATTCAACAATCCTCAAGTTTGCCCTCTTTCTATACCAACAATTCATGTACCTGAACCTCAGATCCAACCATCTTCACTATTTTCTGACCAAGACATTGTTACCTCCTTAAGCAGGTGGGTCTGATGAAGGTAATAGATAGAAGGGTACGAGCAGAAGGTGGAGGAAGGGAAGAAAGGGCTATGTGGAGTTGGCCGAATTTTACAAAAATCCAATATAATAAGACAACATAGGTGTATAAAGAACAGGGGGGTATTTTGGGTATGAAAATTGCATAAAGTAGTGTGTCAGGAAATCTTGAAACGAAATTGGGCTTGCCGTTAGAAGTGTGTAGTTATGTGTAATGCGGGTACAAACCTCAGGGGAGCAGAGTGTAAATATCATAGTTAGGGGGGTTGAGTGTAGTTATGGCAAACCTCAGGGGAATTTTGTGTAATTTGCCCTAGCATAATAACCAACACATAAAGATAAGAGTTGTACCGGCCAGTACAAGTCATTATTGGAAGGTACACTTGAAAAGTCTATTGGCTTGTTCATGAAATAAATGATTGTCGGATAAAAATTCCCATATTTGTACTGGCCCATACACCCATATATTAGTCAGCACGAGTGTCAGCCAATATACATTTGTACCAAGCTGTTATACTTATAAGGGGTAAATGTTTGAGGTAGGTATACTGCTTGGTTCACATACTCCTTGAATATGGTCAATATTAAACCATCCGGTATACTCAGAAAAATGTACAGTTCGGTTCAACACTGACGTGTTTTGATGATCCCCCATTTAGCAAGGGAACGGCACCGACGATGCTCTTGTTAAAAGGGAAATCCCCCTAAAAAGTGCCTTATGTGTGTGGTTTGTCGATCTTAATCATCAGTTTTAGGTTCCTCTCTTGGCACAATTGCAAGATATATCTCTCATCCTTACTTTTGGTAGTTAATATTGGATGGTCACAGACACGTGTGCAAATTATTCGATATACCAAGATGCTAAGAAGATCTTTGGTACTATGGCTTTAGAGATGAAAGCATGATTGAATTTGCCTTGTGATTATAAAAGGTCGAGTGTTTCTACCATCACCCTTGAATGGATAGCCTAGGAATTATGGTGCGTGCGTGTATGGCCTCTATATAAGATTGAACAAAATATTATGAACAAATATGTACATAAACGTTTAGAACATAATGAAATCATCAAAGCACATTAAAAAGACGATAAAGATCATCAAAAATAAAAACAGGCCTATAGAGTCTAATCCTCTTAATTTTAGTCCTCCTCGGAGTTGCCACTGTGACGACGCGCATATGAAAACTCTGGGTTTTAGAGTCACCATCTTATTTTTAGGAATCATTAAAGATAATTAATAGGAAAAACTAGAAAACCCGAAAATTGACTCTAGATTACCAATTAAGACATCTAACTTGCAGGATATGTGATAACATTTATCCAAAAAATACTAGTTTTTGGAGTCGGCATCTTATTTTTAGGATTAGTTAAAATAATTCACATGGAAAGAAGAAAAACCTAATTCGAGCCTAATTTTCTAATTAAGCCTTCTACAGAACCTTATATTCGAATTCGGGGAGTAAGTTACATGACAAGAAAGTGTAAGGCACTTTCTCATCATACCCTATAGAAGTCTCTACTTGTTTTTATGACTTTCATCCAAACCCAAATAAAACGAAAACAACTCCTGGATTAAACCTAAGTTTTTTTCTTTTTTTATTTTACCTTAACAATTGGGGTCGAATGGCCTACATATTGTCGGTCAAAGCGGGAATAAAACCACATATTTTTGACATTATATGAGGCGACCTAATCAACTCTTCAAGTTAAACGGTAAGAAAAAATTTCTATTCTTTCAGGGGTGAAAGTTTGATTGTAGGGAGGGGATCTAGTCTTGTATACTCTACGAAAAAGTAAAAGACAAAGGTAGATAAGTATAACTCTGGACTTGGATTGTATGACACCGACTCTCGATTACCCATGATGCGGCGAAAAAATGATGCCCAAATTTGGGGGAATGGGACTTCTAGTCTAGCCTCCCCCCCTCCCCACTTTGTGTGTCATGTATCCTCCTCTTGTGTTAATCATTTCTCATAGACATCTAACGGCCTTCAGGGGGATTCCTCTCTTTACCTTTTTGTCCTATCTTGGGTCGCCATGGGCTATTTATATAGAGGTTTGGGGAGCAGAAGAGTCACACAATGAGACTAATTGGCAATCCTTGTTGCCATAAAGAGATAAGAAGAAAAATACCAAAAGAAAAAGTTTCGTTACCGATTGGTACGTTAAGCCATCAAGGAAAACTGTCCAGTTCAAAGGAGAACCCAATTTCAAGTGACTTATAATATATATGCACTAAACACCTCAAAGTATGGGGCTACATTAATTCACGTAGTCTCAATTATCAATATTCTTAAGTCACAAGATCATCCACACTAGAAATGTTATCTCCACATTTCTCCATTGATACAACTAAATCGTCGCGAAACTGCAAAGTCTCACCTAGTGAATAATTTCTAAAGGAAGTATATTCATCAAAATCAACCATAAGCCCAATTTGAGACTAGGATATTACAAGCTCTCCCCATTAAAAGAAATTCAGCCTCGAATTTCACAAATTGGACCGAATACAATAGGTAAACACTATGGTAGTCAATACAATAAGTAAACACTACCCAAATTGGACCAAATTTCATGCCCCACAAATACTTAAACATAACACTTTACTTTTAAATCGTAGCGTCAAACTCAACCCTATGATATTATTACTTGCGTTCTAACGATTCCAGCACCTCACGAACCGACGACCTCGATATTTAAAGTTTAGTTCTTATTCCAAGTATACTCTAAGATTCGAGACCTACACTAATAAGATTTTTAACTAACTACATTCGAAATACATTATCGCGTTTAACTAGTTCCAAAAGAAAATTTTCCATCAAACTTGTCTCGTCTCTAACCTCAAGAGACAACATTACCTTCGAAAGTCTCAAGCTCTCTAAACTCTGAACATGTAAACCATAGTGTTGCATAATCTCTATCTAGCTATTATGATACATGTTACTCTACAACCTTGGCTAAGATTCTGACAACTAGAAATATATCCTCCCATTATCATGAGCTAACTTCACCAGTCACAATCGTGGCAACTTCGAGCATTTCGCCACACTACAGAATTCATCACTTAGGATGATACCAGTGGGATCATTACATTCTAATATCCCAAGATTGTAATGCTCTTATACCATTTGTATCATGACTCGAACCCACGGGTAGGCTCGTGAGCTAGATCCGTGACTGGCCGCAGACCCATTCAGACATCCATTCAGGGCTCTGCCAGGCCTTATTAAAACCTATATACAAATCTAGAGCCATACATTTAACTAACATTTTAATAAGACTTCTAAAGTGGTACTTAAAGATCTCTCCAAAAATTGTCTCTACTAAATTCCTTCTTAAATGACTAACATAAATCATCAAAAACCTCATGGAGATCTAAGCGCCAAAAAATTCTCAAAACATAAACAAAGTAGTATTACAAATTCTCAAAACGCTTAAATTAACTCCGTAATGAGCATCTCCTTCGACTCCATCCTCGTTACCCTCATAGTACTCGGGTTCATCTAAGTGATCATCATTTATAAAAGACTAAGTTGGGGGGGGGGGGGAGGGAGTAAGTACACATACCATATCCCTAAAATAACTCAGAACACTCTTTTAAACGGCTATGAGGGTTTTTTGGACAAAAATGACCTTTCTGGGAATTTTTTTTGTTCAGAACCTTATTCCGCTCCTTAAATTGAGCACTAAGAATCCTATTTCAAAAGTATCTAAAACGGTGCCAGAATGCTGTGAAATTACAGATGCTCAAGCGTCTCAGTAAAACCAGATCACTATAAAATGTTCGGTTAAAAATAATTTTGTTTACTATGCCAATTAATTCGAAAACATATTATCAAAATAAAATCATTTGAGGCCCCTTACATGCCCAGAAAATTCTCAGAAAATTCTACATTGAAAGTTTCACAAAAATAAGAGGAGTTTTAGTTTCACATTTTGCCCAAATTCTAAAAAATGGCATAAAACGTTATGGCAATTGACTGATAAGTAATTCTAGAACAACAAGTTTCAGCAAATCCTAATTTTGTATATTGACCATTTTGAGGCAGAAACATGATGAATCTTAGAAAACTCAAAACTACAAAGTTAAATTATATTTTCTAAGGTTTTCAGAAATATAAAGGTCACAAAAATACAATGAGTAATGACTTCTCTATCGCAAATCGAAGTGGCTGATAAGAACAGCACATCTCTGTGCAGACTAGTTTTGTTCAATGATTATTTTAGAGTAGAAACATTATGAATATCAGAAAATGCAAAACTACAAAGTTAAAGGAAACTTTCTAAGGTTTCTATAAATATAAATTTCACAAAAAACCCATGATTAATTAATTTTCTATGACAAATCGAAGTGGATGCCAGAAATAAAAAATTCTGGACTTCTACAGCAAATTGAATTTAAGTTCATTTTTCAATGTGCAAACGTGGGATTCTGAGAAAATTCAAAACTAAAGAGTTGAAGGAAACTAAACAAAGTTTCCAGAAAGCATAAAACCATTTCAGCCGAATTTAAAATAAATGGGATATGATAAAATTCTAACCCACTTTTATGCTGCTCTATAGCAGCCTTCTACTCAAACACATCCACATCAAACTCTCTGAAACACACACAATACCCTAACACTCACACCAATAACCACTGAATTCATACATAAAAACATATCTTGAACACCCAAGAACATGGCCAAGATTAAAGAGGGAGGCTAAGAATTTTTACCTTGAAATCTTCTTGCCATATCTTGCTTCTCTCTGTCTCTCTCTCTCTCTCTCTCTCTCTCTCTCTCTCAAATTGGCTGCAGAAGCTTGGACGACTGTCCTCTAAAGGCCTCATTTATATTTGGTTGCCCTAGGTTGGAATATTTATAAAGACCCTCGTCACACTTATCTATTTTCTCATTTCATCCACATCTCTTTAGAAGACCACAAACTTTTTAGATTAAGATTAAAAAAAAATTCATCGACAAATGAAAAGTTTCAGGCATCACATTCTCCCCACCTCGTTAATTTGCAACTTAAGAGCATTATCAATTGTCGCTAAAGGTCACAATCAATACCGCTGGCAACAATCGTCACTAAAGCCCCCAATTAATGTATATTACCACAACCGCCGCTAAATAATTAACTAAAATTCTAGGATTCACCGTAAACCATACTTTCGGTATGGGGTATTACAAGAGATTTTTTTTTACTTCATAGCCGAAATTACCGACGGTGGCTACACGACGCACTGAAGCGGGCAAGGAGGATTCCTCCAGATGATGCACTTAACGTTTGTACTTGAATTTTTCTGATATCAGATGACACTTGTATATAAATTGTATTAATTTAGAATAGAATTTGACTACTGTATATAGGCATGCATATATTAATTATTGCTTTAGGATAAAATAATGGTTGATATAAAATAATTGCTGATAGATCAACCATTATTTTATTATTGTGGATTGGGTTGCTTTGTGGAGACATTTGTCCAGTTACTGTCAAAACTTTTGCAACGGACTGTCTGTCGCGAAAAATTTGTTTGCGACGAAGAGTCCGTCGCTAAAGGTCCATAATAATATGCGACGGACTTTTAGCGACGAAAATTCTATCGCTAAAGGTATTTTTTTTTAAATTTAAAAAGGAAAAATCAAGGAAATTACTTCCGTCGCTAAAAGTAATCCCATCCATCAGTAAAAGTTAAACTTTTACCTATGGACTACAATATTCTGTCGCTGATCTTTTAGCGACGACATTTTCTACAACAGACAGTCCATCGCCAAATGTCTTTTTTCGACGGAAAATGCACTTATAGTGACAGAATTCCGTTGCTAAAAGTACTATTTCTTGTAGTGAGGCTCGGACCAAAACTTGTAGGTGACTGACTGTTGTAGGAAGGAGACACTTATAAGGGGGTATGAGCATATAGTCTACCCCATAAATAGGTCTGACATGTGGCCTAAGACATGTAAGACTCCTATCTTACTCTCAATTCCTCATGCCTAACCTAGAAGAACTATCAAGAGTGAGGAATCCAGATAAACCTACACCTCTTATATGTAAGGGAAATAAGCTGAGAAAAGGTCTGACATGCATTAGACGCACCAAATGCCACAAATTAGGTCATGACAAAGTAGTGGATGGTGGCTCTAGTGAGGGGGTGGGAGTGGTTCTCGGTGTTAGGTAGAGATGTCAAAAAGGCCTGGCCGCTCGCGTGCCGGGCCGACCCGGCTCTAACCCGTAGGGCCTTAGGCCAGGGCTAGAGCCAGGCCTGAAATTTTCCCATTTTAATCCGGCCCGGCCCAACCCTAAAAAGGCCCGGGTTAGGCCCTAAAACACGGGTTGGCCCCGTCCTGGCCCGGGTTGTGGCCCGGCCCTTTGGCCCTAAATCTGGCCCTAAACCATTTTGTGTTACTTACTTTTTTTTTCTTTTCCCTTCTTTCTCACGCCACATTCTCTCTCTACCTCATATTTTTCTCTTTTTATTTAACTTTTTGGACATGCATATTTCTTTTCTCTTCATCTCACCATAAAATTTTGACTACAATATACTCCAACTTGTACCATTTGCACATAACCCAAACTAATTTGATGGTTTTGATTGAAAATAAAAGGCTTATATTAATGTTTTGTAAACTAATCACTGATCATCACCAACTTTTTTGCATTTTTATTTTTATTTATGATCCGCAATACTTACTTTTTGTGACAATCTAAGTTTACGATTTGGTTTGTAAATCAATCATTAAATTAACTTTAAGTTTTTTGTAATTTATTTTAAATTTGATAATCAAATTAGTAATTACATATTTCTTCTCCCTTATATTCTACTTCAAGCGCGTTATCTCTCTCTCTTTCAACACTGTTTTTTCTTATTTGTGGTATGAGAATCTATCTGTTTAAAAGTTAGATTATACTTTATGCTACTTAAATTTAAAAAAGGAAAAGTCTCATTTTCTTTAAAGACTTGACATTTATTGGTGTTTTTTTTGTATATATTTATTTATTTATTTACATATATATATATATATATATATAGTTGCTAATGGATCAACAATTATTTAACCCTAATGTGCATTCACAAATATTTGCTAGATTGAGATTGTATTGCTTGTAATTACAGGTTTAGGTATTTAAAAAATCAAAAAATATTTTAAAAATTAGTTTGACTTTTAGTGACGGATTTTATTCTGTCGCTAAAGGTCTGCATTTAATATGTACATAAAAATCTTTAGCGACAGATATTCCGTCGTTAAAAGTCATTTATTTTGCGTATAATATTTAGCGATGGATATTTCGTTGCTAAAGTTCCGTCGGTAAAACTTTTAGCGACGAACTTTTTCGTAATTATATATTTTACGTAATAGATTATTTTTGAAAATAAAATAAAATACGAAAAATATATTTATTGACGGAATACCCGTCGCTAATTCAATTAATCAACCCGTTGTTGAAAGTTAATTTTTAGGTGACGGATTTCAAAATTTCGTCGCCAAACTTTTAGCGACTGGATTATAGGTAATAGACTTTTAGCGACGGGGTGTCCGTCGCTAAAAGTCTTTAGCAATGGATTAAGGGCTTTTATCGACGGAACTGTCTGTCGCTAAAAGTCCTATTTCTTGTAATAAAATGTCTTTAGCAGCAATTAATGTGCCGTGCCATAAATTTGACATTATGTAAATAAAAAATAAATGAATTGGAGCGACCTGCTTCGATAATTTAAAATTTGAATTTAGGTGGCTAACTATTGCAGCGATCCTAGACTGCTGCCATTTAGTACAGCCGCTAGTATAGAAGGGCCACGGTTGGCTTTTGACGTGCACGGGCACTACAGTTGGGTGCGCGGGCGCTATGCTTGACGGGCGCATGGGCGCGAGACTTGAAGAACTTGCGAGGGCGCATGGGCGCGTGTTGGATTGGCCCGGGGGCGCTGTGCAGGATGGGCGCGGGGGCGCGGTGCTAGGCGGGTGCAAGGGGCAGCCTGTGTAGGGATGGCAATGGGGCGGGTCGGATGCGGATCTTACAAAATCCAAACCCGCCCCGGTGCTCATGAAATCTCGCCCCGTCCCGCCCCGCTGCTGGGTCATAAATCTAAAATACCATACCCGATCCTACATTTGTTTAGAAAACCCGTCTCACCCCGATCCGCCCCGCACGTCCCTGTACTCGCACATGAGGATCATCTCGACACCGGTGAAAGAGACGCTGTTGCGGTGCTCGAGGCAAGAGAGGAGATGCTTCAGTGCTTGAGACGCTGCTCGAAGAGGCTTCAGTACACCGGTGAAAGAGATGCTGCTCGAAGCGAACTAGGCGGCGCCCTTGCGAGAGGAGAGGCTTCAGTGCTTTAGCGTGATTGTCCAGCCGTTGTCGAGGAATTTTTAGGGCCATGAACACGGACCCATAGCTGCTACCGCCACCGTCGGCAGTTGAACTTTTAGGTGGCGCCTGTAATCTCGTCGCGACGGCAGATCTGCGACCATTCCGACGAGATCTCCGGCGATTCGTTGTTGTTCTTGTTGCCACGGAACTTGAGAAGAGGCGGTGAAACATGGTTGTGGCCGCCGGTTAGGTTGTCATGACGTCTTTGAACGTGGGGGGGCTGAAAGTGGAGACGGAGAGAAGATTAGAAGGGAGCCAACCATGGGCAAGTCGGCAGAGACAGAGAAAATTTGGGATTTTAGGGTTTTGGATGAAGAATATATATATATATATATATATATATATATATATATATATATGTTATGATGAACGGCTGAGATTTATTGCTACATAGGTTTATTATAGCGGGGCGGATTGGACATAATACTATACCCGCCCCTAACCCGCTGCGGGTTTGAAAAAAAATTACCATACCCGCTCCTAACCCGGTCAAAGTCAAAATAACCCGCTCCTAGCGGGGCGGGACGGAGATCCGCCGGTTGCGGGTCTAATTGCCATCCCTAAGCCCGTGACATTAGCTCGAATTTTGAAAACAATATAGCACTGGTTGGCCGTTGCGGTAAATACGCATGATCGTTGTTATATGTGTACAACAGCGCGACGTACCGCAGCGGCCAGTGGCCGGTGGCTCAACCTTTGGCAGCAACTGTACGAGCTGTAGCAGCAGTTTTTTACCGCTTTTATAGCCATATTTCTTGTAGCGTTTGTACCCTCCGTGTTTCTACAGTGGTGGTGGTGGTGGTGATTGTACCAAATTACCCATGAAAAGGCCATGTGATGTGCACGTGCTCATTTAATGCCTGAAATTGGACGAATGTTAGCTTTTTGAGGGACTTACAAAAATATGAAAATTACAGGGGGGACAATTTTGTCATTAACCTTTTTTGTTTATGACTTGGTTGGGGGTGACTTGTTCTGGCCTTAACACTTTGTTTACGTCTTGGTTAGGGATGCCTTGTTCTGGTCTCAACACTTTGTTTGCCTATTTGTTCAGGGTGCTTTTTTCAAGCTCCAACACGAGGGCAGTCTCTTTTCTCTTGGTTAAGTTTGCTGCAGTCTTTGCTTTTGGAGGGCGGATAAGGGTGGAAGAGGGGGGAGGGAAGGGAGGGAGTTCTGGGCTAAGCTTTGGTGCTCTAGTAGGGGTTCTCGTTGATGGTATGTGTTGTGGTTCTTGAAAATCCTCAATCACAAACTTTCACCTTTTTTGGGTATCTCACTACAAGAAAAAGCCTTTTTACGGACATAATTTTAGCGATGGACCATAATCCGTCGCTAAAAGGTAGATTTACCAATTGAGTAATCCGTCGGTAAAATTCCATCGCTAAAAACTTTTAGCGACATGTCTTCTGTGGGTAAATAGTTTCATCGACGTTGTTTTACCAACGATTTTTCAGCGACTGATTTACCATCGCTAAAAGGTTTTTAAAATTTTCTTATTTTCGGCCCCTTTTTTAGAAATTTTGTAAAATATTTTAGCAACAGAAATGTTCCGTCGCTAAAAATTCCGTCACTAAAACTCCCCAAGGTAGCCATTCACGACGGAGTATTTCGTCGCTAAAACTTTCGTCGCTAGAAGTTTTGACTTAAGTGATGGAATATCCGTCGCTTAAAGTTCTGTTATATATAAAAAAAAAAAAAAAACCCTTATTTCTCTCTCCATGTCTTTCTCTCTCTCTTTGGTTCTCACTCACCCCCGATTTCTTCCTCTCGCAACCCCTCTTCCGGCGACAACCCATCCCCGGGGACAGCCCCCCACGACGCCGTGTAAAGCTACTGCTCCTGTGCAAATTAAGGCCTCCACTGCTGTGCCACCACCGTCGATTAGCAAAACATACACACAGAGTTTTAAAGAAAGAATCACCTTTTGGTGCTTCAGAGATTCTTTAGTTTTATGATTTTCCCTAAAACATCAAACTGAAAAGATTTAGGGCTTTGTTGGGTGATAATCGCGGAAATCCTATGATGGCACCACATAGCTTGTTGAATTCCAGTGAAATCGTGAGATTGAAGTGACGAAAATGATATGAGTAGGAATATAAGCTGAACTTACCAAGAACGTAAGTTTAATCTCCCTTTCGTTGCCCCAAACTACGTCAATTTTGGTATAGATATGTCTGCCCTTAGCGAGGGAGAGATACACAGAATCGAGAAGAGAGTGAGAGATACAGAGAAACAGAGACAGAGATATGGGGAGAGAGAGAGAGAGAGAGAGAGAAAGGAGGCGCAAAATTAAAGTAGGATTAAATGCACATAAAACCCCATACTTTAGGGTCATTTACACGGAACACCCTAGGGTTTAAATTTTGATTCCCACCACCCCAAACTTTCAATTTTGGTGCACATAGCACCATTTGACGGTTTTTAGTCAATTTTTTGGGATGTCTGTTAGAAGCCAAAGGGCATAAATGTAACTTCCTCCATAAACACACTGCCGACCTAATATTCTCTCTCCAAGTCAGACTCTCTCTCTCTCTCTCTCTCTCTCTCTCCCTCCCTCCCTCTCTCTCTCTCTCTCATTTCATCTGCTAGCTGAGAGGACTCATCCACGCCCTCCACCTCCCGGCAACGACACGACAACAGTACATCCACCTCCTCCATCTTCCAACGACGTGATCTACAATACCTCTCTCTTATGAAAATCGAAGCAGCCTGAAATCGCTGCCATGGAAGAACCATCACCCACCGGCGACGACATAGCCAGACGACACATCTTCTGATTATTGAACCCTAAATTACTGGAGTCCAAATATGTGATGGCACCCAATATGGAGCCCAGATCCGCGAACAACACCAAAAGATGACGCCCATTTCAGCTGAGATTTCAAAGGTTTTGCAGGCTCTCGTGGTGAGCGATCGATGTGGGTTACTGTAGTGGTGACCATCAGGGGGAGGCGGGGAGATAGAGAGTGGAGTGGAGGTCGGTGATGATGGGATTTGGTGTGTTGCTGGCGGCTATGTAAAGGGTTGTGGCTGCTGGGGTGTGGCGGTCGCACTACAAGAAAAGACGTCTTTTGCGACGGAGTTTTAGCGACGGAATCGATTCCGTCGCTAAAAGGATTTTTACCGACGGAAACCTCCGTCAGTAAAACTCCGTCGTAAAAAATTATTTAAGCGACGGATTTATTCCGTCGCAAAAAACTCCGTCGGTGAAAAGGCGTTTTACCGACGAAAACCTCCGTCAGTAAAAATTCGTCGGTACAAACAGGTCTTCACCGACGGACTTTTAGCGACGGCGTTATTCCGTCGCTAAAAGTCTATTTAACTCTCAGATCTGGTTTGAACTGTCACTGCTTCTCTCTTCGAAAATCCCAAAATCCATTTCCGGCGATTGTGCCACCGCCGTTCTCACATCCTGCCCCACCTTCGGCGCCACCGAAAGCCTCGACCCCGGCGGCGACCTCCCTCGACACCGGCGGTGACTTCCCTCGACCCCGGCGGCTTAACTTAAAGAAACTACACTTGAGGTAACTTATTTATGCAACTTCACATGGCCGATTCTCCTACATACGAGATATTTGTCGTTACCATTTGCTTCCCTTTGCACATTGGGGGTTAAGTATGTACAATGATCTGTACGCCCCCATCGATCTGGTAGCACTATCAGTTTGAGGTGTTTATGTTTATCATTGCACCAAATTTCTGTTGATTCACAGCTTTGGTATCCCCGTTATCGTGTCAGACTGCAAAGAAGCAGAAGAGAGAAAAGACTAGGAGAGAAATTAAAAAGACGAAACAAAAACATGAAGATTATGGGTCTGTAACTCATTCTACGAGTTTTAGACAAAGCCTGTAACTCATTATACATTGTGTACTGCCAAGTTAGGTTAGAACTAGCCTCTCGATAAGATTGATGCTCGTGTAAAGAAGTAATAGTATAATCGATAGTGAAAGTCCTAAAGATATACTGCTGGTTTTTGTGCCTGTTATGGACGAGCATGAAGGGAAGGTGGACGTTTGGTTAGTTGTAGCAAGATCATTGGTGGTGGAATGTCTCGTTCACCAGAATCATTAGAGTGGATAGACAAATCAGCAAAATATGGAACACCGAATATTGTACATAAATGAAACGAAGACATAAATAAGTACATCTTGTTCCCAAAAAACAACATGCGAAGAGGTGCACCAACATTTGGAGATGGGATTCCAACACCTTTACCCCTTATGTTCGATACAATATGTTTGAAACAACAAAGATGCGCATTAGGTCCTAGACCGTAATTAAACTACGATCGGGAGATGAACCATATAAACGGTCATAGAGAGTTTGAGTTGTATATGGAACAATTGATGGTAAAAATGGCAGTAGAGGTTGCTCCCCACCTATCTTTTTGTGACAAAAGGCAGAAATGTTCGAAGCATGAATAGTGTCTAGAAGATGCCGACGTTTGTATTCACCACGCCTGACCTTTTGGGAAATGCTAGGACGTGATCTATAAGCAATGGTTGTCTTTTTGAAAAAGTTTGAGAAACTATTTTGGTTTGTAACCATGAAGTTGTCATTATTAAGATATCTTAGTATTGAAAGATAATTGAGTTTCGACCATTGTTTACATAATTAAGATAGATTTGGGATAATTCAGATCAAGTACACATCAAATGGCATAACTAAATAAGATCAAATGGAGTTCAAGAAATTAAGGTACTTTGATAAAATGGCAGTGTAGCTTGTTTAGAAAGCTAAATGGTAGAATAATTCACATGTTTAGGACTGACTTGACCTAACTGACCCCTAGATACCACATGATGTAAATCAACCGAACCCTAAATTAAACTAAATCAACCCTAAATTGAATACCCTAATCCAACTGAAACCTAAATTGAACCCTAAATTGAATGCCCCAAATCAACCGAACCCTAAATTGAATCAATGGAACCCCTTAATTGAACCCTAAATTGATGTAATTGAACTCTAATGAAACCCTAAATTGAATGCCCTAACCGCCCTAATCGAACCGAACCCTAAATTAAACTAATTGAACCCTAAATTGAATACCCTAATCCAACTGAAACCTAAATTGAACTAATTGAACCCTATATTGAATGCCCAAAATCAACCGAACCCTAAATTGAATCAATGGAACCCCCTAATTGAACCCTAAATTGATGTAATTGAACTCTAATTAAATCCTAAATTGAATGCCCTAACCGCCCTAATCGAACCGAACCCTAAATTAAACTAATTGAACCCTAAATTGAATGCCTAATACAATCGAACCCTAAATTGAAATAATTCAAGCGCATCGGATATGTGCATTTTGAAAAAAAAATTCTCATTTAAACATTGATAATTTGTTTGATAATTTTAGGATGTTAATTGTGCATTTGAGAATTGTGATTATTGATCTGTGATTTTAGATTGTTAATTGATGATTTTAGGTTATTAGCTGTGCATTTGAAGTAATTGTGATTATTAATTGATGATTTTAGGTTGTTAATTGATGATTTTAAATTGTTAATTGTGCATTGAGCATTTGAGATATTGAGATTATTGACGGAGGATGGGACCCAATTGGATTGAATGTGTGATTTTTATTAATTTTATTGCATTGAGCCTTTTAGAATTGAGAATTGAGATTGTTGGCGGAGAATAGGACTCAACTGGATTGAGATACTTGTTAGTTAGTACAGACACGGAAACCACGTCTGTTCGACGGTGTCCGACATTTAAAACACAAATTAACGTATGCCGATGTGTCTGGAGGTGCGTGTCGGTGGGCATCGGACACGTGTCCAGAGCCGTCGGACACGTGTCCAGAGGCGTCGGACACGTGTCGGTATGTGTCGGACACGTGTCCGGAGGTGTTAGATACGTATCGGATACCATATCGACACCCTCTATGAGGTTTCGGAATTGAGGTTGTTGACGGAGGATGGGACCCAATTGGATTGAGATACCTGTTAGCTAGCGCAGACACGGACACCACGTCTGATCGACGGTGTCCGACATTTAAAACACAAATTAACGTATGCCGATGTGTCTGGAGGTGCGTGTCGGTGGACGTCGGTGTCGGACACGTGTCGGTATGTGTCGGACACGTGTCCGGAGGTGTCAGACACGTATCGGACACCATATCGACACCCTCTATGAGGTGTCGGAATTGAGGTTGTTGACGGAGGATGGGACCCAATTGGATTGAGATACATGTTAGCTAGCGCAGACACGGACACCACGTCTGATCGACGGTGTCCGACATTTAAAACACAAATTAACGTATGCTGATGTGTCTGGAGGTGTGTGTCGGTGGGCGTCAGACACGTGTCCGGAGGCGTCGGACACATGTCGGTATGTATCGGACACGTGTCCGGAGATGTCAGACACGTATCGGACACCATATCGACACCCTCTATGAGGTGTCGGAATTGAGGTTGTTGAATGTGCATTAAATTTAGGTTAGTTAGGTTAATGCGACATTTTTAGCACGCACTCCCTAGAATCTTATCGTTGATCCAGCACTGGCTATAATTAGCCCTAATTAGTCATGATTAACAATATTTTAGTAAATCAATGGACCCTAATTAGCTCTAACGAGCTTAATTAGTTTTAATTAATCCTAAGAACCTAATGAAAATCAAATTAACTGTAATTACCCCAAATTTTCCCAAATAAACCCAATTATGCGCATATTGATTATAGTTAGCCTAATTAGTCGTAACTTGCACTAACATAACCCAATTAAGCCTAATTAGCGCTAGTTAGGACTAAGCAGCACTACTCGGCACAATTAAACCCTAATTAGGACTAAATAACCCTAATTAGTCCTAATCAACCCTAATCAGCTATAATTAACCGAAACTAGCCCTCATTAACATTAATTAGCCCTAACATAACGCATTTAAGCCCAAATAGCCCCAATTAGGACTACTCGGCACAATTAAACCCTAATTAGGACTAAATAACCCTAATTAGTCCTAATCAACCCTAATCAGCTATAATTATCCGAATCTAGCCCTCATTAACATTAATTAGCCGTAACATAACCCAATTAAGCCTAATTAGCCCTAATTAGGACTAATCAGCACTACTCGGCACAATTAAACCCTAATTAGGACTAAATAACCCTAATTAGTCCTAATCAACCCTAATCAGCTATAATTATCCAAATCTAGCCCTTATCAACATTAATTAGCCCTAACATAACCCAATTAAGCCCAATTAGCCCTAATTAGTCCTAATCATCCCTAATCGGCACAATTAAACCCTAATTAGGACTCAATAACCCTAATTAGTCATAATCAACCCTAATCAGCTATAATTATCCGAATCTAGCCCTCATTAACATTAATTAGCCGTAACATAACCCAATTAAGCCTAATTAGCCCTAATTAGGACTAATCAGCACTACTCGGCACAATTAAACCCTAATTAGGACTAAATAACCCTAATTAGTCCTAATCAACCCTAATCAGCTATAATTATCCAAAACTAGCCCTCATTAACATTAATTAGCCCTAACATAACCCAATTAGCCCTAATTAGGACTAATCATCACTACTCGGCACAATTAAACCCTAATTAGGACTAAATAACCCTAATTAGTCCTAATCAACCCTAATCAGCTATAATTAATACTCGTAATTAACCCTAATAACCCAGTTAGCCCTAATTAGCCCTTGTACATCCCATAATTACTCCATGTTGCCCAGAGATGGTTCAATTACCCGTTGTTTACAAACCCTGCCTTCTTTATATTAGTTGTTGTTTTGAGAAGTCCATTGGCAACGAGATGGTTCAACTCGTTGCCAACGAATTCTATTTAATGTGGAATTGGTAACATATGGAACGATCTTTCTGCAGTTTTGATATTTCGGAAAGATTCTTGCATATCTTATCAATTTCTGAACGCATGCATGCATAGAAACCCTTAGTTCCCGTTCAAAGGTACTCATTACAAAGTAATGCCTTGTAATGAGCCTTTGGATGTCCAGTTTGGACAGTTTGGAAAAGCTAATTGTTTATAAAACAGTGTTTTGACTCATGCTTTGTGTTCTATGTCGTGGATATTTGGTACACGTTCTCGTGTGTTTCTCCGGGTGCATACAGATCTGGTGTTCTAACATCCGTCAAACCTTCCTGAGCAAGGTTAGATGAATGTTAGAACACCTAATCGATGTCGTGTACTTGGAGAAATGCGGGGAGGTGCTGCCGAATTTTCCACAGACATGGGACTAAGCATGAGTTATTCACTGTTTTATAAACATGTGCTTTTCTGAATGGGATAGGACCACTACCTGTTCAAGAGTGGAGGGGAAATATGTAGACATGTTGTAACATTCATGCATTGATATTTACATCGGCAATGCCTAATCACTGGTCATTATTGAAGGTGGTATACAGTACGATAATTCAGTCGTCATGTCAGTCGATCGAAGTTGGATGAAAAGGAAGAATGCTGAAGATTTTGAGTGTCGCGTTGACGAATTTCTCGACTTCGCTTATGCGCATCCTGCACATGTTGACCTTGATAAGATAAGGTGTCCGTGCGGTAGATGTGAGTTGTTGCACTGGAGAAAAAGAATTGAAGTAAAATGGCATCTTCGTCGGTACGGTTTTATGGGTGGATACACAAGGTGGACGCAGCACGGGGAAACGATAGTATTGTCGTCCAACCTGGCTAGTCAAACTGAAGTTAGGGAGGAGGCACGATATGATTACCGAGATATGATTATGGATGCTGGGCATGCTAATGTTGACTGGGGTAACGACAGTCCACAACCGCCGAACGAGGGGGCTCATCAGTTTTATGAGTTGTTGAGAGCTGCGGAAGAGCCGCTGTGGGATGGAGCTCCGAAACACACACGGCTGTCTGCGGTTAGTAGGTTATTACAGTTGAAATCAGACCACGGGCTGAGTGAGAAAGGTTTTAACGAGTTTGTTACCTTAATCAAAGAAATACTGCCCGAAAGTGAAAAGCTACCGCCGTCGTACTATGACGCGAAGAAGATGATGAGGAAACTTGGGTTGAGCTATGACCGGATAGATGCGTGCAATAACGATTGTGTATTATTCTGAAAAGAGAATAAGGATTTGTCCTTGTGTCCAGTATGTGATCATTCGAGGTACAAACCGGACAAAGGGAAGAAGAAAAACATTGCATGGAAGATATTGCGATATTTCCCGGTCACACCACGGCTTCAGAGAATGTACTACTCCTCCAATACGGCTGAACATATGAGGGCTCACCGTGAGACTCGCAGCAACGATGCCGATGTGCTGACACACCCAGCTGATGGAGAGGCGTGGAAGGAGTTTGACCGCAGGCATCCAGTCTTTGCTCAGGAAGTTCGGAATGTTAGACTTGGTCTGGCAACCGATGGGTTCAACCCTTTCGGTCAGTCTACCACGCCTTACTCCTGTTGGCCTGTTATTATTGTCCCTTACAACCTTCCACCAGGCATGTGCATGAAGAAGCCGTATATGTTCTTGTCGTTGCTTATTCCGGGGCCGAAGAGTCCCGGTAAGGACATAGATGTGTATTTAAGGCCGTTGATTGATGAGTTAAAACAATTATGGAATCATGGAGTCGAAACATATGATGCATCCCTTAAACAAAATTTTCAGATGAGGGCTGCTTTGATGTGGACTATACATGATTTCCCCGCATTGGGAATGACGTGTGGCTGGAGCACACATGGGAAGCTAGCATGCCCTGCTTGTATGGGCGTGAACCCCGGTCATACGTTAAAGCACGGCGGAAAGGCCTCGTGGTTCGGATGTCACCGTAAGCTTTTGCCACCGGGCCATCAGTTTCGTAGGCAGAAGGATAAATTTGACGGGACAATCGAGCGTGAGGTTGTCACACTGGACTACCCATCTGGTGAAGAAGTACTCTCACACCTGGAGGCACTTGATACTGACATACCACACGGTAAGGGTGTGCCGGATCAGAAGATTGCAGGGTTCGGGAAAGAGCACAACTGGAGAAAATTTTGTATCTTCTGGGAGTTAGCCTACTGGAGGACGCTCGTTATCCGAAACAACATGGATGTGATGCATATTGAGAAGAACGTTTTTGATAATGTGTTCAACACAGTGATGAATTTCAAGGGCAAATCGAAAGATCACCTTAAAGCGAGAAGGGATCTACAACAGTTGGGTGTACGCCGTGAATTGCATCCTCGGACAGTCAGTGGGAGGACCATACTTCCGAAAGCACCTTACTGTCTAGACAAGAAACAAGTGGAGAAGGTCTGTCAGTGGGTTAAGAATTTGAAGCTTCCGGATGGGTTTGCGTCCAACATATCTCGTTGTTGCAATGTATCGGAATGCAAGTTCCAAGGGATGAAGAGTCACGACTGCCACGTATTCATGGAGAGATTCATTCCTATTGCCTTCCGGGGACTGTTGCCACGGGTTGTTTGCGAGACTTTGACTGAATTATCTCATTTCTTTCGAGATATATGCTCTTCTACGATCCGGGTGAGTAACATGGAAGTGCTTGAGAAGAACATTGTGGTGACGATTTGCAAGCTGGAGAAAATCTTCCCACCTTCGTTCTTTGATTCAATGGAGCATCTGCCTGTTCACTTGGCATATGAAGCTAAGATGGGTGGACCCGTGCAATATCGGTGGATGTATCCCTTCGAGAGGTAATCCTTAAATTGTTACAGTTGTTCGTTTACACTTAATGCGACATCTGTTATCATTGATATTCCACCTAACTCGATTCCCTAAACTTCTAGGTTCATGTTCCATTTAAAGAAAAAAGTCCGTAATAAGGCTCGGGTTGAGGGCTCAATTGCGGAGGCTTACGTAATGGAAGAACTTGTAAACTTTTGTAGTCAATATTTCGGTTCGGATGTTGGTACAAGGTTAAATCAACTAGGCCGAAATGATCCCGGAGCAAGCACAAATTTGGAAGGGCAATTGTCAATATTCAAGCAGTCAGGTAGTCCGTTCGGCCGAACGTATACTCGATGGCTAACAGATGAAGAGTACAGTGCTGCAACAATATATGCCCTTCTAAATTGCGATGAAGTTTCGGCATTCGTTGAGTAAGTTAAAGTCTTAATTCACTTACATTGCTGTACATAATTGAAAGTGTGTGTTAAGCGAGTCAAATGCATATTGGTTTGCAGTGAGTTCGATGCGGAATCTTTAATCACTGATCCCGCTGGACTTGAATCTCATCGGAAATCACAATTTGTACAGTGGTTCAAAATCCGTGTAAGATTATTTAACGAAATTATATTATGTGTTATATACAGTTCTGTGGCCAATTAGTATACTGATTTATCCTTAATTTTTACCGTCATCTACAATAGGTTCAGTCAATGGATAGACCAGTGGCCTCCTGCTTGAAATTACTAGCCGAAGGCCCTAACAAACAAACATCCTGTTACGGAGGCTATATCATCAACGGGTTTAGGTTTAACGTAAAAGATGATGACCGAACAAAACAAACCCAAAACAGTGGAGTCTTGGTCAACGGCGACTGTTATGCCGAGAATTGCATGGACTTTTACGGAGAGCTAGATGAGATTGTTGAGCTAACATATCTGGGTTCCCAAAACCGCCTGGTAATGTTCAAGTGTACGTGGTTCGATGTCACATGCAGTAGAGGAATCCGTGTTAGCTCTCAAGGGATTGTAGATGTCAATGTCAAGTCAAGACTTGCATCAGACGAGCCCTTTGTGTTTGCTAGTCAAGCTGTACAAGTCTTTTACGCGGAGGACGTCGCCAATCCCAAATCTCATTGGTATACAACTATCAAGTCCAAGAAATTGCCCGTGACATATGACAGTGAGCTAGACTCCTTTCAAGCCGACCAACCACGTGTCTTGTTCCCTGTTGAGGTCAACAACGAGGAGGACGATCTTCCTCTTCCAACAACACTTCTTGTGGGAGAAGAAGTCGTAGATGATGACGCGGAAGACGTTGAAAGTGTTGGAGATGATGTGACCGAGTCTACTGATGAAGAGGATGAATTAGAAGATGAAGAGGACGACGAGTCCCACGAAGAAGAGGGCGACGAGGAAAGTGATGAAGATGATTCGCAAACTGAAAATGATTGACTTGTAATGTTGTAACATCACGGGAAAAATGTAGTAACACTTTAGAACTTTGTGTTTATTGATGTGTTTTTGCACATCCGTTCATATGTATATATATAGCTATTGTGCCGATGATGATTTTTGCCAAATTATTGTTTTTAACGTGTTAATGTCTTTGTAATTTATCTATATGAAGTCAGATATGGATAGGATACGGGCTATTCGTGGCCGGGCTGGACGCCGAGCTGCTTCCTCCCCGGTGGGTCCCACCTCGTCATTGCCTACTGATGACGAGGCACAGAGTGATCGCGGACAGCAGATGGGGCCCCAGCCGTCGCCCCAGCCCCAGCTCGAGCATTCGCCCCAGCCCGACGCAGATTCATCCCACACGCGCGTGCATTCTCCATCTTCCGTGGGTTCTACCTCAGGTATAGTTGATAACGGTGTTTCGTACATTTTCGCTAGCCTTATATTTGAACTGTATTAATGTCTGTGTTTTGTAGGATCTCGACGAGGCCGTGGTCCGACACGCGGGGTACGCATCGACCCCCAGCGTAAACAGAGAGTTACGCTCACGCAGGAGGGCCTGTAAGTACTAAAAATATCACCTCATGCCTTATATTTAAAATTTTGGGCTGTTAATTTATATTTGAACTGTATTAATTTATTTATTTACTTCTTTGGCAGGATCCTGGAGGCTAAGGCGAGGACGAAGATCGGCGTTCTTGTGAAGGGCCGATTCTTCGAGCCACGCCTGTACTGGAAGGACTGGGATGCCGCTGCGAGGGAGGCCTTATGGGAGGAGTGGCTGGTACGGTGAAGTATTTTTTTCAGCGTTAGTAAATGTTTAATTACAGTTTGTTTTATGTTGTTAATTTGTGTTATTGAATGCCTTACAGGAGGGGTTCACGTTTGACACGCCTCAGCAGCAGGTACTGGGGCAGCAGGCTTTCTTTGCCTACATCGGCAAGAATTACCGCCGATGGCTCCACGATGCACGGGACCGGGCGAAGAAGGCGCTGCCCGCGGGTGCCCCGATGACGGACATGACGAGATATCCCCCACATTGGATATCTCACCGTGTATGGGGGGAGATGATAGATCGGTGGGCTGCGGATCCAGGTTGGGACGCCAAGAGTAAGAGCGGGGCTGAGAACAGACAGAACAGAGATCCGACGCACACGGGGGGGTCGGTGCCACACGACATCGTCCGACACATGAACGCGGTCGAGCACCCGGATCTGGAGGAGGATGAGGTCATAGCTCTGACCTATACTCAGACGCACGTGCGGAAGAAGGACAAGGACGAGACGCACCGGGCGGGCGACTATATTTCAGATATTGCCCGGCGGATCGATGTGAGTCAATTTATTTAAGTTGTTAATGTTTTTTCTTTCTATCCTCAATGTCTGTTTCGTTAATTAATGCCCTAACATATCGTTAAACCACTATTTTTGCAGGCCTCGTATGAACAGCTAAGGGGGTCCGAGCAGCAGTCCGGACAGCCATCAGCGTCCACTAGTACGGCTGCGAGTACTTGGGGGTTGAAGCGATGGCTGGATACGCCGGAGGTCGTGAATCGGCCGAAAGGCCGCATACGCGGCCTGCCTAGCACGACTGCTCGTGCCGTGATAGGAGCGTCCTCACCCCCTGCTGCCCCTCCACAGACACCGGCTCCTCGGCCTCAGTTGGACGACGAGGAGATCCAGCGCATTGCTACAGTGGTGGCGGGGATGCTCAGGGAGCAGGGCACTGCTGGACAGCCGAGCCGGCCCCGGATCAGCAGGATCCAGATCCGGGACTCGGGAACCCCTGATGAGCCCCTTCCCGTGCCCGTTCCTAGCTTCCCCCCTCCCCCCGCCCCCCGCGCCCGACTTTTACTCTTCTCCCCTCTCCTAACCGACTGTATCCGGTTCCCGGCTTGTACATATATGAGTTTTTTTATAATAAATATTTTTTATAATTGATTATATATATTTCTTTCTGTATTGATTATTGCGCGTTGTTGTTGAGAATTGAAAATTGTATTACAGGTCTGGGTAATTGAAAAATAAAAAAAAATTCAAAAAAAAATTTGACTTTTGGCGACGAATTAATTCCGTCGCTAAAGTATTCCTACAATCAGTTATTTAGCGACGGAATATTCCGTCGCTAAATAAGTTTTTTAGCGACGGAATATTCCGTCGCTAAAATATTTAATCCGTCGCTAATTTGACAAAAAAGAAAATAAATTAAAATTCTAAAAATATAATTAGCGACGGAATATCCGTCGCTAATGAAAAATAAATCCGTCGGTAAAAATGACATATTTAGCGACGGATTTAAAAATTCCGTCGCTAAACTATTAGTGACGGGCTTTTATACGAGGGATTTTTAGCGACGGTGAATCCATCGCTAATTCTTTTAGCGACGGATTGTGGGCTTTTAGCGACGGATTTCCCCGTCGCTAAAAGCCTGTTTTCTTGTAGTGTCGGTGTGGACTGCGGGGGTGGCAATCGGTGTGGGCTGGGCCGGTAACTGCGCTGCGATGGCGATGACAATTGAGATAGGAGGTGGTGTGGTGGTCATCGGTGATGAGATTGGTGTGGCGGTGCAGTGGTGTGGTGGTGACGCCAGTGCACATGGTGGAGGCAGCATAGTTTGGTGGTGGTGGTGGTGGAAATTCTTGATTCAGTTTTAGGTTTTAGGTTTTGTTTTAGGTTTTGGTTTTGGTTTTAGAGGGGACAATAACAAAGGGACTATTTTATCCCTAAAAAACTAACCGATGTTTGGTCAAAGGTGACTTTGACCATCAAAATGGTGCGTGGAGCACATTACTGAAATTATGGGGTGGTGAGAACCAAAAATTAAACCTTAGGGTGTTCCGTGTAAAAGGCCCCAAAGTATGGGGTTTTATGTGCATTTAATCCATTAAAGTAAATTTTTGCCTTTCTTGACGAAGTCAATTCGTCGTTAATCGTTAAAATTACTTCCAACCCCCCGCCAA
The DNA here is from genome assembly GCA_033065855.1 of Escallonia rubra. Lineage (NCBI taxonomy): Eukaryota > Viridiplantae > Streptophyta > Magnoliopsida > Escalloniales > Escalloniaceae > Escallonia > Escallonia rubra. The sequence goes on along the minus strand of JAVXUO010001528.1, from coordinate 231 downwards.
AATGGATTTTCACTCCCTCGCCACTGTGCACCCAACATCTTTCAATGAAAAATTTAATTCGTCTATAAAAAATTAGTTTTATAGACGAATAAATGAATTTGTCGAGAAATATTATACTATTCTCGATGAACTTCGTATTCGTCGATATTTAACTATCTTTATGGACGAACGGTTGCTCGTCGAGAATTGATTTGTCGCTAAATGGCAAATTTCTTGTAGTGTCTACTGCCC